>JAVDOI010000013.1:15168890-15501390 GCA_032191485.1 Leptoclinus maculatus
TAACGGGTAACACGCGTAACGGGTTCCGCGCGTAACGGGTTCCGCGCGTAACGGGTTCCGCGCGTAACGGGTTCCGCGCGTAACGGGTTCCGCGCGTAACGGGTTCCGCGCGTAACGGGTTCCGCGCGTAACGGGTTCCGCGCGTAACGGGTTCCGCGCGTAACGGGTTCCGCGCGTAACGGGTTCCGCGCGTAACGGGTTCCGCGCGTAACGGGTTCCGCGCGTAACGGGTTCCGCGCGTAACGGGTTCCGCGCCGTAACGGGTTCCGCGCGTAACGGCTCCACGCGTAACGGGTTCCACGCGTAACGGGTTTCACGCGTAACGGGTTTCACGCGTAACGGATCCACGCGTAACGGGTTCCACGCGTAACGGGTTCCACGCGTAACGGGTTCCACGCGTAACGGGTTCCACGCGTAACGGGTTCCACGCGTAACGGGTTCCACGCGTAACGGGTTCCACGCGTAACGGATCCACGCGTAACGGGTTCCACGCGTAACGGGTTCCACGCGTAACGGGTAACACGCGTAACGGGTAACACGCGTAACGGGTTCCACGCGTAACGGGTTCCACAGGTAACGGGTTCCGTGCGTAACGGGTTCCACATGTAACAGGTTCCACAGGTAACGGGTTCTGTGCGTAACGGGTTCCACGTGCAACGGGTTCCACGCGCAACGGATTCCACGCGTAACGGATTCCACGCGTAACGGATTCCACGCGTAACGGGTTCCACGCGTAACGGGTTCCACCGGCAACGGATTCCACGCGTAACGGGTTCCACGCGTAACAAGTTCCACAGGTAACGGGTTCCACAGGTAACGGGTTCCACGCGTAACGGGTTCCGTGCGTAACGGGTTCCGCGTAACGGGTTCCGTGCGGGTTCCGTGCGTAACGGGTTCCACGCGTAACGGGTTCCGCGCGTA
This sequence comes from Leptoclinus maculatus, assembly GCA_032191485.1. Lineage (NCBI taxonomy): Eukaryota > Metazoa > Chordata > Actinopteri > Perciformes > Stichaeidae > Leptoclinus > Leptoclinus maculatus. The sequence continues at coordinate 15,169,812 of JAVDOI010000013.1, forward strand.
ACGGGTTCCGCGCGTAACGGGTTCCGCGCGTAACGGGTTCCGCGCGTAACGGGTTCCGCGCGTAACGGGTTCCGCGCGTAACGGGTTCCACGCGTAACGGGTTTCACGCGTAACGGGTTCCACGCGTAACGGGTAACACGCGTAACGGGTAACACGCGTAACGGGTTCCACGCGTAACGGGTTCCACAGGTAACGGGTTCCGTGCGTAACGGGTTCCACATGTAACAGGTTCCACAGGTAACGGGTTCTGTGCGTAACGGGTTCCACGTGCAACGGGTTCCACGCGCAACGGATTCCACGCGTAACGGATTCCACGCGTAACGGATTCCACGCGTAACGGGTTCCACGCGTAACGGGTTCCACCGGCAACGGATTCCACGCGTAACGGGTTCCACGCGTAACAAGTTCCACAGGTAACGGGTTCCACAGGTAACGGGTTCCACGCGTAACGGGTTCCGTGCGTAACGGGTTCCGCGTAACGGGTTCCGTGCGGGTTCCACGCGTAACGGGTTCCACGCGTAACGGGTTCCACGCGTAACGGGTTCCACGCGTAACGGGTTCCACGCGTAACGGGTTCCACGCGTAACGGATCCACGCGTAACGGGTTCCACGCGTAACGGGTAACGCGCGTAACGGGTAACGCGCGTAACGGGTTCCGCGCGTAACGGGTTCCGCGCGTAACGGGTTCCGCGCGTAACGGCTTCCGCGCGTAACGGCTTCCACGCGTAACGGTTCCAATTTATGATTGGAAAACAATCATAAAAAATAGTATATAGTCATAAAAATAAATAAATAGTCATAGTATATTATGTCATGAAAATGTTAGTATGCCTTTAAAAGGTGGTATGATATAGTATGTCATAAACTAGAATTACCACCTTGCGGTTGTATGCCTCTGCCAACCAGTCAAGTTGCACTTTTCACCCATGTTTTCCCAAAATGTAGTCCCTTTATCATTTTAATTAATTTAGACATTGGTGTAACATTTTCATAATTAGCATATGAATTCTTGAGTTATGGCTAAAAATGCGTTTTGTGAGGTCACGTTGCCCTTTGCCGTTTGGCTACAAAAATCTAATTAGTTCATCCTTAATTCCAAATGGATGTTTCCCTCCAGGCATTCTTGAGATATCGCTTTCACAAGAATGGGACAGATGTGAGGTCACATTAATGTAATTAGTTCATCCCAGAATCCTTCTTGACGTGTAAGCCAAATTTGAAGGAATTCCCTTCAGGCCCAGGTTGCCTGCCTTGATTTCAGTAAACTCTGCCCCTGGTGTTTTTTTTTCGTATGAACGAGAGTGCATTTCCCTGGTGTTTCTCACCGTGAGTAGCCGCTACTTGTGTGTGTGTGACGCAACTATGTCGTGGCAGGTGTATTGCTAAGGACACCTGCCAGTGTTGAGAGCGATGCTGATTGTATGAGCGGTTCTTGAAGAAAGCCGCAGGCAGCAACACCACAGGACAATAATTCGGCTTGTTCTGAACAGACATGTTTTCAACTAGCACTGCACCGGCATAGTAAATAGGGAGGAATTTACTATAGAGTCATTTTCAGCACCATGGACAGAGTCACAAAGAGGGGTTGGCTCTCAGGTTTTCAACACCACAGAGAGCTCTGGCAACAACGTCTATAAATTACAAACATCACAAATGAGACAAAAGAAAAAAAGTACATACGCCATGCCCTCTCCACTATACACCCATCTGGTCGTCTTAATACCCTGGTAAATGGAGGCAATGTAGTACGCACAGCTGTTGAGATGGAGGACGTAGAGCAGGTAACCTGCGGTGCGAATCACTCTGCGTTAGAAAGACCGCGATAGAAAAGGATTAGAAGAAACTGAACTGATCAGTGTGTAGCGTAATGGTCATTTTAGTTGCAAGTACTATGATAAAGTAGTGGAACAACTATAAACTAAACAAATAACATCATATATACTGGCTGTGAAAAAAGCAGAAGATGCTAAACGTAACAAACCAAATTGATGACCAATCAGAACAATGTATAATCTGTAGAGTTTGAACAGGAGTGTCAGGTAATATCCAAACAATTTATGTCCAAAGACGAAACGACAAGCAATTGAAAAGTAAATGGTAACTCTGAACAAGCATCATTTTCTGCTTACAGCCAACTCAACCATACAGTTCATCTAATGGTAGAAGTTTACAAACGGTGTACTGAGAATTGGATGAAAAAAAAATAGTATTGATTTTTTGCTGTCATTGTTCCAGGAGCATTTACCTCCAGATGTAGGCCTTGGACATGATACTCTCAAGTTTATCACTGAAATCAAAGAAGGACTCAATCTAGAACACACAAGAAAGCAAACAAATGAGGGACTGGACCGGATATATGAAGCCTTTTGAAACTAAAATATTTTTATTTACATTGTTTTCTTCATTTACATCATTAGTAAAAAGGATCAGTCGGCTGCCTACCCTGACGAAGCGGTTGACTCGGTATATGGTGGAGAATTTAAAGTGCAGGCAGAGAAGGTCAAAGGGGAGGATGCTGAAGATATCAATCTAAAAAGAGAGGAATAAAAATAAATGTAAAACTTGGATTTGTTTCACAACAGGTTCGTTAAATTTCATGTTTTGATCCCCATAACTCCCGCAAAAGATTAACTTTGGCGGGACACACACATTGGTGGAGGAAGAAAGAAGATCATTTACTTAAGTAAAAGAAGTGGTAACACATTGTGAAAATACCAGTAAAGGTCCTTCATTTAAAATGTTACTGCTAAATCTACTTCAAGTATTAAAGTAAAAGTAAATGACTGATATATTATTATTAATGACATTATTAGATTGTTAATACTGATGCACTATAATACTAGTATTTAACCCTCGCAGCTGGTTGAGGTAGAGCTAATTTTAATCACTTCATATACAGTTGGATAGTTTAGTCCAGTGGTTCCCAACCTAGGGGTGGGGCCCCTCCAAAGGGTCACAAGACAAATCTGAGGGGTCATAAGATAATACAAAACAAAGACAAAACAGAGGTCTGCTGCACACATTTGTAATAATGCTTTACTTTTTTTGAGAAATAATGACTCATTTCAGTTCTTTGAGCAGTTCTGCCCATGGGCAGTTATTGAAATGAAACCGTGTGAGAAGTTAAGGGGGGAACTGTCTCTTCGATGGATCTGCTACCAACTCATTGACATCTGACACATGAACAAACACTGTTTTGTTGTAAGGGGTCACAATCCGAAAAGGTTGGCAACCAACGGTTTAATCTTTTACCTGTTAACAATCCGACCGACAGCGGGCTCAGTTTTAAAGCTAGTGTGAAGCTGTTGGTATCATATAAAACTAGACCTAAGGGCAAGAGGTTAGCATCGTCTTATATTTCATAATGTTATATTAGCCAGTAACTACGGCTGTCAGATAAATGAAGTGGAGACAAAATCACCCTAAAAATGAAGTAAAGTAGAAATATAATGAGACATTTTACTCTATTTAATTGCAGTACTTGTAAATGTACTTCGTTAGTTTCCACTACTGGACATGTCATTACCATCTCACCTTAAATCGTTGTGATTTCCGATAATGTATCTTAGCCATACGTCTGTTTTTCTGCAGGAGGAATCAAACACCGTTTTACAGTTCAGGCGAGTTTAAGAATATGCAAACTATCATAGACACAGATTACACACAAGTCACTATGAGTAGTGACGCTCCATTTTGTTTTGTGACTTACAATAACATCTCCGGCTTTGACAAACTGTAGTCGGGGCTGCCAAATAATGATGTCAATGACATTCACTGCATCACTAAGAATGTCGAAACATATCCAGTAGGGGTTGTTGGTTTCATTATGGAAAGGGAAAATCAACCGCGCAGTGCAAAACCAAATGTTGTAGTTGAATGCCAACGCTACCACGGACAACCAGGCAATGTACCGACGATCTGGAGAGAAACAGACATACAGATTTCTTTTATGCGTTTATGTTCATTTAATCTCAGCTGTCCTGTTACCTGTGTGCACCATACATACCTAAAGGATCTAAGGTCTCGCCCACTATGGTATCCATCAGGTTCTCGATTGGACTGAAGAGGACGTCGAAGAAGGAGCAGCTGATGTCTGTGAGGCTGTTCGCTTTCTTCTTAGCCTCCTCCGCCAGCCTCTCCTCCTCAGCTTTCTTCTCTGTGTCCAGCCTTTTCTCCTCGTCCTTTTTCTTTTTCTCCTCTGCCTTTTTGGCCGCCTCCTCTACCTTCTTTTTGGCAGCTTCTTCTTTTGCTATTCGCTCCTCTTCCTTCAATCTGATGTAGTCCTCCTTCCTTAGAATAGGTGCTGAGCAGACAAAGAGAGTGATGGAGAGTTAAATGGCCCTTTGGCTTGTTTTCTGTCTGCATGTTGCTTTGAACATGTCCGTACTTACTGACAGGTGGGGTGATTTCTGGCGAAGTGGCATAAGGGTCTATGGCTTTCTCTCTGAGGAGCTTTGTCCGCTCTTTTGCGTTCTTGATTATACTTCTGAGCCTATCATCTATATCACGGAAGTAGACAACAGGTGGAGGAGGAGGAGGAGGGGCCTCTTCACTGAAAACAGGGAGCAAAGGAAAAAGAAGGGTGAATAAAGGATTACCAGAAAAAAGGTGACGCTAAATCAGAGAGGAGGGAAGTGAGGGGGCTGAATTGGAGAATAATTTTATGTGGCGAAGAAGAGTATCCTCAGTTAAATGGGACAATTTTGCAAATGTGGCAGTATAGTTCATGTTATTATTGTCACTATTCATCTGCTGAGATGGAAGAAAAAGCAGAGACACACACAACCCTAAGCTCTATATCATAATAATCTATATAACAAACACGTTGGACTTCTGTTTTCACTTTTATCTGAACCCAAGAGAAAACATAGTATTTTATGAATATGTTCTATTAAAACCTCTCCAATCTCTATTTCAGCAATTGTTCATTTGCCAATAAAAAAAAAACATAAATTCATTAAATCATCTGCAAAGAACAAAATTAATTCTCTGGCTTTGAGTATTTCACTTGCATGTGAATGCTCTAAGTCAGTGATTCTCAACTGGTGGGTCGCGACCCAGAAGTGGGTCGCGGACCCGTTTTCAGTGGGTCGCGGACCTTTGCCTGACAAAAAAAATGAAATGTGATTTTATTGAAGAGGGCATTTTTTATGCAGCGGAATTATTCCAGCATTTACGGAACTTGTTCAGCGGTGCAGGAAATACACCGAGCAATGCGTTGTGAATCACATCACGTGATGCAGCTCAGCCAATCAAATATGGGCATTCTGACAAGTTTCCTGACTTGAGCGAGAGATGGTGATGTACACACACCGTGGCACACGGGGGAGAGACGAGAATATAGATAGCAGAGCAGGACTATTGTAGATAGAGTTGTGAAAGTCAAATCACAGGACGATCTCCAAAAGAGAGAAAAGGCCAGAGAGACCAGAGTCATTAGACTCTGACTGGACAGACTCATATTCTTCCCACACTAATTTAGTAATGTTGTGGCTTTTTCACTTCACCCTGAATTAACTGAATTTAAAGCTGCAGGGCAATTCAGTGGAAATCATTTAAAAAAAAAAAAAAAAATCTATAATTTGGGTCACGTGATGGTGGGTCCCGCAGCCAGACCAGTTGAGAACCACTGCTCTAAGTGATCGTTCTCAGTCACAAATACCACTAAGCTCCTAATCTCCTTCCCTACTTTAGGAGTCACAGGCTGAGAGTCACACTGTGATCATGGCCGCTGTTACTGCAGCTAACATACAGTACGTCCACTGTACTTATTGTGAGAAGAGCTGAAACAATGCAGGTGCAGCTGTGCAGATCTTGCAGTATACTGTTCATCTGCACTATCCTTTACAATGGTTCATGTGTATTGGGAGATTACATTGAACTAGAATTAAATGGCAGATATTATTAGTAACAGTAATGTCTTAAGTTTGGAAATTATGTAAATACTGAATGCTACAAAGTAAAAACAACAACAACAATCCCACATAGCTCTTATTGTTTACTGTGCTGAACTAGCTGATATACTCCTGAAACGGACAGAGCTCAAGCTCCAGGGTCAAAGTATTCTCAGTCCAGTTTCAATCCACATTTTTACTACAATAAACAAATGAATGAAAATGTTTAAAAAGTCATTGCTTAATCTTTTCAAATGTCCGTCTTCTCTATAATCTCACGCCAGAGACAACACAACAAACCTAAAAAAAGATGCCATAGCTCATATTAACTTAAAAAGGACCATCTGCGCTAACATTTCTGGAGGTACATTTGTTCACCAAATCGTACCACACTGTTAAGAATTTAAAAAGCCTTGTGTCACACTTTCGTTCAGAGGCTCTCAAACATTGTCATTATACAGCTACACAGACACTCAATATAAATGAATAGGGTAGCTAATTAAAGACAACAGAAACAATGTTTTTGATGATGGGATTGTAACTAAAAAGCAAATACGGTAAGATAAATTCTTACCCTTCAGCAGCGGGAGCAGCAGCAGTGGCAGGAGCAGGAGCAGCAGGAGCAGGAGCAGGGGCAGCAGGAGCAGGAGCAGCAGGAGCAGCAGGAGCAGCAGGAGCAGGAGCAGGAGCAGGAGGAGCAGCTGCAAGAGAAATACAGCAGCACTCTTTAGTCAATTTCTAGCAACCATATCAAAGGGTATTACATTTTTACAGTGTTTTGGCTGACTTGGATATTCGTCTGTATTCAGCCGGAGAGAGGCCGCTCTTGGTTCTTCCTCACTGAGACTGTACGCATTCTGTTGTGATGATTGAACCTTCTCTGTGCAGAGAATAAATACTTAAAAGACAACCTGGTTTTTGGTATTATGTTCTTCAGCATTAAAAGACTCACGCAAGGCGGGTATAGGAATTTTTTCCATTACATTCTCCTGCAATGGTCTTTTAGATGGATGCTGTCGACGCCGACGACAACCCAGAGAGAGCGAGCCGTGTGTGCAGAGCTATGCGTGAAAGGTTTTTGTCCTCACTGGGACAGAGGTGTAATGGAGACCTTCTTCAGGATCCCAAAAACAACTCATCTCATAGATTTATTCATCAGACAGTATTTTGTCATTGAAGCCGTTTTGACAAAAACAAGTAAATAGATGACCTCTCATCTTGTGAGGAAAGAGTCTGGAAGATGTTAAAATCAGGGGTTAAAAAAAATATAAAATACATACCCACAATTGTACAGAATATTTTTTGACGTTGTCATTGGAACGTGATATGTTGCAGCAAAGTGCTGTCCCATTGGTATTTACAGCATTTCAAAGCCTTTCTCTTTCCCACTCAACCATTTATCAGGTGACGTCAGTAAGTCCCTGAGGGTTCAGGCTTTAAGGCCTTACATTGGGATTGGGCCAGGTTGTGTAACGTAGCAAAATCACAGCTCGCACAATGCAACCTGGTACATGTAGGCACGGCTCCGCGAGCAGGAGAAATCAGCTTTCTTGGTCAATATACAGTAGCATGCACTGGGGAATTAATTTTTTCATTGCAATACAGTTATCAGCATTGATTAGACATCCACAAGAGGGCAGGGCTCAGGGCAGGGTAGACAATCAAAAGGAGGGAAAAGTCACAAAAACAGGAAGTAAAACAAATCAAGACACAAGAAGAGAAGACTGTTAAAAATAAAACAGGAAAGGGACTAAACAAAGACCCAAGATCATGACAATATTGACAATATTTTAAACCACTGGAACTGTATTTAAATGTCACCCCGAAGTGAGACTCGTCACTTTACATTCACAAATTAATAAAATAAAGATCCATGAGATGAAAATCAAAGCAACCTAGAGTAGTTTACTACACTAGCTTCTTAAATGTATGAACAAGGTGTACTTCATGCACTCATGTCACTTCCTGTGCATTTACTGTACTTGGCGAGGACGGTTAAAGCAGTGGCGGGCCATGCATTTTATACCTGGGCCTTCACTGCTGTCCTGCAGCTGAAACACAGCTACGGTTATTATTTGTTTTGTGTAAAAATGAAGCCAACACCTGTAAATACACTAACTGTAGAGAATACGCCGAGAGTGCGTCTCCAGCTACTGCAGATGTAAAAACAAACGCATTTAACTTACCATAGCTGCTGTTCACTATTTAAAGACAAAGTCCATCCTCCTTTCTTTGTTAATAAAGAGTTTAATCTCACGGTTGTTCAGTACATCCGTGCGTTTTAGTTCCAGTAAGAAGTCCTTCTCGATTCATGAAGACAGTCGAGCCTCCCCAGTTGTATTTCTTGAATATGTTTTAATGCGTTTGAGGGCTCAAAATGTCCGCTCGACAGAGGCAGCAGATATTGGGATTGTCACCGCCCAACATGTCAGGCTAGCCCACTGACCAATCACCTACGGCTAGGCCAGCTAGCAGGCTCTAGCACGTCAAAGAATACGCCCAACATGTCAAACTAAAGATCTGATTGGTTGAACACTATGACAATCAACAATATCGTCCCCATTCACTTAAACTGCAAAGGGATTCACTTGTGAGTCTGCAGGCCTCGGGCCTCTCTTCTTACCTAGAGACACAGAGGTGAAATCTGATTGGATAAAAGCTCTACTTAAAACAAGCTGCACTGGAAGCAGAGCAACCGAGGAAGACAGTAGCTGTGCAATGAGAAAATAAGATAATGGGAAAAATATTTTTATAAATTATAATACATGTAGTGTATTTAAGAAAAATTATTAAATTATAAAATAGCTATAACTTTGTGATTCTGTTTAGGCCAGCAGAGAAGGCTTTGCAGGCCCTGACGGCCCACCACTGGGTTAAAGTGATGTGAATAATACATGGCCTTCTTCCTGATATCAATTAATCAGCTGCAAAGCTGCATAACAGATGTTATATTGACAAACAGCATGCACCTATATATTGCTCAGACGCTGGTCTTAACATGGCTGAGTTCATTGTCTCCTTCCTCTGACTACAGATAAAAGACAAAGTGCATCTGCATGCAGATGATGTGGCTGCATGTATCTGCATGCAGCCACATCAGCTCAACGCATTAGACCTCTCACCTGGTTGTGGTTCTTCCTTCTTGGGCTCTTCTTCTTTCTTCTCTTCTTCTTTGTCCCCCTCTGTCTTCCCTTCTTCTTTCTTCTCTTCTTCTTTGTCCCCCTCTGTCTTCCCTTCTTCTTTCTTCTCTTCTTCTTTGTCCCCCTCTGTCTTCCCTTCTTCTTTCTTTTCCTCCTCTTTCTTTGGCTGCTCCTTGTCATCCTTTTTTTCAGGGGGCATTTCTTCCTGTAAATAAACAATACTGGTACCAGTGTGCAGACGAAAGTGGACAAACAATGTCTTGAAACAAAAAGGGACACAGCCCAATCAGCTGTAAATCTTTTTTGTTTGAAAGTGAATAAAACATGCTATGTGCTATATATCAGAAGTGAAACCTACTTAGCGTAGGTTTCACTTCTGATATTTGCTAATGATTAAGGTGTGTACATAACTACACTTTTAGTTCATCCTCAGCAGCGTCCATTGAAGGCCCAGCAGTAAACCAGCAACAGTAAATCCACCCATGCAGGCCCACCCTCCCTGCTGTGACTGCCCTTCATCAGTGCCAAGCTGCTTCAGAGGTGATCTAATTTACCAGTCACGGCTTACCTGTGTAACAACTCCTGTGTACTCAGTGTGACGAACAGGTAGCGAGTACTGAACATGATTAATGCAATGTTTGGTTTAAATGGTGCACACATGCTAATACACATTACCCTAAACCTAAAATAAATATGAAAAAATGCAGATTACACAAACATGAAGGTAAAGAAATGTTTTCGAAACACCTTTCTGGTCCAGGTGTTTTATACGTAAGATATTAGAAAGAGGCCTTACCTTAGCTGGTGGAGGTGGGGTAGAAGGCCTCATCAACATGATCAACTTTAACCTCCTGAACATGGTGGGGCTCGGTGTGGGCTACAGCAAACAGGCCAACCTGTCCTCCTGGAAACGCTTTCCAATGCGTCAAGAGTCCCTGGACGCTCTGTAGTCCTCGTCTCAAATCCACTCAACAGACTGAGGTAATTAAATTTCTTAGCAGCATTAATTCCCTCTGGGCACACCCCTTTCTCCTGAAGTCAACACCAGATCAGCGATCATAGTTGCCAATCACTGCCAGGCATGACAACTGTCCTTTTGCAGTGTTGACTCCAGTCCACGGACCATTTAAGAGGCCTAATTTAAGGTCTAATTACTATCATTTGTTGGCAAAATGCATCTTAATAATCAATGATCAAATGAAAAAGGGAATTATTATCAGCCAAAGTAGGTCGGGGATAGGATACATTGTCATTATTACAAAGTGGTTACCAATTCTGCCATTAAATTTATTGAAATAAATAAAAACAACTGTTAGTTTTGCCTCTGCGTCTGTATGAGTTTTTGGTGGCAAATGAGTTTCCCTGGGGATTAATAAAGTTTTTCTAATCTAATCTAATTTTAGTTAATTAACCGCCTCACAATGTCCCTGTCTGGCTAACGGGATTAGTTAGCACCTCTCTCTCTCTCTCTCTCTCTCTCTCTCTCTCTCTCTCTCTTTCTCTTAACAGTAACTCCTTCTGTACAAACAAACAACTGACAGACAGAAACATAACATGCAAACAAACAGGACAAGACGCCACTGAAAGTAAACTTTAGTTAAGTCGGGGAATTATTTATTCAAGCAGATATTAAAGGGGATAAAATCAATCAAATATGAGCATTATTGTTATCAATTATTATGATAGATAATCTCTGTTGGACTTTTACAACCACTTTACAACCACGTGCATTGGCAAACTGAAAATATAGCCAATAAAAGCAGACAAATAAAACAAGGTCAATATCAAACAAGCAGTATCCACTAGAGGCAGTAGTTGAGGTTCACAGACAGATTCAAATATTGCACATCTCATCAAAATAGTGTGTGTTTAACCTCTTGTTGACGAGAGGGACATGTTTGGAGTTTAATCTGCTTGTTGTCTTAGTTAGGTGGGTTTTGTCGAGCAGTTCTGCTGATCTCGTGTCATCTGATGGTGTCACGATCAAGCATGTCAAACAAAACGGGAAACAACAGAAGCATCAGCTTTAAACAATGAATCTTAAAATGACAGGAAATACACAGTCAGTACAAAAGAGCAAGTAGTAAGAGGTTGAAAATAAAACTGTACATTCACTCCCAAAAAGGAGTCATAAAAAATAAGCTCACTACAATCCTCACTGGCCACTAGCAGCATTCTGGGGGAAAAGAAAACACAAAGTATGGGTTTAGCAATCAGCATAACTGCAATAACTTTGAAATGACCACATATAGATAAAAATGTAGGCATTATTACCCTCATTTTGTCCATAAAGTTCTTGTTAATTTTTCCACCGAAAGCACGCAGCAGTTTGGGTGTGGGTGGCTTGGGTCCGAACAGCGCCAGTCCTTTCTCCTTTGCCACTTCTGCTTTAACTGCTGTTGCTGGACCCTTGGCCTTCATGAGTTTCCTGCACGCACAGAAACAGAGAAGCTGGCTCAACAAACAGCCTCTGGTATTATGCATATTGCAAAGCTTGTTCAAACATATTGGTTGTAAAAGTGTAGAATTGGCTGTGTTTAAAGAATTCTCTCAAAAAAGTAGCTATAACAAAAAAGAACAATTTGAAAATGTCAATTTGCTGCTTAAAAAGAGTAACAAGTGTTCTGATTTAAGAGAGAAACGTAGTCGCATGTAGGTAACAACTGTAAATAAGTGCTGCATGTAAGATGAGCAATTTTAATAATCTTTAAGTAATTTTTTTACTATTCAAAATTATAATTAAAATTATAAATAGTAAAGACAATAAATAAGTTTGTTGATTTGTTTGTTGACCTTCTTGACTCGTGGCAGTGTGCAGGTGCTCACCCCAGTGAGGGTGTGAGACAGTGTGTTTGCCTTCAGGCCTCTGACTCACCTTCCCTTCCTCGCCAACACTTTCTGAGATGCCGGGTAGTGCACCAGGATGTCAAACAGGTCTTTCTTCTCCAGGACAAAAAGGTTAGCGAAGCCATAGGCTTTGACATTAGCTGTCCGCCTGTTGCCTCCGTCTTTGGATGATTGTAACAAACTGAGAAAGAAAAAGATGTTATGACAATGTGAATTTGAATCTATCGTCTTCTAATCAGGGGCATTACATAGTTGCACATTAAACATGATGATGTTTATCACAGTGTGTAAACTAGAATTAACAACGCTCTAAGGTTTCTTTCTTCAGACTTTGTATTTGTTTCTCCTACCTGATTTCTCCAAACACACAACCAGCCTTCAGTGTGACAAAAACAATACTGTTGTCAGGTCCTCCCACCACCTGCACCGCACCGCTTTTAATTACATACATCTCTTTGCCGATGTCGCCCTGCAGAAAGAGCAAAGTTATTTACACATGACAAATAGTGCACAGAAGAATAGACAGTAGATATTTACACAAAGGTTGTACTCATGGGGTTTTGAAGGATGATAAAGATTCAAATATAGAATTTCAGGTGACGATATGATAAGAATTTGAACTCACTTTTTTTACAACAAAGTCTCCAGGTAAATAGACAATAGACTTGAGCCTCAGTAACATGTCCACCAACATCTGCTGGTCACAGCCCTGTAGAGGAAAAGCTATATTTAATTGACTTAATTCCCAGGCTGCAGAATGCCTAATTTGTTGTGTTTGTGGTGTCTTGAAAAGGCACCTTGAAAAGATCTATCTTCTGAAAGGTGGACAGGTTGATGTCCACAGCGATGGCGGTTCTCATCACCAGAGGCATCTTATCCAGCAGCTCAGACTCATCTAAAAGCATCGAGATGAAACAGGGAATTTATTCTGGGGTCACATGAGTCTGGAGCTACAGAGGGAAGTAGTACAACTTTTTTAAGGTGATATATGTGAAGGACTAACTGGTTTCTTACAAGGCTTTCTAACATTCTGTAAAAGCTGAGCTGAGCACTTTGTCCAGTGTTACTGACCCAGCATGCCCTGTGCATCCCAGGTGTAGGTGTACCAGGTGCGGACTCGGTTCTGCACCATAGGGGGGATGTGGTTGTTCACCATGTAGTCCACGGTGCCGTCCATGGAGGATCTGAAGTAGGTCTGTCCTGCTGTGGCTGCACCGATGACGTCTCTCATCTGAGGCCAGATGACGGTAAGAACAAATACATCAACTAAGGAAAATAACTACTTCTGTCAATTACACCATTTTTGTTGTTGAAATGCAACAATTAGCACATTTGACAAGCTTTTTGACAGTCAAGACTCCACAGGGAACCAGTGAAATACAGATGATGGGGTGTTAGTGAAACTAGTATGGTAAAATGACGATTGTTATTTCTAACTCAAAGGGTTTCATTTATCTGTCACTACATTAACAAGACAAGTGGGAAAATACATGCTAATTTAGAGGTGCTAATTTCTATCAGGTTTCCAGAGGAACTGAGCATTTTGGGACTCTCTATGTTACCTGTCCAATCAAACTGGAGAACACAAAGACGCCCACGAAAAAGTTAGTCATCTGAAAGGTAATCTCAAAGACGGTATGGGGTTCGTTAAGACCCCCGATGTTGATCAGACTGCGGACAGCATAGTAGTAACAACGCAGGTACCTGTGGAGAGGGTGGGGGCATTAGAGGGGCTGTTACAAACAAGTCTATGTGTCATTGGGCTGTTGTTTGGACAGACAGATATAATATGTGTGTATGTGTGTGCATGTGTTTGGGAGGAATCATTGTTAATTCTCCCCTTTTTCAAGTTTGATTCCCTTGACGTCTTGCTGCCGAATTTTCACACAAAAAAACTTTGCAAATCGAAAGCAAAATAATCCAAATACAGGTTATTTAAAAAAAAAAAGAAGATAAATAATACTAATGAAAAACAAAAAGAGCAATAAAAGATTTAAAAAAATATTACAAATAAACTACCTGGCCAAGAATGATGGACATAAAGAAAGCCCCAAAAAGGTAGTTTGTCATCTGAAAGATCTGGCCGAACATGGTGTCTGGAAATGGCAACTCAGCGATCAGCAGCAGGGACTTCTCCGCATAGAAGAAGCAGCTGAGGTAACTGCAGTAGCAGCAGCAGAGATGGAACATACGAGACATTTTTTTATAGTCTTTGGATATCTCAGGGATGGAGACAACTGGAACTCTGTTTCAGTGCAGCAAGCATTGCACTGACTCTAAAAGCTATGTGTTGATGCCCATGTTGTCACATTTTGTCATGCATGGCAGCCCTATCAATTGTGTGTCTTAAAAAATCCAAAGAGGAATTACTTTGAACTCATCATTAATTAATAAATCGTTAACTTAAATGACTGTAGTAAAAGTAACAAATGCGCTGATGGTCATCGATGCTGGTAAAAGTTTTTCCTTTTAAACTGGGACCAAGTGTCTTTTACACTGATCACATTACTGAAGTCTTCACTCACTAAAAGGATCAGTTTTCATTTTTTATTTGACAAAATGTGGTAAACTATTAGCAGTGGTAATAATGTTTTAGTATTCTCATGGTAAATAATAGTCAGAAAGAGCACATTACAGATACTTAGATACACTTTTTAGAAGTTTGCAATTCGGAGAAAAACCAAACAAGAATGCCACTCAAACGCAAGCAGGAATATAAAGTTTCTGTACTTACGCACTGCCCAGACCGGAGTAGACCCATTTAGTTCCCCCGATGCCCTGGTAGTTTGAAGCCACATAGTAGAAGCAGGCGTTGAGGTGGAGCATGAAGAGAAGATATCCAATGGTCCGAATCACTCTGATAGAAAAGTAAAGACTTGTCTGTCTATTGCTCTCTGTATTCATTATTTTTTCACGTCTTAATGTTGTAAATGGTGAGTTCCTATCAAACACACACTGGCCACCCTGATCTTTTCAGTTATTTTTTAAAATGATGTATATAATATGATAGCAACAAAAATGGCATTATCATACTTGCGTCATTTCTTTCATGTGACTAACCTCCAGATGTAAGCCTTGGCCATGATGCTCTCTAGACGATCGCTGAACTCCAAAAATGTATCCGCCTTGAGAGTAAGCATGAAAATGTCAGCCAAGGCCACCACAGGAAAGAAAACAGAATCTTTAATCAATTGACTGGCCTTCGTAACACATGATCAAATTCACCTTTAGCAGGCGATTGAATCTGAAAATGGACCTGAATCCAAACTGGACATACAGCAAGTCGAATGGCATGAGGGAGATCAGGTCCAGCTGTTGAGGAGAGACAGATGTGTGAGGTCACTGAGACGAGTTCACCCTAAATTCAAAGAATTCAAGTCACAGTACCTTGAATCTATCAGAATTTCTGTAGTTCTTCCTTGTCACCACTCTGTCTATCTGAAAGGTGGAGAAAAACATTGTCATTTTGTCATATCTTAAATCATTCTAAGTATCAGCCTCCATTGGCCGGGATTACATCAGACTTACTATGATGTCTCCTCCTTTGACAAACTGTTTGCGGGCCTGGAAGATGAAGGAGTCCGTGAAGTAGATGAGGTCGGCCAGCATATCCAGAGCGAACCAGTAAGGGATGGCGCTCTCATTGTGGTACGGGAAACACAGACGGGCTGTAAGGAACCAGGTGTTGTAGTTGAAGGCCAGAGTCACCAAGCTCAGCCAGGCGATGTAGCGACGGTCTGTGAAAGGGTCAATGGTATTCCCCAGCACTGGGTCCATCAGGTCCTCAATTGGATTCAGCACAATGTCCACCGAAAACCAGGCAGCCTCTTTTAACTTGGTCTTCAAATCCTTTTCCTCCTTCTTGGCCTCTGCTTTCGTTTTCTCCTCCTCCTCTTTCTTCTTCTGCTGGGCCTCCTTCTTTTTCTTCTCCTGCTCCTCTTTCTTCTTCTGGTCAGCTTCTTCCTTCTTTATGCGCTCCTCCTCTGCTTGCTTCTTCCTCTCCTCTATGAGTTTTGTGTAGTTGTCTTTGCGCAGCAAAGGTGCTAAAAGGACAATATTAAGACTGAGTGTGCTTAAACACACAATGCAATTTAAATATTCATAATTTGCAGCCTATAAAGCCCCAATGACAATCATAAGTCACAAATTTAAAGCTTGGGTGTTTGTACTCACTGACAGGAGGGCTGATCTCTGGGGATGAAGCATACTGATCAGTCACTTTCTCCTTGTAGAGATCCAGTCTCTCTCTCATGCGTTTGGCTATGGATCTGAGCTGCTCGTCTGAATACTTGTTGATGACAATGGGAGCGGGCGGGGGAGGGGCCGACTCTTGTCTGAAGATGGAAAATAACATCAGAAAAATGAGCCACACAATCTTGTTTTTTAATCTGATGATAATGGAAGATGGTAGATTGGCCTGTTTCTTGTGTAATGAGGGAGATAGCACAATATTTGTAGACTAGAGAATTTATGATCAACAAGAAACATTTTAGATTGGTTAGTTACGTATGCTGATAAAATGGCCTTAGTTAACCTAGTACAGAAGGTGAAGCTGCCTATCTGGCCCACACGAGGGCCCTTTAAACATGGTGTCGCATTAGCCAGCTAGAAATCAATGTAGAAAGACAAAACAATGAATTAACTGCACAAAACAAGGTCTGAAAACAGAGGCAGTTTCACTTGATGTCCAACCTGATGAAACTGTGGAAATCTTTAAATACCTCAGTACAGTTCTCGAGTATATTTTAGAGATGCTCACAGCGACATTATCGTCTCAGGAAACTTAGTGGCCTTCAGTCAGCAGATTTTAGAACTAGTGTACAAAACTATTGTTGAAAATGTTTTAACTTTTTCACCTTCCTGCCTGTTACGGTCACCTAAACTGTAGATCTAAGAGTACTCTTTCTAGGATTATGTCAATTGCAAGCAAAATAGTTGGCAAACCCCGGAAGCCAGTTTGAGTTCTTGAGTCCTTCAACTAAATATGTATTTGAGAAGTCCTTCATCCCAGAGCGCCATCAATATTCTAAACATGACTGATTAGATCTGAGCCGCAGACACTGACGTGTAATATGACATGTCTATATGCTGTTTTAAATTTCCACTCTAGTGGACAATATAGCACCCGTTTTAGTAAATACAAGTTTAAAAAAAAGAAAACACTGTTCACTCCCAGCTCAGCACCAAACAGCAGACACAGTGAGTGACTAGCTGATGAACATAGTGAAGCATTTAGCAGCTAAAGAACCAAATATTTCCCTCAGGAGTAGCGACCAAAAACGTAAGATTGGACTTACACAAAACTGGAACAAGTTAAACTGTTGCTGCATCAGCTGAATGTCTAAATGGCCAACTTTATGCTAGCAAGTTTGCCATACAAATGTAAGCTAATATATCACTGTTGTGCTCACTGCCTTTTTCCACTGCCCTGCGGAAGTGGCGAAAAAACAAGTTTAAATTGAAATGTAAGTAAAAACACTTAAAAACCTACAAGTATGAGAGGGGCTTGAAACTGTGCATTTTTATTCCAACAGACTAACCACACTACTGTGGCTGGTTTAATCACTGACCACTTCAAGTCAGAGCAAATCAGTAAAACCAGCAACTGTTATTTCATGTTCACAGGAACTACTTTTCACACACGGCTTAAGCTATTCAATTGTAATTTGAAATGTCAAATAAAGACATTCATACTGTGAAATGACATTGTAAGTGGAAAGGCTCAGCTGACAAATGCAGCAACTTCAGCCTCAGCAGCAGTACAGAGATTCGAAGGGGACATCTGTGCTCATATGTCGCCCCCTAGTGGACACGATTCAGCATTATATCTGGCTGACTGTGGGAGCCAGATGTATTTATGTCAAGTCATTGCGAATGAAACGCCACTACCCGAATATGTTTAACTTAAGCACTTTCATAGACAAAATTCTTCTTATGACAGTTTACAACAAGCAAAACAGAAAGGCACAGAGATGACACCTCTTCCTTTTCATTGACACAGTGTAGGATGTACTATGTTATGGCTGCAATATGCTGATGTGGAGTACTGTCCTCCACAGTTCAGTGCGACACATTAGTTGAAACAATTTAAAAGAAAGTAACTTTGGAGGCTGTTACAACTCAACGGTGAGTGAGATGCTGACTCTCTTTTGGCCAAAACTGCAGCTGTGGTTTAATCTCTGGTGGCAATGAGACATCAATGAAGGAAGGCTAAACAACAGAAACAGCTCTCCAGCCTCCAAAATGACATTATACCTTCATGAAGGTATGATTTATTAACTGTTATATTAGACATAACTTTCGGCTGGGTGTATATAATAAGTTAGTTAGTAAGGTAAATAAGTAATATGTTTATTGTATATAGATAGAAAAACAACACACATAAACACCTTATCAGTTGTGCTTAAAGCAAACTTTAGAGTTTAGACAAATGCATGACGTTCACATTTATTCATTTATGTCCATCACAATATAAATGTATGTTTTGTTTCATAGTCCAAGATCACGCTGATTTTGCTGATATAAAAAGGTCTGACTCTGGTATTACCCCCAAGTAACATTTCCAAATCCAAACACCTCTAACCGTGCTCCACATAGAGCTCCTCCTCACTCTTGCCGCCACTCCTTTATTATCCACTGATGAAACATTTACAACATGTCTCAACATTTGGAAAAGTAAAATGTGTTTACAATTGTGAGGATCAGCCGAACGTGTCACCTTCATGGCCTTGCTTGGCCAGAAGCAGACCTGAAGAGCTTCTTAAACCTAAAAAGCTGAAAAGCTTTTAATCCACTTTCAGGTTACAACCCTCCTAATAAGCATGTTGCATTGGGGGATAAAGATCTCACATGTTACGTTCACATCTGAAGGCTTTGTCTCTCTCGCTCTCTC
Organism: Leptoclinus maculatus; assembly: GCA_032191485.1. Lineage (NCBI taxonomy): Eukaryota > Metazoa > Chordata > Actinopteri > Perciformes > Stichaeidae > Leptoclinus > Leptoclinus maculatus. The sequence continues at coordinate 15,188,585 of JAVDOI010000013.1, forward strand.
TGCGATCTTGTCAGGGAATCAGATGAATTAGTGTCCATTAGGTGATTAATTTGATACTGGTTTGTGGTGTCAGTGTGTATTGGCAGGCACGTGTTTTGGTAAGCTAAAGTGGAGTTTGGAGGCTCTAGCGATAAATACATTACATCTACTCTCTTTAATTGCCCATGCTTCCGTTATACTGACAGTGCATCTCCCCTGCAATCAAAATATCCAATCAGGTAGAGACAAAAATGAAACTGCCAACAAGGGTGCAGTTCTTACCCCTCAGGTCCAGCTTGATCAGGGTTAGCTGGAGCTGCTGTAGGGGCCGGTGCTGGAGCTGCTGGTGGTCCTGCAGCAGGGGCTGATGCCGGAGTTGGTTCTGGGAAAGGGGAACAATCATAGTTACATTTCATCTCCTCCAGACTTGATTTTTGTAATGCTCATTTTTAAAGCCTTGCATTTCATCATTTTATATTTTACAAGTTGAATTTCATTAACTTATTTGCTTTGTTTTACTTTGTTTAAAGTGCTACACAAATAACATCATCATTGTTAAATGAGGACAGTTGAAGCCTCTGGCAGTTACGTAAGAGTTATAATGACGCTATATAGTTCACATGGCTATAAAGAATCTCAAGAAAGTATAATTGTTGTTGGAAGGAATTGTAATACAAATCACATTTCAAGAATGACAGAGTTCAATATGAACCAATCAGGCAAAACATCTGCATCCGTGGTGCACTAGTTAAATATAGGCATGCTTGGAAAAAGACACAAAGTGTGGAAAGACTAAACAGAAGTTATGAATGAGATAATGTATAATGTCTGAAAGGCCAACTATGTTTGTGGTGCATGTGATATAATTGAGGGTTGTTTAGGGGTTAAGTCTAAGCCGCTGTACTGGGTGACCGGCCATAGATTTATGAAACACCCACTGAGCTTGATGTTACAGTTGCTACAAGACAGGTGTCTACACTGAAAGCAACACAATTAACAAGTCACAGGATTTCCCTTTATGTTATAGACCTCAAAAAGCAGGGACAATGAGGTTTGGACTGACAATAAGCTCAAGAAAAGTTGAACAACTTGAACTTTTCATATTGATAATCTGTGTGCCTCTCTGTTGTCTTAAAAGATCAGATTTTCGTCTTTCTTCACAAAGCTGATTGCAGCCACTTGGAGCTCAACGATAGTCTCCAACTTTTGTTTTAAAAAATTACAGCCATAAGGATAAAATAATGATTTGAGAACAGCTGTAGACTTTGGTTACCTGGGGTCATTTTAGCAGAAAGGGACGACATATTCCTAAACTCTCTGTATGATCCAGTCCACCCATACAGTTTTCACCATGAGATGGACAGTGAATTCAATTTGAAGGGAAGCCCATCTGACACTAACAGAAACAGACATAAAATAATCCTGTTTCTAAATGTGCTATTTCAGCCTCTCAAATGAATGATGACTTACCCTGCGGTTTGTCCACATTCTTGGCTTCATTCTCCTTATCGGCTGGCTTGTCCTCCTAGAAGATAAATCAACATTTTTCACATTGTCGGATGCTCGCCTTCATTAGTCAAACCACGGTCATTAGAGAGACATTTTAATTAATTAAGAAAGCCTTTTTAAAGAAAAGTGAATTCAGCGTTTGACAAATTACTCCCTTGTCCGATCGGCTCTCTTAAAAACAAGATGTGTTTGAGATGAAATAAATTTAAAAGTGCCCGTTGGCTAATGAGCGGTTTCAATGGTGTCCGTGTAATGAAACAATTGTATTAGATTCTTTGTTGGCAAGAGTACTGATCAATTGAATGGATGGGGGAGCAGATAAGAAGCCACTGCCTTGATCTTAATGGAAACAAATTCAAATTGCTGGATACAATACTTCATTTTTCAGATTTCAGTCTTGGCTTCCACTGCTGTCACTGACTCATACTGAACAGTATGAAAGCTATTGAACACTTGTCAGGGCATCAAACAAGAATCGATTGCCCTTTGAGAAACTATATGAAAATATGTTATAGTTCATAAAGAACATTTGTATTTACTCACTGAATATACAGCACACTATTTTCTACCACCAGACAAGTCTTACCTTAGCTGGAGCTGGAGCCGGAGCCGGAGCCGGAGCCGGAGCTGGAGCTGGAGCCGGAGCCGGAGCCGGAGCCGGAGCCGGAGCTGGGTCAGGGGTCCTCGAAGCCGCTGGCACCTGCGGGCCTCTGATGAGACCCTTCAACTTGCCAAACATGTCTAGAATCCTAAAGGTGCATCTGCTTTGCCGTCTGCAAGTGACTATGAATTCTGAGTACTGATTCCTGAGGAGCTGAAAGATCCCCCTCCTCTCTTTTCTCTCCGATGGTATTACTGCTTTTAGCACCACTAATACTCTTGCACAGAGAAAAGCCCCTCACCATCACATCTCATATAAGATCCCAACAGGCTTACAGGTCACCACTAAAGCAGGGCTTAGGACAGCATATACAGAATGCATGTGTGTGGAATACATACAGACTGCAAGAACCGTTGCACTTATAGTAAATTAAATGCTACTGTTCATGTCGTGAGCTGCTTCAACCCACGTCTTGGTGAATGCACTGCAACCCATTCTGTAAGCAACATTACTGTAAGCTTCAATTGGCTATAGGCAGTAATAAATCTATCTAAGCACAAGACACTTTAAAAGTTTTATTGACAAGGTTATCCCCGTGCCTTTAGGAAGAGAATGTGGTATCCTCTTCATTGCTCAAGTAAATGAACCAGCATCTGAATGCATCATAAAGGTAATAAAGGGGTAGTTTGGATGTTTGGAAGTGATGTTGTACATATACATAGTCAGTGTATTACCTACAGTAGATGGAAATCAGCATGCACCCAGTTTGGACAAACAAACTGGAGTAAGGACACAGGAGCACAACAATGCAAACAAAAACAGTAACTTTACCTTGCAGAACATGGAAGTTGCTGGTCTACCGCTGCCTCTATTGGTTAGTTTGTGTTATTGTGTGACTTCGGTGTTTTATGGGTTAGTTCAGATTCACCAAAGTCACACAATAACACAAACAAACAAACAAACGATTGAGGCAGCGATAGACCAGCAACTCCTTTTTTTCTGGGAGGTAAAAATATTGTTTTTGACAATGGAGTCTTGTGGCTTTGAAGGTGGATATAACTTTATCAGCTCCCCATCGAGAAGGGCTGTCTGATGGCAACGTATGGCGGTGACAATATTCCAAATATACCATACACTTATAAACTGATATTGATTTTTTTTTTTTGGTGGCCCTATTTATGTGGTTAAAACACGTTTTACTGCTGCCCCCGTCCATAGCAGTACATTGGTTTACTCGAGTGCCCAGTAATCTTACCTGCTTCTAAAAACTGGCGGCGATGTATTGTAGATAATACAAGGATTATTGCCTGAAGTATTATGGATAAGTACCTCATACCCCAACGCACCCAAACTTTCCCTTTAAGGTGGAACATGGTTAAAGCTGAGGTGGGTTGACTTAAAGTGGCAACTTGCACGGCTGAGTGTGATAAAACATTTCCATTAGGAAAAGGTGCTCCAAATGAAAGCGTTAGACCTTACTGTCTTATCAATGAAACAACGTCACCACAACACATTTGGAGCAGATTTAGTAAGGTTTTTCATTTACTTCAATACAGCTGGGATGTTGTTGATACCAGCATCTACATCGTGAATGACCAGCCTTACTGTCTTTTGCCAGGGTACAGTAAGGTGCTACTGAACTGAGAATTATGAGAGAATAATTAGAGAAACTAAACGCACAGTAGCTGATGAAAGGCATTGATGCAATGTAGGCTAGAGCAGCGGTCCCCAACCTTTTTTGCGTCACGGACCGGTTTGATGTAAGACATTCGGCTTGTTCGAGATGAACTGCGCCTCGCCTGGAAAGCAGACGAGAGCAGGCGGACGTAAAAAGGGGCGTTGACAAAAAACTGCGTTCAAGTCGGACAGTTTTCAGCCGCCTGCTGCTTCTTCTTCTTCTTTTGCTTTTTACGGCGGTTGGCAAACAGCTTTCGGGTGCATTACCGCCACCTGCTAATCTGGAGTGTGGACTAAGGACTCTAATATGACAACCCAACGAAAATAAATACATACATATTTACACACATACATATACATATATGTGTAAATAAATAAAGATATGTATATAAAAATATATATAAATATCTATATACATATATCATTTTTTTATAATAAAATAGAAAAAATAAATAATAATAAAAAATGTTCTCAAATTCTATTCATTAATCTGGTTGACTCTAAATATTCCAGAAAAAGTTTCCAAAATGTGTCACTAAAGCTTTTCTTTAGTACATTAATGATATTCTCCTCTCCCATCTCTCTTAGACCTTTTTTCAAAACTTCTCTCGCTAACTCGTACCTCTAACAGGACAATAAAACATGGTCCACAGTTTCTTCTTCTTCACTAAATTCACATTTTTCCATTATTATGCTTTCCAATAACATAGAGGGAACTGTTAAGACCAGTATGGCCATTCCTTAGTCTTGTCATAATCATCTCAAAATCATATTTTTAAACAGATATCTTCCTTTACTCCCTTTATTACATTCGTTCTGCCATATCTTTTTGATTTGTCTCTTAATCACCACTTTAGCTTCTGACTCACTTATATTTACATAAACATTATTTCTTCCCCACTTCAAAGCCCTTTTTGCTGCTTTATCCACCGTCTCATTGCCATTGACTCCAACAGGGACCCACACAAAATTAACAGCCACCCGCATTTGATGGATTCTTAAAAGTCATTGTAGTATTTCAAACAGTAAATCCTCTCTGCTTCTGGAGTGGCAAAATGTCAAACTCGTTAGCACTGCACATGAGTCTGATGCAATTACCACTCTCTCTGGCCTGACATCCTCTACCCACTGTAAGGTAATAACTATGCCCATCATCTCATATGTAAACACAGATAAATCGTCGCTGAGTCTCTTCCCACACTCCAAATGGAATTCTGGGATTACTGCTGCTGTTCTACCTGTTTTAGGGTCTTTAGATCCATACATCTGTATTTAATTGTGGTAACTGATGTATGACTTGAAGATCTTACAGTTTCCCCCACGTTCATCTCTCATCAGTTCAAGGAGGCCAACATCAATTTCAGGCTGTGGCAGTAACCAAGGAGGAATAGCTGGCAGAACCACAGCTGGAGAATAACTCTTATCCAGTAAACCCAATTCACCTTCTCCTTAACAACCCAACCAAAGCTCTTTGTTGGCCTTTTTTCATGTTCCCAGCATGGCTCAATTGCACTTATTGTTGGATGCTTGTTATGTCCTTGTAAACTGACCCAATGTGTCATCATGATCTGGATTCTTCTCAACTCCAATGGCATTTCCCCCATTTCTACCTGCAATGCCGGCACAGATGTTGTTTTAAAGACCCCACTACATATTCTTGATGCTTGTATTACATCCAGTTTTCCCAACAAGGTTGTAGACGCCGACCTATATGCCACACAGCCTAGAACTGATCTTGGGGGACTGTGGCTAAGTGGAGCGCAGGGCCGTCCTTCAATCAGAGGATCGTCGATTCGATCCCCGGCTGTCGATGTGTCCTTGAGCAAGACACTTAACCCCAAAATTGCTGGTCTTTAAGTTTGGATGTCTTTTTATATATTTAACTATGTTATTATTATAATTGAGGATATAAGATTGGGCATATTTTAGTTCTTGGATGTCATATTTATTTAAACATTTATATAAATAAATATATGTGAAGATAGCGTCATTTCTAAATCATACAACCGTAGAAATTTAAAAACTGAACCAACAGTCCAAACATCACAGCTACATAAATAGACTACACACGGAGGAAAAGCAACACTGCAAGTTTCCATCAGTGACAATTGTGCTTTTCTTTTAATACGTTTTCTGATGCTTCACAATCGTTAATCGATGGACACATTCAGTGCTCTGACTGAAAAAATGTTGACATCAAGTAGGATGTAGGCTTTCTCAATAAATATCTTTATTTACAGATGCTAAATAAATAACCTTATATATTATTATTAGTATCAGCCACATCATTGCACAAAATGAGACTAATAGCCAACAATCTAAAGTTTAAAGTTAGCATTTTATTGTCATACACGAAATTTGACTTGCATTTAACCCATCCCTAGCTTATGGGGAGCAGTGGGATGCTGAGTAGCACCCGGGGAGCAGTTAGGGGTTCAGTGTCTTGCTCAGGGACACTTCGGCATAGTAGCCAAGGATCGAACCGCCGACCTTGTGGTTAACGGACAACCCTCTCTACCCATTGAGCCACGGCCGCCCGTTAAGTATTACAATTACACAGAAAATTAGGATTTTCTACTTAAGGTGTTGTTTGTTCTCAATCTAAGAGCCAATCAGCTCTTTGATCCGAAGACAGCCAGAAGTTTCCCATCATGCCCTGCGGTCACGCAGTCGGTGGAGAGCAACTGCAGCGCCTGGCTCTAAAATCTGCGGCCGCCCCGCTCTCGTGAGATTATCGTTGCCCACGTTGTCATGACGTCAGAGCAAGTCGGACGCAACAACCTGGATTCGAACTCTGTCCAGCAAAATAACAAAACTCCCTAAAGCAGTCGGGCTACACAGTCCGACACTTGTGCTTGATAGTTTGACAGACACCAAATGACCCACGGCCCGGTACCGGTCCGCGGCCCGGTGGTTGGGGACCACTGGGCTAGAGTACAGGATTGAAAATATGACAGCAAGAGAAACGGCAATGTCTAAGAGTCCTGCTCCACTGTTTGATTTCCTCATGAATAATGACAGAGAAGCATTGCAGAGAGCAGCTGATGAGCTCAGTTTTAAATTATACAGTACAGTTTTATGTGACAAATTGAAATTATATTTGCAGTTAATATCCTTTGCGGCTCAAACATACAGCATTTTGAAATGACACAACAGTTTACTGACTTACAACACTGCCCCATGCTTCCTCTCATTGCTTGTTGACTTTGCAATGAATTATATGCTAGAACAAAGATATGAGAGTGAAGCTTGGTCAATTATAGTGAACTCAGCAACAATTACTACTTTTCACATTGTCTGAATATCTTGGAAAATGCAGTTTTGTGAAAAGGTACCCTGTAGTTTTTGGAATATTTGTTTTTATTTAATTTTCGTGTTCAGATGGGTGTCCTTATTAAACAAAAAGCAGATTTATTTTTTACATTTTAGAAACGTTGCATTGTTTCCATCTATGTCAGCCAGCAGTCCTCTCTTTCCTGCCTTTTTCCAGCAGTGAAAACCTTGGATAAAGAAGAAAAGATGCTCCAAAACTCAGCTGCTAAATTCACATGGAACAAAATGGGTTGTGCCACCTGTGTGCTCGTGCGCCTAAATATTTGTCCTTCGGCACGTACTCGTACTAGCACTAGATACACACCAAACCCATCCAAAAACTGCTCTCTCAAAATCTGAAATGTTTTGCTATATGTTTTTTTCTTTGTAGCAGTCTATCAGTACATATCATCCCTCTGCAGTGATTCATAGTACATACATCACGAATACATTAAGCTGGTTTCATAATCAGCAAGATGAAAGTAGGGCCATTTCGGCCCATAAATCTCTCTCTATTGTCATTTTCATTATCTGTGCATATTTTCTTGTTTTCATTTAGCCCTTATCTTAGTAAGACAATCATACGCTCGCTTGGCATTAAGAATGAAATTACACCACTATCGCCCACCCACTCAGCCCCATATTCTGCCATTCCATTCCTCTTGTCAAGCGGGGGAACGACCAACAAAATGCCACAGTGATGCAGACGGGGCTTGACTCAGCCGTGGGCTCCGTGTAATGTATCTCCGAGCATTCTCAAGGACCATTGACTTGTCTGGTGCAGAGAAGAGAGAGGATGAGTGGAGGAGGAAGCGATGAGTGGAGGCGCACTTTTTTTATGCCTCTCCATCTTTCCTCTGTCCAGTGATGCAGGGAGATAGGTCATTAGATCCTCTCCATCTCTTCCATTAATCTAATTAGGCCTTGGGGGTTGGGCTTATAGCCCCTGACATTGCTGTGTAAGAGCTCAGCACATATTAAGAAGAGCAAATCCTTTGTCATGTTTGTTGTTTTTCTCACTGTGCACTCAGGGACCCTGAGTGCACAGGAGAAACCCCTCCAATGCCCTTGTTTTCTGGTAGAATTTTTAGTAAATGACTGAATGAATAGAAAGTGATTAAAGGAGATGAATGACTGCAATTGCGATATAATAACAGATTAAACCCCGACCTTTTACCTTCTCACACACACACACACACACTCCGCCACATCGCCTTGACAGCAGCATGTAGGCAATATATCAGTTTTCCCTGTCAGTCAGCAGCAGAATGACAATAGACCTTGACAGCGTAACAGCTAGAGGTAAATTTATAGCACAAAGTGGTGGAGGCTGAATTCTCCGGTGGCCAGTGACATATGACTCACCGCTCTAATTGGCATAATACAGAGCTGCTCTCCACCAGGGGTCTGGACATTATAAGAAGGTCTAACCAAGGGAGGCCAATTCATAGAGTAATCATTGACGCAAATGCCACAATGATTACTCCTTTAACAATGCCATAAAAATCAAGCTCTGTTCAGTTACAATGTGAGGGGTCTCCCTTCAGTGAAGAGAAGTAGCAGTGAAAGTGGCAGTGATTTGTTTCGTAGAAAAACAGCTATGTGAAGGACTTTTTCAGTTTACTGAAAGAGAACACTGATCCCAATGTTTTGTGTTTTAATTATTAAAGTGTTTTTTTACACAACTTGATCATAGTTAAGGAAAAGGCTGTGTAAGCTTGAAAGTATATTGTATTTGATTTAGCTTTGGATTGTCTGAAGGGTTAAATAGGTTACATAATGTTGGTTATTTAGTTTCTTTCAGGTACTGTATGACAACCCCTTCTTGTCTAATTTCAGCTCTAAGTGTCTGTGGATGGGTGCAAAATTAAAGGCCCATGTGCCCCTTAGGTGCTTAAACAGGTAGTGTAGAGTTGGTTTATCTGAGCTTTTTTTTTTAAAGTCAGCCGAAAACGCTGATGGGAGCAGTGAGAGTGAAAAAACAATATCAAGGTTGGGGGTCGAAAAACCATGAATGACCTGAAAGACACTAAAACGCTTTAGGGAAATGGATAGTTGGGTGACATTTCTTTGAGGTTTGTCGCTATGAGTAACCTCTTTTATATTATACACAATGTCGTTGCTAAGGATTCTGTATTTTGTGGTATTTTTTGCTTTGCTGTTGAGCAACGCTGGCCCTCACTGCTCATGCTAAATATCAAGTTCTTCTCTATTACATTACATATTGCTATTTACTGCCTAACCCGAAACCCGAAGAAAATGCATGTCTGTAAATCAAGATAATTGTTAAAAATGTTCGTTAGATTCACAATCATAAAATGGTCTTTAATTCAAATCTGGTGAAATAATGTGCTGCCTGTAATATATACTCCGACATGTAATTTAGATGTGGGTGATCAAACACTTGGCACATGGGCAGTGTTTAGTGTAGCTTGGGAATGAATGGTACTCAATTTATCTTCAAAGGGAATATCTGAAAAGTGTAAAAGGGCTGAGTGTTGGTGCTATAGGTGATATGAGGTCTCTGTCCTGAATGTGGAGCGCTGCACTTCTGTCTGCCACCAAATGGTGGCAGAGTATCCCTTCCTATCTCTCCTCTCCTCTCCTACAGATGATGAAACTGTTTTCATTAGAATTAGCCAGATGCTGTTGAGAATTACTCTGAGCTCTAAGAAAGTGAACAAGAACAGACACCAGTGTGACTTATGAGCATTTTTAAAGACAGCAACATCTGGTGGCACTAAAGAACTTGTGCCAAGAAAACAAAAGGAGCCACTAATTCATCGTCAAACCAAAGAATTAATACTTAACATCTGATTCTTTTGGATGAGGCATTTTTTTGGGCAATGGCTGTGACTGTTATGATACTCCAACAGTCACAGTTCCAAAAAGCTTGGTTTTGAAAAGGGATTTTTAAGTGAATGATGATGTATTACGTAGGGGGATAAACAGTGGGGACATTTTTCAAGAAAGTTCCCACTTGAATGATCCCTAAGCTGTGTTTTGATGTTAAATTAACATTATAACCTTTGTTTTCAATGTTAGATGTTGTTTAGATCCATGGTGTATATCTACCAGTGAATGAATTTCTTTGATTGTATTCTTTTTCATCTTTCACCAAAGCTTATACAAACACACCTGATTCACATCATATTTGTTTTGTCTCATGTCAATAATATTCATCACGAATAATTGATTCTCCATCTTGGAGTGTGTGTCAACTAAAAGAGGGTGTGAGATGAGGTTAGCGAGGCCATAGCTGTGTTTTTATTGGAGAACTCCACAGTTGAGACACATCTGATTCCCTGACATTCCCATTGTTTCACTCTTTCCACCTCATCTCTCTTCCAAAGATTGCAGCGTGTTGGTTTACTGGCTTTTTTCCTGGTAAAAATGTGTGTGTGTGACAGTGGCGGGCCGTCAGGGCCTGCAAAGCCTTCTCTGCTGGCCTAAACAGAATCACAAAGTTATAGCTATTTTATAATTTAATCATTTTTCTTAAATGTATCATAATTTATACAAATATTTTTCCCATTGTCTTATTTTCTCATTGCACAGCTACTGTCTCTCTGCTTTCAGTGCAACTTGTTTTAAGTAGAGCTTTTATCCAATCAGATTTCACCTCTGTGTCTCTAGGTAAGGTAAGGCCTATAAGCACGTCAGCATTATGTGCAGCTCAGTTTTCAGGAGCAGCTCTGCTGTGGGGTGCAGTGTGTGCTGTGATTGGTCAGTGGGCGAGCACGTGACTATTGTGAAACGAAATTTACAGTTTATGAAATTTATGAAATTATTCATAGATTATTTATTTTTTTACCTAGCTTTGTTTTTTAATGGCTGAAATTGGAGGAGAAACGGATTTGTGAGTTGGGATTTAACCGTGGGATGAAACTCTTTGTCAACAAAGAAAGTCAACTGCGTTTGTTTTTTTTACATCTAATATCTGAATGGCCCTTGATTGTGTAGCAGAATGCGTGTTGCTGCTGTTGTTTTCCCGTGAAGCTAGTTAGCCTAGCCTCTCAGAACACTTGCGAAGCATCAGCTGTTTTTTGTTTTTGTATTTTTTGTTCCGGTTCAGAGGTCACACAGCCCGTTGTCTTCTAGTGAGGGCAGAAAACATTATATTTCCTACAATTTAAGCTTCTGCATTTTCCAAATGCACTAGTATTATTCAAACGTATTGTTCGGTTTGTAAGCCTCGTACCGAACGATTTAATACGAATACATATATTATTACATCCCTAGAAACGAATAATAACCCTAGCTGTGGCGCCATCATGAGGTTATTAGGTGGTATTTCAGCAGTGAAGGCCCAGGTATAAAATGCACGGCCCGCCACTGGTGTGTGTGTGTGTGTGTGTGTGTGTGTGTGTATGTGTGTTTGTGTTTTGAGTGAACGTGCTTCATAGGGAAAGCATGACAAGCCTCAGTGTGGCTTTTCAGAGTGCATTTCTGTGCGGCAGGTGCGCAGCAAAGAGCCACAGAGCATTGAGATGTGTCATTGAGAGGGCCTGTGTGGGGCTTAATGGCTGGCCAGTCGGTGTGCACATTAATCTGAATGAAGGCACAAAGTGATAGGCCTGTGATTTAGACTGCCCATTAAAGCTTACAGTCACGTGTTTCCCACTGTCACAACAGTGGGGCTCTGGGCTGGGAAGAATCGGCCGGCACATCGGGTGCTTTGGGCCGCCTACTGAGCAGAGGGTTCTGGATGGACAGGTAGCTGATAAGTAGCGATACGCTAACACTTAGCATTTAACATCAGGCCTTGAGATCTGCGTCGTGATGCTAAATGTCTCTTGTGGCTGTAGTTATTCATATCTACAGTATGTCTATGCTATTTTTTTCAACTTATTGATCATATGGTCCTGTGACCTGACTCAGATCACACCACAAACTGGCTAAAAAAAAAGTTGACAAAAGAAGATGATAATGCTCGGATGCTTGGATTGGGCATTCAATAGAAGGGAGAAAAGGGAAGGCAAAGGCGAAGAAAGGAAAAGGGAGGAATGGAGGGATGGAAGGAAAAAGGGAATGAAAAGGAAAGGAATAGGGAGGGAGCAAGTGAAAAAAGGAAGGACAGGTTTTAGGGTGTGAAGGGAGGGAGGGAAGGAAAGGAGGAAGGAAGGAAGGAAGAAAAAAAAAGGAATGGGAAGGGGTGGGAAGAAAGAATAAGGGTGTGAACAAATAAAAAAGGAAGGAAGGAAGGGTGTTAGGGTGGGAAGGAAGGGAGGGAGGGAGGGAGGGAAGGAAGGAAGGAAGGAAGAGACGGAAAGGAACGGGAACGGAAGGAATGGAAAAGAGAGAGATGGAGGGAGGAAGGGAAGAAGAGGAAATTAACTGGAAGGGAAGAAAGTAAAGGAAAGAGATCAAGTGAAAGAAGGGAGGAAGGAATGGTGCTAGTGTATGAAGGGTGGGAGGGAGGTAAGGAGGTAGGAAGAGATGGAAAAGAAAGGGAAGGGAAAGAAAAGTGGGGGAGCAAGTGAAAGAAGGAAAAAGGTGAGGGGGGCAATGGAGAGAGGGAATGAAGGAAGGAAGGAAAAGGTAAAAAAGGAAGGAAGGAGGGGAGGGACAGAGGGAAATACGAAAGGAGGATGGAATGGAATGAAGGGATGGAGGGTGTAAAGAAAGAAAGCATGTAAGAAGAGTGAGCAGATGAGATAGATCTACACATCACAGGGCTGAATAGAAGAGAGACGACCAGTCAAATGGATCAGTGCTGTCTGGAGAGATGACAAGTTGATGAACTCCCTTTGACATCACGATCATTTCTCATGAATGTTAACAACCTAATTTTTTTTTCTCTTTTTCGTGTTAGTGTCTGACTCCCCCCCCCGGGACCAATCAACTCCTACACGACAAGGCTGTCAGCCAGCGTTAAGCTACAGGTCTCCTCATCGCAACACTTCCAGCCAGACAAAGGTCAACTGTTGCTGAAAAATATTACTGCCTGGGTCAACGCTTTCTGAATTAGTTACATCGACTAAGCCAGATATGATGGGAAAAAACTCTACTGATCCGTGTGGGGAGGTGGACATTACAGCAGGAAACAACTGTAGGAATATAGAATATAAATATTGTGTCTTTGCTTTTGTACTGAACTGAATGTAACATTGTACGTTATACCAGCAACACACTGAATGTACTTAATTGAGGACAGTCTGAATAAGTTCTGAATAGCAACGAGAGCAACTTTCATTGGAATGAATGAGACGCCATCTTTAAACAGTATCCACCTCTCTTCTCTTCTCTACTGTACATAAACTTTATATAAGAAGTGAACTTAGCCAATGTGACGTCACCCATTGGTTTGCAGACAATACTGTGATAGCAACCTGTCAATCCCAAGCTAGCCACACCCTACAGCCTTCCCTGCTTTATGGTCTATTCTACTCCAAATAGGACCATAATTTACTAAATGAACATCATGCTGTATTGAAGAAAACGTGAAACTAACGATTGAGATCATAAACTCATGTTTACAATGTTTACTGAGGTAATAAATCAAGTGAGAAGTAGGGTCATTTTTAGGTCTCTGCATCACAAAGCTTGCAGCGACACCTACAGGTGACAAGTGATTTCATTTATTTTTCTTCTTGTTTGTTTTGTTTTTGAATTGGATCACTAAAGACGGAACATATGGAAACATGTTTTAATGTTTATGTGCTTGAAACATAAAACAAATGAGCAGGACACAATTGATGTAGATACAGTAAAGACAAATCTTAAACCTCTTTATTACCCCTCTTACTCTTAATAACTTTCCACACACTGCTCTTCCAGCGTTTTATCTGCCATCTGACCGCATAGACACAAACACACACACATGCGAGAGAACAAGAGGAGGAAGGTGAAGGTTAATGAAAGGTGCGTCCCTCATCTTGTCTTGTGCCACCCTCCACAGATGGAGACAGTGATAACATCCTCCCTTTTTCCTCTCCTCTCAGAGCCCCGGCTATGTTCTGGCCCCCGGCTGCCTCCCCACTGAGCTCCACTTCCTCTGGATAAGAGCTGTAGCACCAACTATCTTCATATCTAGGCTACGGATGCCAACCGTAATCCGTCAAGCCTCTGTGTGTGTGTGTGTGTGTGTGTGTGTTTCATACTTGAGGAATGTAGGACAACATTTCATTGTTGAGACAGTATGTGCATATATATAAATAGTAGTGCTGTTTTCCTCAAGATAAAGCAGCCATATAAGGGAAGTTTAACCTCAGCTTAAGGATACATATTGTGCTTCCAATTGGTGTTTTTAAAGGGATAAAACGCTGTTTTGCTTTTGATAGCGCTATCATGGCGCTTCTGAGGCCTGTGCACAGCAGGTGGACGTGCACGTGAACAAACACCCCAGTAGGACTATTATTTCCTCTGACTGCAGTTCTTATTATACTACTGTACAACCACTGTACCGAAAAAGGAGTTTAATTCACACTATCAATCTACTATACATAACATGCAATGGGTTTCTCCTGCTTCCTAGACTGCGTGCAGACACCAGCGGAGACAGAGACCGAAAACACTGGCATTACCCTTTAGAAGTGGCAATCTGGGAGTTCCTTTTCTCATCGCAACGTCCTCATTTTTGGTGATTTATAGTGCACTAAGAGATCACCTCGGTGGAACAACGTAATCAGTGTCTTTTCTGGGCAATTTCTAAAGATGTATTTTCGGTAGGTGGTGGTTATCTGTTGGCCGTTTAGTGTTGACGACTGTAATCTCATGGCAACCACTGACTGTAGTTCTTTTTTTAAGTTGATTTTGAAACGAACAAGAGACATGAACACATCCCACCCCTGTGAATTAAAGGCCTTTTGTCTTGGAAGACATTGATTGCTAAGAGCGACAAATGCAAACGTTTCATGAGGTTAAATCACTGTGACAGGGTGCTGTACAGTGATAGAAGCAGAGGCATTGACACTTATTAATGTAAAATAAGTAAAACACGGAACTTAAGAAATGTAACTTAATGTAAATGAAAATGCTACTCAGATGCATTTAGACATGTGAGCTGGGAGTTGTACTATACCAAACATGCATTTTTTTTAAATAAATATGATTTCCATATGATGAAATTATTATGACTGTAAATTTGTGACAATCCTGTACAACAAATTCAATTGGATTTCTTGTGGGAATAATGAAGAGCCTGTGCGGTGTTGAAATGCTGTAACTGGCAAAGCTACAATTAAGCATACAGTGGATGAATTTAAAACCCTTTGGGATAAAGTTGGTCTTTCAGAGTTTTTATTGAATCAGACCCACATCACCTTCAGAAGCCTTAACACAGCCTTCTCCTGCACTCACACTTAGTAGCGATTACACCCACTTTCGCCCACTGCTGTTCACTTCCTCCACCCTGCACCTACGCTGTGGCTTCCACTTAGCCCGCAGCACCACAGAGGATAATTTCTAACTCTGTCTTGCCACTCATTTGTTTGGCTTGGGAGTGCAGAGACTGTGGTCTGACCGAAAGTTTGATCTGTGCCCCTGCAGGCCTGAGAAGAAGGTAAATATCAGATTGCATACTACAGTTGTCAATCCATTCCTACACTCTTTTTTTTCCTGGTGCATGGATACCCTTGGATACCCTATGGACAGGTCTCCAGACTATCACAGGTCTAAAACAAGGCTTGGGGAGTAAATGAAATAGAACAGCGGTACGTAATTATAATACAAAAAAGGTAACTGATACAGTTATGTACAATTCTGTTACGGTCACGGAAAAAAAACTGATTACCGATGTAGTAAACATGAGGATTCAGTCTTTTTCTTTTCTCGTCTTTATTTTCATATTTGGTACCGAGATAATCCAAAAGTAACGGAAAGTAATCACGTTACGTTACCATAATAGTGTGATACTTGGATTATTGACAATACATTTCTTAACAGTAATTGTGTCTGAATACCCCCCCGCCCCAACCCTGACTAAAACACATATCTACATTCACACTTACACCTAGGTTGGAATTTACAGTCTCCAATTCACCTGACCTGCATGTCTTTGGACTATGGGAGGAGACTACAGAGGAAACCCACAGAGATGGGAAAATATTCTTGGTCTACACAGAAACGCCCCAGCCTGCTGCTGGATTTGAACTCAGGAACAGTGCAGACTCCACATACTATAAATCAAAGAATCCACTGGACTCAACACTTCTATCTTCACATCACAGAAAGAAGAAGAAGAAGAAGACTTATAGCTCACTGACTTACATTATTCCTGTATAGTGAAACCCTTTAAAATGTTGCAATTTAAAACCATGGACTGTGTATTGAGATGGACGGCATGACAGTAAGAAAAAGTAAAGCCATACTCATCCCGCTGGTTTATGTTTAAGTGTTAATTTTTCTAATTGGTTTTGAACTGTATATAAGATCTTTATAGGAATGTCACTAAGATCCTAATATCCAGTTTCTGGCTCAAACACTCACTGTGTCGGTAGCTAGCTTATTTTAGCTTAGCTTAACTTTTCCACTGAGTGTAAGGTTAACAAGCGCCGTCGGACCAGCGGCATCGGACCGTGTGTGTTCATATGCACACGTATATCATTTCTGACAAACAAGTCACTGTGCATAGCCAAACAACTACTGTGGTGCTAATGTAGCAGCTAGGTGGCTCACGCTAACAAGCTGTAGCAGTGCTCTGTGCTCGAATCGTGAATGACCCGGCCGGGTGTGTGGGCGGGACCTCAATAGCCTGGTTCCAACCCCCGATCACTGCTGCACAGGCCTAAAATTACCTTTTGGCGACCCATCATCGGCCATATACTTGTGTTCCATGCCTGGAATATATATATACACAGTATATATATATGTACATATGTATGACTCCGAATAAATGAGTGTGAGTTTGTTTGAATTTCATTTCTTGCAGGTAGAGGTGTTGCTCACATATAATGCATCTCAAACGGATCGCTTGACTTTTACAACAGACCTGCTGAAAGGCATTTATGGCGTGTTTGTGTGTGTGTATGTCTGTGTGTGCATATACAGTACTGCTGACCTTATGTCAAGTCCAAGTGCATTGCAGTTTTTTACACCTATGCCTGCTGCCTCACCAGATTTTCCCTTTCAGCGAGGCGGGGAGCAGAGTCCCAAATGGTAGCATTTACGCGCGCACACACACACACACGCACACACACACACACACGCACACGCACACACGCACACACACACACACACACACACACACACACACACTTCCTGTGCCTTGTTCCCGTGAGAGCCTGACTGTGTGCCAGACAGGAATTGCATACATTGTCCCTCCCCTTGTCATCCTGTTGGAACGCAGCACCCGCCCTTCCACCCCTACCACGTTTAGACGATGTGTCTCTCTGGGACAGGATGGGATGGGTGTCCAGCGCTGGTGCTCGTGGGTAACGGCCAGAGGAACAGGAGCCTTTGATGCGTGAGCTCAGCGGAACTCATGGCCTGTTTTCTGAAGGAAGATTGGACTCCAGCAAAGGACTTGCTTTGTCTTTGTTTTCACAATGTTTTTCTTTCTGATTTCATCTATTTATGTTTCTTATATCTTGTCTCATTTTTCCAGTTTCATTTCCTCTTTCCAACTTTTCCAGCATTGTTCCAGAAGGTGGATAGAGAAAAAAAAAAATCTGTTTCCTTTCCCCTCTTTTCCTAATCTAGTCACTGCCCTGGCTATGCTTTTGGCCTGGCTTCCGCAAGAAAAAAACTCAGGAAATGTGTGACAAAATGATCCAAAATCAAAGGTACTCTGACCTTCACTTAAAGCCTTTACTGAGCTGTTAACCACATCACAGTCTTTATCAGTGAATGGAGTTGGCTCCCCTATAAAGACTGAGATGTGATTGAAATCTCCTTGAGTTGAGATTATTTTGTTACACATTCCGAGAGTCATGAATGAGCTTCAAGCTCTGCTTAGAAATGGCGAGATAACACAAAAAAAATGTTGATACACCATGAGTCTGTCAAAGTAAGAAAGAAATAGAAACAGAGTGATTAAAATATTTCACCTGTATTTTTTATTTCTAAAAATGCGAATGTAACCCTTTTTTACTATCCAAATTAACACCAACAATTTCCTCTTTTTAAATGAAAAATCTTAACAATGAACCCATATCTACTCGGGCTGTGAACAATGACACAGCTAAAACGAAGACACTTGAGAGAATGCAAGTCGACTCCTTGTCATCTCAACTGATGACTCGGTGCTGCTCTACTATTTCTTGGACATGCAAGAGTAATATATATATATTATATCAACATTATCACTGGATGTCAACTTGTTTTAGTTTAACTTTGGTCCGGTAAATTAATAGAGCAGTACCGGGATAATTACGACTGAGGTGGCCTACAATGAGCAGCCTAATCGACACCGCTGCCTCAGAAAAAGGAACAGTACGAGGGCTAACGGAGAGGACAGAGAGGTGAGCAGCTCACTATAATGTCAGTCACTCTGCTGACTGGGAGCTGCAGCTACAAAATGTCACAACACTCTGAATGAGTGAGGACCTGTCAGGTGGGTCAAAAAAGAATAAAAATGATTACACAAATGGAAGCCTGCCAGACAGCCTGCTGTCTCTGTGTTGTACACCGCAAATACTGCCATGAAAGCCAAGTATGCTGCACACACACACACACACACACACACACACACACACACACACACACACACACACACACACACACTACACACAATCACTGCAGCTATTCTTGATTTTCTCCCTGCCCTAGCAAGGGGCTCTGCTGTAATAGCATCTGTTATCATTATCCGTCCATTTGCATCGACACCATTATCTAAGATCCTATATGCTATATATTTAATCTTTATTAGAAAGTAATGGCAGGAGGTCCCACTTAGAGCAAATGGGGGATTCAAGCAGCGACGGGGGATCCATATTTGAGAGATGCAAGCTCAGGGAAAAACTGAAGCGGCCGCAGCAAATGAAGCAACAAGGTATTTATTAGCAGCCATTGGGATGCGCACAATCAATATGCACCATCATGTTAGAGTGGATATGGAAATTTGATAGCCTGCTCTGGCGTTGTGTCTGTGTTTGTTCACTGAACTGGAGGCTGCGATCAATATGCGGCAAGTCCTGAGGCATCAGACATAGTGACTCATGGTCTAAAAGCGAAGCTCATGGATGTGCCTGTGTAATAGGGTTGCTGCATGGTAACTGTGCAAAGAGCCTAGGTCCTCACTTGGGTCCGTAGTTAATTAAAAGAACAGTTCTGGTCCGATACAACTTGAAGTTTGCTTTCTAGCACATTATAATGATGCAGATGCCGGAATGTACGTATCATGGGCCATCGCAGCAACGCAGATGCTGCAACCATGCATTGGCTTTAAGGGGTTAAAGTCAATTTTAGTAAAAAGTGATTATACTTGTTGGTAGCGAGTATGCACACATGCACAAACACTGATGCATATGTTTGCATGTATTTTGAGCAGCACTTCCTCTACTGAAAATGGTCCTTCATGCATTGCTTATCAGCAGTTATCAGCAAAAAAAGTATGCTATAGTACTATGAAAATGAAAAATAGGTGAAAGTATCCTTTCATTGAGATCCTCATACAAAGCATGCATCTTTCCAGCTTCTCTGTTTTGCCTCCAGACTCTAATCTTCCCTGGGTTTTCCCAGAAACCAGAGACCTACAAGACTAGGGGTATGCTGAAGTATTTTATAGAGACTGTAAACATCCAAAGTGCTGCCAGAACTCTGGCTGGGACTGATGTCTTGTCTCATGAGCAAATGCTTTAACCAGCCCTCTCTCTCTCTCTCTCCCTCTCTCTCTCTGCTCAACCTCAGCTCTGTTAATGTGGGTTGTGTGCTAGATGACTCAAACCAAGGGGCTGTGGCATGTTTTCATAGGGTGATGTACATCTAGTCTGATAAGTACATTAGGCTTTTTCACACAGCACTGCCGTCTTTGCTAGACTTATGCGCAGTAGAAAAATGGTTTTAATGCAGTTGAGTATGCGTACATAAAGATGTGTGCCCGCGGAGATAGATAGATAGCTGAGGAGTCTCTGCCAGCACATTGCCTGCCACAGCAATGATGGAGTGAACCACACTGAGAGGCTGAGCGTCACTCTCCAATATGAAACAGGTGCTTGGAAGCAGCTTTGTAGCACCGAGGCCCGTCCAGCGATAAAAACCCAGCCATACAGTACTGGAAATACAATATCCCTCCAGATTACTTCCACCCTCTGGCTCTTACCTCATTTTATGCCCATCTCTCTCTTTTTTTATTTTTTATTTAAATGTGTCTGACACTGTGCCGGGAGGGGAAAAAGAAGGAGGACATAAATATCATCCAGGCGCTCATAATGCTGTGGAAACGTCAACACTGAGAAAGGAGTGGAGAGACAGGAGTTGCTGAAGGAAGAAAGAAGGGAAGTTCCCCTCTCATCTGGCTCTGGCAGAGGAGGAGTGAGTCATCCTGTGGAGCGCCACAATGCTAAATGACTTTTCCTTCCCATCTCGCTCTGAGGGTCAACCGAGGTAGAGCGTCTTTCAGAGCTAGTCAGGTGCACGGAAATCCTACTCGGCTTACTGTCAGGCAAGAAACACTGCCTTTTATTTCAGTTTTCGAGGCCAGACAGTCATTTCAGGACTGAGTAAAAGGCCAAAGGACGTAGCGGCGTTATTCATTACGAGTTGCATGAACTCCTCACTCTGCAATTGCCCATGGAGTGCCTCCAGTCTGGTGGTGAAGCATGAGAGACTGAAAGTTCTCTGGGGAATAGAAAATAACAGAGTACAGCTCAGCTCAGTCACTTTGCAGAAGAGAGAAATAGAACATTTCAGGACAAGTGAAAGTTGGTGAAATCTGTATCTAAATGTGACAGCGTGATCACCTGAATCTACAGCATGTGATGCCTACTCTGCATTACACCGATATCATTAAGTATTAAGCAAATATATAATGAAAATAATTTAGGCAATCTCTCAAAACCTGCTGAGAACCGTGGGTTTGCCGGTGATCCCAGACGAAACATCTTTAAGAGGCTGTAGCTGCCTCAGTTTGGAAGCTAGAGTGAAGGTAAAATATGAAACTCGACGACCTGATTGGTATCAACCCTGTCACGCTAGCTTGTCAAGAAAAGGACTCAATAACGTTCCAAACTTAGGCTAAGTTTTGGCAAGGGGAAATTGGCAAGGCGATTTTCGGAGGAGTGCCTTAACCTTTCACCTCAAGATATGTGAATAAAATGGGTTCTTTTGGGTACCCATGAGCACCTTTAAAGAGATGCCAACTTCTTAACTAATCCCATGCAGTTTTGGGCAAAAACCATGTAGTTGTTGCATGCAGTATAAATGTGTTATACTTTCGCCTATTCTTCAGTGTGTTGGAATTGCATAAATTGGGAATGACTTGTGTATCCAATGAGCCCAATTGTATTCCTGGGTGATGATGTTACTACTCATAGTAGCCATTTCACATAGTGAGACAAATTTTTTGAAACTTCACGTTTCTGTTATTTGTAGGATGTATGTCTTTCTTAGGTATATTGAGGATAAGGGGGTTTATGAGCATTTTCCAGAAAATAAGCACTCATTGTCGAAAAATGCAATGAATGATATCAACACAAATTGCGGTGACAACTTATGACACATAATAGAGCATGGGGATAGGCATCATATACTTCCATCATAATGTTCTAAGCCTTTTTACACTTTCACAATGTATTCTAAATCATTCATTCATTTGTGCATAATCTTTTATATCTGATATATGACTAAGAACAACCTGATACACACTGCTGAGCTGCATCTGAAATTAATCTTGAGGTTCCCAGCCTTAAGATGATGTTTCATACTTCTATGTGGCACTGCTGTCTCTCTCTAAAGATCCCTTGCTTTAACTCTGTTTCTTTATAGTTACAGACAGATGTTGAAGGTAGAAATGGTCAAACATATGAAGTCATGGTGATTGACTATGGAATACCTCTTAATTCAATATATTTACGGCACATTGTGTATCAGGTGTTATTGCAAAATAATCAAACGTGAAATCAAATTGCCAATATACGCGGGTTTTTTGTACACATCTAAGCATTTTCTGATCCGACCCACTATCAGTAGGATGATGACATTTTGTCAGTGCCATCCAAAAACATTGCAGAAATAAATGTGGTTTTTTTTATCGCCCGTGGACATGGTCACAAAACACTGTTGGTAAGAACAGGAAGCATACAGCTGCCTCTCATTTCTAAACAGCCAACATTATATCAGCTTTAATATATATCCTGCAGCTCTATGATAACACCAGTGGAGCCTCAAGATGAAACGACCAGACAGCCAGAGAGAAAACCATTATATCCATCAGAGAGACAAATGTCTCCACCAACACTCCCTACATACAGCCGACATATACCTTAATGAAATGGCATCTTTTTGGATCCGTGGTCTGTAGTGTGGCAAAATCAAATTTTTCAATTTATAAAACAAGCACAGCACCACCAAGGTTTTGTGCTCTGGGCACTTATTTTTCTTTGCTGGAAAATGTTACGATACCATTTCCATTCTCTGATCCAAATCCTCCACAGAAACAGTCCCAACACAATCTAATTTTGAGGTTGATATATCACTGTGTAATAATATTCAAGGGTGGACTGAGGTGACAGCCAACATTCAAAGTCCACGTTGGACACAGGCGCCTACGGCAGGCCAACGTGTACTGATTTCCCGAAATGAGAAATGAGAAAACTAAGGCTTATTACACCAAAATTATCATTTTGTCCACCTATGATCTAAAAAGTGAATGTGATATGCCAAACAAACAATAGTAGCAAGCAATGATTGTGTGTTGTGTTGTGTGCTGTAAGATAAGAGCATATTTACAGTCATATTTTTATATTCAGTCTTGGTAATATGTAGATCAGAAGCGGTTTAGCTATGCGTCTTCAACACTTCAATTTCATGCTTGGCCAAAAGAATTGATACAAATTTTTTCAGAAAGAGGACCGATCCGTTGTATTACTTTGATTACTGAAGGTTATCTCCCATTTTGTGGTGTCAGAGGACCTGGTGCTGAAGATTAAACTTTGTGGTTTCTTTGTGAACTCAAAAGAGAGAACAGCTATCTGATTGACACTTTTAATAAAGAGGGCTTATTTTTTTTATCTTTCATCATACTGTATGGGGCAAATGTTATTGCCAATAATAAAAAAAGATATACTCTGTCTGTTAGGCAATATAATAGACCTGATCTATCTCATATTGGATCATTTTTTCTGCTCCCCCCCACCCCACCCCTTTCAGAGCCTCATTTCAGTTGAAATATTATCACTGTAATCTCTGTGTTGGATTTGTTTTTGTCGAGACTCAATTCTTTCTGGCAGAGGTGGGACGTAACCTCACATCCCACAGCCAGGTCTCTCTTCCAGCTTATAGACAGATGCTGATGCTTCTGCTGCTGTTGCCGGGGGAAAACCTCATGGGAAAAGAGTTCTTCTAAACACCCATTCGCTGCTCATTTATTTCTTCTCGGTTTGGGTTGTTCTCATCCCCTGGCTCTCTATTTCTCTCACTTGGTAACAGTTAGAGGAGTCAGGGCATTCATCAAACGCAGTGTTCCAGTGGCTGAGTGTTGGGAGTTGCTCCAGACTGGGTGATGGTGGTGGACAGTGAGCCCTCTGGCTCTCAGTGCTCCGGCCTTGCTGGTGCTGCTGGCGTTTTGGCGGAGGCTTCTAGAAAAACATGGCTATTAAAAGTGTGGGAAGATTTTTAAGTTTCTGGGTAAGTTTCACTTTGTCTCTGTCTTTGCTACACAGTACAAGTCACGCCTACAGTCAAAGACAACATCAGACTGAAAAAAGACGGGTCAGTGGAGGACATTCACACTCCTCTTGAGACATTTTTCCCCCCCTTCTCTCCTCACAATGCATTATCTAGTGACATAGGCGTCCCAGGCCCTGCTCTCTGAGCTGTGATGGATGGTCCTCGGTGCTCCACAGTGGCCACAGTGATTGGCTGGTGCTGATAAAGCTCTAAGTGGCTTTAGTGGGAATCTCATTGCCCCACAATCCCCAAAAGACATGACTAGGCTACAGCTTCCTCGGCAATCCCCCTACTGCTGCTAAAATTGAAACTGAACCAGCCTGCCCATTTCCACAGGACTGACCTTTGACCTTCTCAAGTTCTTTCTGAAGAAAAGTACAGCAAAGGCAAGAAAAAGATGTGAGAAAAAACACACACAAAGGGACAGCTGAGGGCCTTCACAAAGGCAATCTAAGACTCCAGATCCCACTGAACAAGACGGCAGAGGCCTTCCCTGCTGTTATCGCAGAAGGAAAGTGGCACTTTGACTTAGAATGAAGTTTATCACCTTTCTCTTTTCAACCCGTATCCCACTTTACCCAGTGTCTAGTCAGTGGGGCTCTTTGCTCTTTAGCTAGGCTTAACTAGGGCTCTGTCTCTTGTCGGGTCACTAACAGCGGGTCTCTTTCGCATACCAATACCCTGAAAGCTACACAGCGACGTTTGGGCATTGGTGGACCTGAACCTAATCTGATCCAGCACCTCCACGCCCAGAGTGTTGGCTGTTAAAGCCTTTGATGTGATGACGCTGGAGTAGCAGGATGTGTGGAGGTGGAATCAGCATCCGTGTGATTATTAGCGATGACAGATTGACGGAGGACTGTAATCTTTTCCAACAGTTAAAGGCCACCAACACACTAAACTCCAGAGAGAGTCAAATTATCCTCAATTATAAAGCAAGCTTTTGGTATCCTGCTGATTCGCGTTCCAACACTTCTGATCATTCTCATGAAAGCACATGTGGTTGTCTTTTGGTTGCTCTGCCAACATTTATGACAACCAGGCAACAATTCAGAGCTTTCCTTTGCTTTTATCTTTTAATAGAATGTTTCTAATCAGCTTTAAAGAGCATTTGATTTTTAAAAAATACTGATGTTAACCACTGTGCTTTAGGTCTTTTACAGTGCCTCTGACTGAAGATGTGCCGGTATACTAGTTTTACTATATACTGTACTGCTGATGGTAACAATACTGCCAACAATTTCTATTAAAGCCATAATCACATTATAAGGACACAGAACATGGTAAGCTGCAGACTTCCTCCTTGTTTGTTGTCCCTATATCTGCAGACAGCTGAATCGTAGGTATCGTTGGGATTTTATCGATACTAGCACTCTTATTGATTCTGCATATCGGTTCGGTTCCTTATTGATACTCTTATCGGTTCTTTTTAATTATATTGTGAGAAAAAAAAGACGATTAATTAAGAAAATAATTAGCATTGCTTTATTATTCTACGTACGCACACAAATAGTGTTTCTTGAGCAGCAATACAAAAAGTTCCAAAATCTTTAAAATACATTAGCCTATTCTTATTTGCAAACTCCGAATGGCATCGCTAACGTTACTTGCAGTGGACGAGGATGGACGACTGCTCGCCAAACCGTCGAAAATTTCTGCAGATTTCTGTTATGCTTGTTTGCCAAATGTTTGATACATTTTCGGTATTACCTTCCTATTAGGGGTGTAACGATACACGTATTCGTATTGAACCATTCGGTACGGGGCTCACGGTTCGGTACGCATTACGAACCGAAAAACACGTTTGAATAATATTAAATTGCTTTTGAAAAATAAAATATAGCTGAAATTGGTGGAGCCACTGCGCTCAAACATGGCAACCCACCCAATGTAACGTGCTGTCCTTCCCTGATTCGCCATGCTACTATCACGTGACCGTTACCGGATTACAGATCGACTACCAGGTTAATTACATATGAACAACTGATTACAGGCGTTGTTGACC
The DNA here is from genome assembly GCA_032191485.1 of Leptoclinus maculatus. Classification (NCBI taxonomy): domain Eukaryota; kingdom Metazoa; phylum Chordata; class Actinopteri; order Perciformes; family Stichaeidae; genus Leptoclinus; species Leptoclinus maculatus. The sequence goes on from JAVDOI010000013.1 coordinate 15,214,435, forward strand.
GTGTTGTCTTTACTAGCAGCTGTTGTTCAGTTAAAGTCTGCATTTCTGTGGAGGAAGCAGCTGTTAATGGAGCGATTAGTGAGCGGCGTGTCCAGCGGAGGTATCAGCGCTACGGAGCGGCCATCTGAAGTTACGGTTAGCGGCTTTAGGGAGGACGGACACAAAACGGAGGACTTTCCTTTTCTTATTATTGTTTATTTTGTTCTGTACAACTATGTACAACAAGTTAACACATAAACTATAAAGGAACAAAACATGGATTGCTCTCCTGTACGACAGAGACTTCACCAGCAGAGCTACGAGTGAGAACAGACAACAACTACACCGAGGGAACGAGTGAGAGACATGTGTTGACCAGATTTATGGACCCATAATCTAGTAAACGTGTTGATTTTAATGTAAATATGAGGTGAGAGAGAGAGATAGAGCAAGACCCCCAGCACTGTAACTAAGTCTGAAAAATAAAACTTTTAAAACTTTCCATGAAATGTGTCTGTTTGAGTTTATAAAGGAAGATTTTAGAGAAGATCTTAAGTATCAAACACGACCTATTAAAGACTACCTTATTACTCTGTCGTATTTTTTTAAGCAACCAATCTACTTCCTGTTTACACCGGCACCATCACGCCCAGTGTACGTGAATAGTCATGTAATATTCATTACAAACTCTCCCCGCAGCGTTTAGGCAGTGGCGGGCCGTCAGAGCCTGCAAAGCCTTCTCTGCTGGCCTAAACAGAATCACAAAGTTATAGCTATTTTATAATTTAATAATTTTTCTTAAATACACTACATGTATCATAATTTATAAAAATATTTTTCCCATTATCTTATTTTCTCATTGCACAGCTACTGTCTTCCTCAGTTGCTCTGCTTCCAGTGCAGCTTGTTTTAAGACCCCTGTGTCTCTGGTAAGAAGAGAGGCCCGAGGCCTGCAGACTCACAAGTGAATCCATGTGCAGCTTAAGTGAATGGGGACGATATTGTTGATTGTCAGTGTTCAACCAATCCGATCTTTAGTTTGACATGTTAGGCGTATTCTATGACGTGCCAGAGCCTGCTAGCTGGCCTATAACCACTTCAGCATTAGTGCAGCTCAGTGTCCAGGTGCAGCTCTGCCGCGAGGTGCAGAGTGTGCTGTGATTGGTCAGTGGTCAGTTATAAAATGTTTAGTTTACGGTTTTGATTGGTGTAGTTTATACATTTTTTACCTAGCTTTGTTTTTTGAACACTCAATGGCTGAAGGAGGAGAAACGGATTTAGTGGCAGTTACTGACAACGCCTTTCTCAAGAAAGGACATTTCAGGAAAAGCTGGACATGTAAGAAATGGTCAGTAAACCACAGCTGGCAGCCCTGACTCAGCCAGGAACAGGATTTGTATGAACGGTATTTCTGCCTGCAGCGTTGGAGAGCATTGCACATTTTATGGCTGGGAATGTGTTTCATTTTAACTGAGCTCCTGGTGTTCGGAGCTACGCTAACCTGAGGATGCCATAGCATGGCAGGACACAAGCTCCGGTGCTTTTTCCACTCAAGTGGATCTACAACTCAACGAACACGTTCGCAGGGAAACAGCTCCACAACTGCGGCCCGGCGTGCGGTCTGCGCTGGACGGTGCCCCGGCGGAGGAGAGATCCCGGCTGCGAACCTGCCGCAGCAGACCGGAAACTGACAAACTGCGTTTGTTTGTTTACATAGTAACGTTAATACTCTTAGTTTGTCCATCGTGTCGCTTTTATGAATAATAGTTGAATGGCTCGTGCTCTTGTGTGGTGGAATGCGTGGATCCGCTGCAGGTTTGCTTGATTGATGTGTCATGAGGTTATTAGAAGGTAATTCAACTGTAGTAGGACAGCACTGAAGGCCCAGGTATAAAATCCACGGCACGCCACTGCGTTTAGGTATCTGTTCCCTCCTGATTCAAACAGGACTAAAGGTATATCCCTACTCTGGAGTGATGAACCAGGCTGTACGAACATGCTTAATGCTATTGAGCCCCGTGACACTACTCCTTCACCAGCCCATTTCTCCAGACCATAAGTCCTGCTTTGTAAAAGAAAACAAAAGCCCAAACAGAGAATCAAATCAGACACGCCCCCTTGAGAGTCTCACCAGCGAGGATTTGGCATTTCTGCTTTTTTGCTGTATTGAAAACGTACCGAAACGTACCGAACCGTGGCACCACTGTATCGTATTGAACCGAACCGAGAATTTTGTGAACAGTTACACCCCTACTTCCTATACTTGTAAGGGTTTTATTGCGTTTGTGACAACGAGAGTTATCAGCATCAACTTAAGTACACATTTTTCTTCTCCCTGCCATGATTTATGTCTCACGCAGGACTGAGCATCCCTGTGTCACGGGGCATGGTGAAGGACTCAAGTGCAGACCAGGCAGAGTAGCGTGCAAACGAATATTTATTTAACAAATAACACAGGAAACTCACAGGACATAACAGGGGATCCACGGACAAGACAGGAGACGAAGGGGATAATCCAGCAGGAACGGGCAGGCAGGCAGACGGGAAAACCGGGAACAGGACGGGAAAACCGGGCAAGAAGGCATGAAGCACATGGGGTAACAAGAAGCAATGATCTGGCAGTGAGTGCGTGTGCGGCCCAACATCGAATAGGGTGGGTGGAGGGGGTCAGGAGGAGGGACGGCTGGATCCAACCCGCCACAGGGCTCCGGGGGACGGGCAGGAGGGCGCTCGGACGGGAAGGAAGAATCCGGACACAGGACCTTGGGTGGGCGATCTGACTGCCGGAGTTGCTCTGGACCCAGGAGCTCGGGCGGACGGCCAGAAGGGCTCAGGACACAGGATCTCGGGTGGGCGACCTGACTGCCGGAGTTGCTCTGGACCCAGGAGCTCGGGCGGGCGGCCCGACGGGCAGAAGGGCTCAGGACACAGGATCTCGGGTGAGTGACCTGACTGCCGGAGTTGCTCTGGACCCAGGAGCTCGGGCGGGCGGCCCGACGGGCAGAAGGGCTGGGGGTCAGCCGGGGAACAGGTCTCCAGAGGCTGCGGGTCAGGAACTGGAGAGTGCTGGCATTCGGCAGCGGGGTCAGGAACTGGAGATCGCTGGCATTCGGCAGCGGGGTCAGGAACTGGAGAGCGCTGGCATTCGGCAGCGGGGTCAGGAACTGGAGAGCGCTGGCATTCGGCAGCGGGGTCAGGAACTGGAGAGCGCTGGCATTCGGCAGCGGGGTCAGGAACTGGAGAGCGCTGGCATTCGGCAGCGGGGTCAGGAACTGGAGATCGCTGGCATTCGGCAGCGGGGTCAGGAACTGGAGATCGCTGGCATTCGGCAGCGGGGTCAGGAACTGGAGAGCGCTGCAGCACGGAGGCGGCAGCGGCAGGAACTGGAGGTCGCTGCAGCACGGAGGCGGCAGCGGCAGGAACTGGAGGTCGCTGCAGCACGGAGGCGGCAGCGGCAGGAACTGGAGGTCGCTGCAGCACGGAGGCGGCAGCGGCAGGAACTGGAAGAGGCTGCTGCTTGGAGACAGCAAGGCTCAGCCAAATGGCAAAGCCTGCCAACAGTAGGTTCAACTCATTGGTGGCTGCCTGGTCCGGGAGCGACTGCGGCTCGAAGTGGGCGACAGGGGCCGAAGCTGGATGGGGTCGCTGCTCGGAGACTGGAACTGGAGGTCGCTGCTGCTCGGAGACTGCGGCGACAGGAACTGGAGGTCGCTGCTGCTCGGAGACTGCGGCGACTGGAACTGGAGGTCGCTGCTGCTCGGAGACGGCGGCGACTGGAACTGGAGGTCGCTGCTGCTCGGAGACGGCGGCGACTGGAACTGGAGGTCGCTGCGGCTCGGAGACGGCGGCGACTGGAACTGGAGGTCGCTGCGGCTCGGAGACGGCTGCGACTGGAACTGGAGGTCGCTGCGGCTCGGAGACGGCTGCGACTGGAACTGGAGGTCGCTGCTGCTCGGAGACGGCGGCGACTGGAACTGGAGGTCGCTGCTGCTCGGAGACGGCGGCGACTGGAACTGGAGGTCGCTGCTGCTCGGAGACTGCTGCGACTGGAACTGGAGGTCGCTGCTGCTCTGAGGCAGCGGCGGCGGCCGGGTCCGGGGACAGCTGTGGCGCTGAAGCGGAGGCGACGGCCGGGTCCGGGGACAGCGGAGGCGCTGAGGCGGCAGCTTGAGTCGGTCGGACCGCCGACAGGACACGGGGAGCTGGAGTTAGCTGCGGCCCAGTGGAGACGGAAACAGGGGAACGCTGCGGCCCAGCGGGAACGGGAGTCTGACCCTTCCTCCGTCTCTGCCTCCTACGAGGGTTGAACGGGATGTCCATCATGTCACGGTTCGCTTTCTGGATACTCCGAGGACCTCCCAAGGCCAGGCGGGTTCCCGCAAACTGTTCGTGCCACTCAGGGGAAAAACGCTCAAAACATTGATCCACTGAGTCCACCAAGTCGCGGTTTGCCTCCTGGACACAAAGCGCACCAAACCGTGGTCTGCTGAGTCCATTTGTGGCCAGATCATTCTGTCACGGGGCATGGTGAAGGACTCAAGTGCAGACCAGGCAGAGTAGCGTGCAAACGAATATTTATTTAACAAATAACACAGGAAACTCACAGGACATAACAGGGGATCCACGGACAAAACAGGAGACAAAGGAGATAATCCAGCAGGAACGGGCAGGCAGGCAGACGGGAAAACAGGGAACAGGACAGGAAAACCGGGCAAGAAGGCATGAAGCACATGGGGTAACAAGAAGCAATGATCTGGCAGTGAGTGTGTGTGAGGCAGGGGTTTAAATAGTGACTGAAACAGGTGAGCAGGTGAGAGTAGTGAGCTTGATGAGGTGAGAGTGGAAGACAGGTGCGCTGAATGAGGGAGTGCTTGATTAGTAACCAGAGACAGGTGAAGGGAGTGCAGACAGGTAGAGTGAGGAGCTACAAAAAGACACAGGAGGCAAAGCCTAATCGTGACACCCTGCTTGTAATGCAACCCTTTTGCTATGAGATAGCCAGAGGTAGCGAGCAATCTGGAGTCACGACAGCCCCGTAAACTGTGTCATAGTGTCAATTCAAGTCGCGGTTCACGACTGGCATGACTCAAGACAGGCAATGTAGCCAACGATCATCTAAGTAACTTTTGATTGAAATTAAACTTTGTGTACATTATAACGACGATGTTGATATTTTACACATCATCCAAAAAATCCGCATGTAGCAATTAGTTTCAGTGTCTCTTTTTTAGCCCCAAAAATTACTAGAGCTTGGTTCGAAATATGAATGCTAGACAAAGAGATGAAAGTGGAAAAAGAAAGGGGGAAAAAAGGATCGGCAGACGATGATTGAAACAGAAAGCTCAAACAGACTGTCAAAGAAAGGGAGTTCAAGATGAAGACAAATGACAAAATGGAAGCGGATGGACTGTGTCAGCATCCGTTGGTGCAGGAGTTTAGATCATCCTCTCTTTATGTGTCTCTGCCTCTTTACTACCATGTTTTTCCTGAGAGACAAACTCTCTGGAGTACAGCATCAACAGAAGCTGTATAGCTCTGCGCTCAGCACCACACTGCTGCAGCACATGGCTGACCCCCTCTGGCATAGGACACTGTGAGTCTGTCTCTCTCTCACCCATACACTCCTGGCATGCGCACACACACACCATGCACCCCACAAATTAATCTGCCATTCTGCTTACACAATTGTCCCTTTTCTGACTGCTCAGCTCCTTGCTGTGTGTGTGTGTGTGGGTGTTTGTGTGCATCAAGGAGCTACAAATCCTTGACACTGCAGAAAGTGTTTTTTTCCCCCAATAATAATTCAAGTCATCGCTGTACTAACGATGATAAACTTTTCCACCAGTTAATTATAAATGTATGGAAGGATTAGAAGGGGCAATTATTATTATCACTAGAAAATGTATGATTAGTGTCACCAAGTGTTGCATGAAAATAGCAGTTGAAGCCTGAATCAATTAGAGATGTTTGTTTACTGTGAAAGCAGGATGAAGACCGTGCACTCCTCATGGCCTAACCTTGAGGTTTTAAGAAATGCAAAGCTTTGTTATTTTAGGGTTTTATTCATCCTCTGAGCTGGGTATACTCACACTGAAATACGTTCTAAAATAAATATAGGGCTAGAGAAGGTGAATATTTTTGCTTTGCCTTAGAAATCCCAAAATCAAAAGAATCACTAATAATGTAAATCCAATTGCTTTTGAAGTTTTAAAAAAAGAAGCAAGTTTGACAAAATGATGCTACTTGAAATACAACAACAAGATGCTACAGCAGTGCTCCGAGTGCAGCTATTATGGTTGCTTGTTAGCTAAAGTTGCCTAAGGCTTGCTAAAGGCTAACAAGCTCACAGCCTGCTAGCGTGTTGATGTTTAGCAGGAGTACTGTTTACCATGTTCACCATCTGAGTTTAGCGTATTAGCATGCTAACATCTGCTGATTAGCACTAAATGCAAAGATATGCTATGTTATTTAATCATCAACTAAAATACTAGACATTGACAGAATTTGACCTCATGGTGATGCTACATATAAGTCAAAGGACCACTTAAGTTATTACAATTCATCCTGGGTGCCATCATCTGATGAAAATTTGTCAACACTTTGGTTTTTAACCAGATATCTTCGAAATATTTACTTGACTTTGTGTTACTGCTAGTTACCAAATGTTAGCATGCTAAGATGGCAAACATATCTACCTAACCTAGCTCAAAGCTGTCCCCAATTAAAGTCTCACAGAGTTTGTAGCATAGCTGTAGACTCTTAGCAGGCTTTCAGACCTTTCAAGCCCCAAACCGGTACCCTTAAGTGTTTCACATGCCATGTTCATGCTTGCACTTATGCACCGTAAGCTTGCTATTGTAAACTGTATTGCTAACTGTCCGTCTAAACATGATCTTTTATATCGGCATTACCACAGCGTGTGACTGAAAATCTACTCTTACAGTGTTTCTTGCAGTGTGCGCAGAACACAGCATTTTTTTACAAAGCCTCCTGGAGCTTTTCAGAAAAGACAGACTTTGTCTTTGACACGACTTTTGAAAGACTGATTAATCCTCACAAGAATACATGAACAAATGTGTGTGTAGGTGCATTACGTAATTATTGAGGGGCCTCTTTCTCTGCCATCATCTGCTCCAATTTGATTTACAGGTCCTTTTGTTGGAGGTCTGCTGCTCGACATCTTTCTGAGCTTTACGCAGCATCGGGCAGATCTCACCCAGCTGGGAGTTCAGTTAGTCTGTATCCCTGGCATGTTTAGCCTGAGCCTCATCCAGCTTGGCTTTCCGGCCACATATATCGCTCTGCATAAGATCTTTCTAATGGCTCCAACTGGAGCTGATCGAGGAAATTGGCCAACAAGTCACCACGATGTCCTAAAGTTCATACATGAATTGTTTTAGTTTTCTAGTGAGGAGGATGAATTTAGAAGTTTCACAGCCAATACATTAGATCAACATATTTTATCATTATGAAATCCCCAAGATGTTGTATTAAATCTGAAGAAATGTTTCAGATATTGTATTCAAAGAGGACATGGCACATATATTAAAACTCTTTGTAACCTGGTAACCTGCACCCGCAAATTCCGCAAATTCCGGTTCTGAACGAAGGGGCCCCACACTCTAACTACAAGGTCTTTTTTAATAATTCCAAGGGATTATTAACACTAAGAATGGTTTGCTCATATGAATAGAGTAAATATTATGTATATATTACTGGTTAATAGCAGATGAAGATGGAACACAGCTCAGTAAAGCCTAGAATCACCCACCATCATAGCAAACGACAGCAGTAGTGAATAGAAAAAGAATTTGAGTGAATTGAGTGAAGTATGCCAGAATTAGAGACATAAATGTTATGCGGGGTCACGAGAGGTCGTCATGTGAGAAACAGCCTCTCCAGCTGTTCCATTGTACTTTTACAACCTAAATAACTATATATTTAACTTCCTTTATCCTTCTACATGCACAATCTATCACATACAGCAGTTAGAAATAATTTTGGAGAGCTGGAACCGTCTCCAAAGCCTCTCCAGGCCAGCGACCTACGGGAGAATTGCGCAATAGCTGGTGTGTATTGCGCCATTGTAGAGCCCCTGGTTGGTCGATTTTCGTTTTTTTTTGCTCTGTGCGCACGTGTCTGGTGTGGCCAATCGAATGGCGTTAACAGATTTACCAGGAAGTCCTTAGTTTTCCGAAAAATTTTCCTCGCTGGAATGTTGCCCCCCAGTTTATTTGACACCCCTTTTTTTATTTGACAACTTTATTAGAACGGAAGTGGTACAGAATGAGCTGAATCAGCGGTCAAAATGGAGTTTAAGGACACGGTTTGATGATTTTGCTTCAAAAACGTGAGTACCGACCCAGAATTTTTTTGGCAAAGTGATAGATGCTGGGGGCTGCTGTCCGCCGGTAATGTTTGAAGCGTGTCCCAGAGAGGAAATCCGAGATATACGTTCGAAGCGTGATCGAATGCTATTGTTGCTAAATACCTAGCTTTACCATGGACGGTTGAAAAACGACTTTTGAGAGGCTGTTTCTGATACGTGTCTCGGCCAAAATGAACGCAAAATGAACGCGAAAAGTGACGATATTTAGCACGAGGCTAGGAATGTTGTCGTAGATCGTGTTTTATTGTGTTTTGAGTGTGTAAAGTGTTACACATGCTTCGATTCATGGGAGATTCTTCGTTCAAACGGTATGCTGCATTTTTGTGGAAATATTATATTTGTTACTGAAAATTGCATTCTGCGGTTCAGCTGGTACCAAGCTGAACCGGAATTCGCCCTCCCCCCGCCCCCCGAGGGGTGGTACAGGTTAGAGAAAGTTAATGTTTGTCGTGCCAAATCATTTCAGTATTTTATAATCTGGGACAGCTTGCACTGTAATCTTCGACACTAGTTTTTAGGCTTAAATGTTATTTGATTTAGTAGGTTTACAATCTTTTTACAGTTTTTATCAGATAAGCTATAAAACTAGTAGGCTGTATGTGTCACGATTAGGCTTTGCCTCCTGTGTCTTTTTGTAGCTCCTCACTCTACCTGTCTGCACTCCCTTCACCTGTCTCTGGTTACTAATCAAGCACTCCATCATTCAGCGCACCTGTCTTCCACTCTCACCTCATCAAGCTCACTACTCTCACCTGCTCACCTGTTTCAGTCACTACTTAAACTCCTGCCTCTCAGTCACTCGTCGCCAGATCATTACCCCCATGTGCTTCATGCCTTCCTGCCCGGTTTTCCCGTCCTGTTCCCGGTTTTCCCGTCTGCCTGCCCGCTCCTGCTGGATTATCCCCTTCGTCTCCTGTCTTGTCCGTGGATCCCCTGTTATGTCCTGTGAGTTTCCTGTGTTGTTTGTTAAATAAATATTCGTTTACACGCTACTCTGCCTGGTCTGCACTTGAGTCCTTCACCATGCCCCGTGACAGTATGTTCACATGTAGAAGCACAATCTATATAACCTAAACAGAAACCACAAATTATTTAAAATAATCTATTACAAATATGTCAGATTTCAGGCAGCAACATTAATAGTAAACATGTAATGAAGTCATGAATGTAGTAACATTGTAGTTAATAGTAATGTGAACAGCTCTGCAAAGCAAGAGACTGGCTAACACTGAAATACCATACAGAAGGCCCAGTTTGAATAAACAGATCTGAGAGTTCGAAGGTTTATCACACCCCAAAACACAGCAGAGAAGTTTGTAATGTTCTGACAGAGGATTTTACATTGTCACGCTTGCAACTATTTCAAATTTTGTTACGAAAATGGGGAGGTAAACAGATAAAATCCAATGTCCACGCTTCAACTAGTTGTCAGCTTTATTTTAATGCTGTGTTGTGACAATTATAGCATTTGATTACATTTTCACTGCATCATTCCTCCTCCTCCTTGTTGTGAATGTTTGCTTACCTACAATGGGAGTGAAAGTTCAGCCACATATAAAGAAGTCCTCAGATGATTTAGGACGTCTTACTTTGCTCATTATCAAGACAGGGATGGTTATAGCATGCTTTATTTTTGCCTACAGCCAATACATCACCAAACCAAACCTTCACTTTGGACAGCAACACGTGGTATGAATTATGCGGCTTGTGATGCCCTTAACTGTCAGAGAGGAAGCACATTCATTTTATCTTCATGTCAGGAAGTCAAGCCTAAAGATGGCAGCAGCGAAAAGTCTGCGAGGGAAAATGGTCAGTGAATCGAGATTCGTGTTCACAGAGATCTGGTCAAGAGTCTCCACACAGTGCAGAGAGTATGGGCAGAAATGCATGTTGTGTAGTTTGATGAATATATATATGAATATATCACACAAAACCCCTTTCTCTACTGTTTATGCAGTTTTCCATTTGCTTATACATAGTCTAGGTACAGTAGACTTAAGGTTCTAGGTACACATACTGCATGTTACGATTCACAACCGTTCGGATGACTGTGCATAGAAGAAAATAAATCCAGTGTACTTCTTATTTTCATTTTGGTGGTCAGAAAACACACATGTGGTCCCTCTGAGACTTCAGAAGAAAATGGGAAACCCCCCACAGTTCCATGAATATTGTTAAAACAGATTCAAACAGCACAGCTCAGCATAAAACCGCTGACTTTGGCTCTGGTATAACTGACACACTGAGCTCATCCAGTCTTATGAGGTGCAATAACCATAAACTAATTATTGTGTTGTGCTTACAAATGCAATCGCGCCATAACAAGGAAATCAAATGCAGATACCACAGGCTGTTGGCCCCAGTGTGACTATATATATGTAGAAGCATTGATTTAGCATGCAAGCGCAAAAGACATGCATGACTCGGTTGGAGAGGATAGAGGTCCTCAGTGTTGGAGGATTTATCATCGACGAGCCATGTTCGGCTTGGCAGGTGGATAAGCTGCAGGGAAGAGCTCACCATCTGACTTTTAAAATGTTGATCTGAAGTGGCAGTACCAAAGTCTCACATTGGATTCTCTATGTGCAAATGCATTCATACAGTAAATACTTTCAGGTTTAACTGTTGGTCAGACAAAACTCTTAGCACATTACAGACTGTGTAATGTGAATTGAGTTAAAACATTTCTATGTCGATTTCTTAATTCTTGCAGCGAGCAATATCTGCACATGTCAACTACAGTAAGGATAAAGTTAGGAAAAGATCATGGTTATTATGACAAATACAAGGTACACTACTTCCTGTGTTGGTACTTTCTGTACAACAGTATTTTCACTCTCCAAACCCTGGGCAGGAATGAAATGGAGCTGGCAGAAAAGCAGGAAGTGATTCATATAATACTTTGATTGTCCTGTCAAATAGCCGCTTGCAGCTATGCTCTGTTTTTGTCTTCAGCGTGCAATAAATGTTTGGGATTCGGACTTCTCCATCTTCAGTGTTGACAGCATTGTGACTCTTCATCAGTCCCTTGCTGAACATCATGAGTCATGCCAATGGCTGACTAAAGAATGCCATGTCGACACGTGGGAGCATCAACTTGTGTACAAAAACAGGACTGCAACCCAGGTGTCATGGTGACTGATTGGAAACAACTAAAGTGCATTCTTTTTTGTAGTTTGCATAAAATATCCCAAATGGATGTTTGCTGTTTTCAAAAGGAAAACAAAAGGATGAATGCGAACATTGGCACAAATAGTCCTTATGGACAGAACTTGGCACCAAAATTGTATTAAATGCGAAAATGAAGCATAATTATGTACCAACACAGTATTTTGTTCCACAGCTGTTTTGTCAGGTAGTAGATTAAAAAAAGATTTGTCTTATGTACAAAAGATGCAGTGCTAAAATTTCAGTTTGATTTCCTCCATTCACATTTACAATGAGATGATAGCAGTGTAGAGGAAGATGTTACTATGTGTGATGTGGCTTCTTTGTTACATTGTGAATGCATCTTCAGAGTAGAAAAACAACACAAGTTTCTGTAATCATATAGCAACCGTATGAGTAAATGAAAAAGCGTCCACAATAGCATCTCCCTCAGACTCACGAACATAAACACACAGCGTCTACAGTCTCCCAGCAGGCCTGCATTGTGGAGGTTTCTGTGATTGATGTCTCTGACCTAATCTGCGAGCAGGCAGCCACGTCGGCAACCTAATTACCCTATCATCGTCACTGCTCTATCTGGTGGAGAAAAACACACACACACACACATACATACACATTCACAAACAAAAGCACAGTGGCAGTGAGTTCCTGGTGACTTTTTTCCCCCAACGATGTTGAAAGTACAAAATGCCAGTTGCAATACGATCATAGACATCTGACCTCAGAAAAGTAATCCCTGAGAGTATTTTACTGCACAGGAAGAAAAGGCTGTTTTCTGGCAGACTATGTAGTGTGCCATCCATTCCCTGTTTGGACCACCGAAAATGCCTTCATTTTCTCCACTGTGGGAGTTTACGCAAACAGTGAACACCTAGCACTGCGACTAGTCACTATGTCATCCAAAAATAAAAAAAGAAGCTCAGCAAAACTCAGAGGAGCAGCTTGTCACTAAAATGAGAATAGCTGATCTGCTTTTAAAGTCAGCACACCTTAAGTGAGCTAAGTAAGTTGTTGCTAAGGGCCCTGTCACACTATTGCGTATGAGAAAAACGTATGAGTTGCGTATGCAAATTCCCCAAAAAACTTTCATACGCACAAAAACCCCTTGAAAATACAGAATGTTTCATATACTTACCGTATTGAACCTATGAGAAGCATATGAGTAGCATATCGCCAGCGTATGGACAGCGAATGGCCAGCGTAAGACTGGCGTATGACCAGCGTACGAACTGCGCATGCGTGGTGGAGAAGAGCTACCTCCATCCTATCTCGTTGTAGGTCCACGAAGAACTGAAGAGCTCGAAATGGGAGCCTGTATATACACTTTCTCAAAACGCTGCCAGTACGCTGGCCATACGCTGGCCATACGTCAATCAAACGCTAGTTTTAAGTTAAATACGTTACTCATTCGTCAGGCATATGTTAGAAGTACGTGACTCATGCGCTAACAATACGCTAGCTGTACGGTACACCTTCATGCCAGCGTATGTCAGCGTATGACCAGCGTACTCCACCTATGAGTAAGGTACTTCTGAAGTAACTCTCGCGTATTCAGCGTATGCTTAGCGTATAAACCATACGTCCGCACATGCACAACATTTTTAAGCATGCTTAAAAAAACTTTTCTGCCTCGCCGTATGCCACCGTATGCCACCGTATGCGACCGTGCTTGAAATGTATAAAACCTATGCCTAACGTACCCCTAGCGTATGTCACCGTATACCAGCGTATGAGTGATATTTTTCATACGCGTATCGTACGCTAGTACGATACGCAATAGTGTGACAGGGCCATAACTTCGAGATTAACCCCTTTCACTCTAATAAGCAGGTGGCAAGCAAGACACAGGAACTTGGCTTGAGGACCTGTAGCATTTATTCACTCACTGCTAACTTTATACCAGTGGCGGGCCGTCAGGGCCTGCAAAGCCTTCTCTGCTGGCCTAAACAGAATCACAAAAAAATAAAAAATATTTTTCCCATTATCTTATCTTCTCATTGCACAGCTACTGTCTTCCTCTGTTGCTCTGCTTCCAGTGCAGCTTGTTTTAAGTAGAGCTTTTATCCAATCAGATTTCACCTCTGTGTCTCTCGGTAAGAAGAGAGGCCCAGGCCTGCAGCCTCACAAGTTGCTTCCATGTGCCGTTTAAGTGAATGGGGACGATATTGTTGATTGTCATAGTGTTCAACCAATCAGATCTTTAGTTTGACATGTTGGGCGTATTCTTTGACGTGTCAGAGCCCGCTAGTCCCATACTAGCCGGCCCACAGCTATGTCACTATTAGTGCAGCGATTGGTCAGTGGGCGAGCACGTGCCTATCGTGAAACGAAACTTAACAGCAGAGGCTTAGTCGCGTTGTGAATCACACGGGATGCAGCTCAGCCAATCAAATATGGGCATTCTGACAAGCTTCCTGACTCGAGTACCACACACCGTGACACAGGGGGCTGAGACGAGGAAAGAGATTGCAGAGTAGTACGTTTAATGTTTGGGTTGTGGAAGTAAAATCATAAGACGGTGCTTGTCATTAAGGGATGATGGTGGGTCCCACAGCCAGACCAGCTGAGAACCACTGTCCTACATGATTACAGAAAACATTATATTTTCCTGAATTTAAGCTTCTGCATTTTCCAAATGCACTAGCATTATTCAAACATATTGTAAGCCTCGTACCGAACGGTTTAATACGAAAACGTACATAGTTACAGCCTTAGAAACGAATAATGGCTGTGGCGCCATCATGTGGTTATAAGGTGGTATTTCATGGTATGCTGCATGACAGCATCGAAGGCCTGGGTATAAAATGCACGGCCCGCCACTGCTTTATACTCATAGTCACAGACATGTATGTATGACAGGCAGACACGCAGATGACAACCTCGCAGCTAAACTAATTGATGCGGCGGAGGCAACATGCAAGCAACATCGCGGATGCTAACTCTCACGAACGGGTGAACTGGGGAGTATGCGTATTTTGCACGAACACTGCAGCTGCCAGTAAATGACGGAGTAAACCTACCCGTGCATCGGTTAGCGTTGCAGCTGGGCGGCTTGTTAGGAACTTCAACCTCAGCACCCCTGCATGCAAGGCACTAATCCTGTCAGTTAACGGTTAACGTTCAGTTAACGAGGGTCGGCTATTGGTCAGGGGGAAAAAAAGAGTCTTTTAAACGCCTCATTGTCAGTTTCTTGTGTATTAAATGTCACTTCAAAGACCACTGTAGCCACGATATAACCAGGTCGTCTGTTGCTCAAAGTTCCCATGGAGACAGAAGACGAGAGAAGACAGACAGGTGGGCCAACAGACAGGCAGGTAAGTCATATAGACAGGCAGGCAGGTTGACAGCCGGTTAAACTCTTTCGCTTTTTGTTTTCCCAACTACTGTACAGTCAAAGAAAGCTTTGATGTTATTGCTTTAGACAGCCCCATTCCCCGCCACCGCTCTCCATCACACTGAAGACACAAAAAACACATACAATCACCATCTATTATTCATTCTATTCACCAAAGCCATTTGAATACATCAAGCTTGCAGGCCGTTCTGTCTGCGTGTCTATTAGATTTAGCTGTAGGGAGGCGGGAGGCAAAACAAACAGGGAGAGTCTGTCTGCCTGCTCACGCCTGGACAATCATCAGACGTGGATGTTTGAGCGCACACACTTATGCATATGTATGGAAGTAAACACACACACACACACACACACTATCAGACCACTCTGAACCCTATTTTCTATAAGATGATTGAACATGAATATCAAGGGAGCTGTCTGACTGCCCCAAAGCAGTCCCATCTGCCTCTGTTTCTTTTAATTATTCAGTCTCCATCCATCCATCTATAATTCACTCCGCTACTCAGCCGAAGGGCTCCTTCTTCATCCAGCGTCGGCCAAATTAAGGATATTTGGAAACCCCCCCTTCCATGTGGTGAAGAAGGAAGTGGACAGAAAACAGGATGAAAAATACAGAGGAGGAAAGAAAGATAGAGGAAGGGAAGAGGAAAGGGGGGAGAGGAGAAGGGGGTAAAGGAACGAAGAGGACCGGAGGGAGGAAAGTGGAAGAGGAATGACAGGAGATGAGAAGCACCATAGGGGATTCCACCACTTGCAAAAAGCTGTCAGCCATTTAGCCTCTGAAACAACTTGTCTCTACTGAAACAGCAATGACCAACAAATGAAAGCAGGAAAACCAATCGTTCCCCTTTCCTGCAATCCTCTCTCTTTTCAATCAGCTCCTTTAGTCACTTTGCAACTTAATGTTAGATTGCATTTGGGCTGGAACTAACAATTAGTTTCATGACTAATCTAGCAGTTGATTATTATTTTTTGATCAATAACTTATTTGTTTTGTCTACAAAATTTCTGATATTATCAAAAAACTTTATCTTGTCAGGGCTTAAAGCTCCTGGTTGGGTTTCTCAAGGATGATTGGTCCAATGGGTGAAGGGCCAGACCACGAGTGGTTCAAAATAAAGATGCACACAAGTTGCAATTTTCTTGGCTGATCTTCCAATTCAGATTTTCCTTTTATAATTGACACAACAATTATTGAAATTCAATTGTATGTTCATCATAAACCATTGACTATTAAATAAGATTAAACCAGAATCAAGTGAGGCATGAGATGAGGCAGGGACGTGACTTGGGCTTTATATGACTATACTGTTCTAATGGGCAGAGGGATCTGAAGTGTTTTCAGTTCACAAAACGACTGGCTGCCTCTGAGGTAAAGATTGAGCTAGGAAGGTCATTTCTCCATTGGGGAGTCATTGTTCTGTAAGCTATGATTACATTTGCTGATTAAATTATGGGCTATGGGTCTTTGGAAACCACAGAGCTAAATCAGTAACACATTCAGCCTATAATTAATGAGAGCCACATGATCCATTGGTCAGATTGAACTGCTCATATATAGAGTCGACTAGAAGGGTGGAAAAAAATCCTATTGGTGACTTACTTTCTCCGTCTCCCCCAACACTTACGTCATTGCATCTTATTGTATTGCTCTGGTGCCAAATAGGCCTCTAAATGTGTTTATTGCTCTTTTATGCTGTTATCATCTGCCAATATGACATAAGTGTGCCACTTGAAATAGGATTTTGATTAAACAAAAATGTTTTAAGAACCTCTGAATAAACCACTGTGTAGGGTACAAAAGGTCAAACAAGATCCAGTTCCACTAAGTGCAAACTAACAACTGTAATAAAGTGACATTGAGCCAACACTGCTCCTGGCTGCCTTTGTGGGTTTGCACATTTTGCTTTAGGTTTCACAGTGCTGAGTTTCAAACACACTTTCAGTTCATTTCATTGCACTTTAAACTGGTTTTACAACTGTTGCCTGTTGAGTGAAGCCGCCCCGCCTGCTGCTGATTTTAGTGCCGAGTCAAAAGAGAGTTTTATGGGCACCATACTGAACGCTTTTTCATGTGGCTGAAAAAAAGCTTTGACAGACTAAATGGAATTATAGATAGAAGGCAGATTTGTGTCAGAGAAAGTCTGTCCAGTTTCAAACTACATTTTATACAGTTTTAATGCCCTAAAATGTGTGATGGATGTATATTAAGTGTAGTGTTAAAATATGAAGCCGCAGATCGAAATTCTTAGTAGGTTTTTAAACAATGTGTCCTTGATTTCAGACTAAAGGAGGCTTCTATCCAGTGACTGTCGATTTTGCTCGCTGAAATGACAACCGTCAGTGCGGAGCTAATTTGTCCTTCGATAAGAAAAATGTAAGTTCGGACTCATTCTTTAATTCTAACATAACCTGTTTTGATGCTTAGCTTACATACCTACCAAGCAAGAAAAAAAAGCCCTATGTGCACCACCAACATATGGAGAAATCTAAAACTTGGTAGGGCTGCTGTACCTAGTTTCCGTTGCTATGATTGGGGCAAATCACTTTGGGGCAAAATCTGAACTTAAAGCCTTGAACTGTGATCATTGTGCAGTGCCATCTCTAATTATCCATTTATCTTCACATCATGTTTAAATGTACATGGTCAGAATTATTAATGCATGACATGATGACGTTTTTCCCAGCACAAAAAAAGAATCATTACCGTACTTCCTTTTTTGATGAATAGTATCCACCTTTGGTGAAAATAACATGACCAGCTGAGACATGCTGGAGCTCTACAAATGATAATACTTGTATTAGATTGACCGCTGAAGACATTGTTGTAAACCAGGTTTGATTCATGAATCAATTTGTCATTATCAAAAGACTGTCAAAGCAGAGCCGACAACGCTTAGTGGATTTTCATTTGTCATCTCAGGATCGACTCCGCTTTGATGCGAGCCATTCTCTCTTGCTCACATTCAGAAAATTGCCTTTCCTTTGTCAGACCCGATAATCACTTGTACATTGTCGCAAATTAATGCTTGGGGAAAGAAGTCTGACGCAAGAAAAAAACAGGGAAAAAAAGTCCCCCTGACTGGTATTAAAGTGCCAGCGGTTTGCAGACGTAGAATAATGACTGAATATGTCAGGACTTTTCATGTCAATAAATTATGCGGTTTGGACAATGAAATCCATGACAGTAAAAGGGAAATGTGCAATATTAGAAATGTGATTTTTTTTTTTGCTTTTGTGTATTTGTCCTTTGAGACAAAGACTCATACTTGTTTTCTCTGAGAGATAAGCCTCTTCCATGGTTTGATGTCTGGCTTTTATCTTGGTGAAGGCTGGTTTATTAATTGCCTGAAGAAAAATAACAAAAGCTGAATGGGAATGCAATGAAATCAAACTTGAAATGACTGATGCGTTTGATGACGGTCATAAAACCCCTGATTGTCGACATTCAGCCTAAAAGTAGCTGCATTGTGACTCACTCTCTGCTTGTCTCTCCTCCTCCCTGTCCTTTGACAGTATTTGCCAAATTTTGGATTTTATGTGTTTTTAAATAGTTAGGTGCGGCTCAACAATCTGGACTCAGCAGACCACTCTGACCCAAAGGACCTGGTAATGAGATGTTAAAACACACACATCTATTAATCATCCATTGAACGATGGGCCAATCAAAACATCCTCTTCAATTGAATGATGTCTTTTGGGAATGACACACCGTGTGTGGAAAGGTTTGGGCTCTCCTGGTCATCCAGTGCGTTCTGACCACAGGACGATCAGAAATGCTCAAAATGTCCCACCCTGGATATAAAACAGTTTTGAAAGTTCTTCCAAATCTCTTGCTGGTTCACAACATTTTATTGGTTGCCTGGCAACTTAAAATGTGTTTTAAATACTTTTGCAGCTGTATTTGTGTTATTTCTCGGGGGGGGGGGGTCTGATACTAACTAGGGCTGGGCGATAAAACGTTGATTGAAAATGTTCCACTAAAACGATAAACTTATGAGATTTAAATTCAATAGTTAGTTTTAAATCTGTTTTTATACAAAAACACTAGATGAATAGCCAATGAGTGGTAGGGCCCGCCATAGCCAGCTCAGTCCTTACTGTTGGGGCTGTAAAACGGTGGATACATTGTTTTCACAAGCCCCCCAAATGAAGATTCACTATCGGAATTTGATCAATTTGGTTCGATAACATTTGGAAAGTCTCGAAAAGCCGCAAGATTTAATTATTTCATTCCCCTTTAAGTTAGCTATAGAGCTAACCAGAAGTTAGTCGACTCATCCGACGGATATCTTCAGGGGCGCATGCTAAAAAAAAAAACGCACACCAGTGAGATGGCCAACAAGAAGTGTCGTAGTATACATAGGTAATCCACCCTCAAGGACTCGACCCCTCAAGGACCCGACTAATAATAAATAGCATTATATTATAAACCATAACCTTCTGGTTTATTTTTAGCGTTCTGTCCTAAGAAGAATACTCCACATATCGTGGAATCCTTTTTGGTCACATAGTCCAGCACTAATAACTCTTCTTGTTTGCTCTGTAGTCTCAATGGGATTTAAGCGTCTGGTTTTAGTTGAGTGACAGTAACACTTATCAAAACATGTAATAGGATACAAATGTTTGACTGGTCATCAGTGGTACTTTTTGACCAGCTCATTTCTGAACTACTTGCTTGAAGTTGCTTCAAGCCTTTTTTTTTGTCGAACCATGCCTTGTAATTTCAATGTAGTCACTGAAAGCCAAGAGCATGTTTGCCGCCAAACCCCATGCAAAAGACATTTAAGGCTGTTTCTCAAACTCAAACATGCAGTGTAGTGTCAGTCAGAGGTTTTGCCAGTTTTCATATTCCCTTCATCGTGGATATTCACACCTCCCAGCTCTCTTGATTAAGCTCCACTGCTTCCGTTTTGTGAAGAAGAGATTAGAGATGGGAGTGATGGGGAAAAACTAATGGCAAAAGAGGCAGAAAGGGAAAAGTGTGTAAAGAAATGAAAGGGCTAACAGAGAGAGGAATGAAGAAAGAAAAGGTGAAATAGAGGCAGATGCAGAGAGATGGATGGATAGAGTGGAGAGTGAGATAAAAGCTAACCAGGCAGACAGAGGGAAGGTGGATTGATTGCGTCTTATCAGTGCCTACACCCGACAGGTGACTGACAGCAAGAGGCACATGGTTTCAGCCCAGACACACACACAACCTCATAGTCACTCACACACCAAATGAAGCCATCTCTGTCTTTATCATTATCTCTCATTTGTATTCAACAATCCAGGGAGGAAGGAGGAGAGAAACGTGTGTGTGTGTGTGTGTGTGTGTGTGTGTGTGTGTGTGTGTGTAAGAGAGAAGAAAGATGTAAATTGTAGTTAAAATGGTGGGCTGCTGGGGATCACATGAGGCTTGCAGAATTTGTCACTTTTTTATAGTCATTACTCATGATCAGTTTTAGGGGTGACGGTCCGTCTTATAGTAGTTTTGATCCATAGTATGGATACATAATACTAAAAATACAAGTTTCTAGGCATGTCGGTTATATTTTGTTTAAAAATGCGGATCTCAAACATTTCAATCAGGAGAGACGTAATTTGGATTGAACATGTTGCACAATAAGATGAATGGTGACCAGTCTTTGACGATTACACCCCATTGTGAAGTACTATTTTAAAGGGGGTAGTGATGCCGTGGTGTGTTCAGGAATATTTCCCCCGGAGTCTAAACACTGGTGGTGGGGGTGAAGGAAGAACTGAGCACCAGACATGATGACTGGAGGGGAATGGGATGGAGGAGGGTTGTATCGGTTTGTACTGAACTGACAGCAGCAGAGAGAACAGTTTTGAATTTGAAAGCACATTTTAGGCAAAAACTAGTTGGTTTAACATAGAGTGAGCGCCAATAGTCCGCTAATCTCTATAGACAGACTCTGCATTCACAAGTAGAATCTGTAGACAACATTTTGGCATCAGAAGCGTTCTGGTTTGTGTTTAAAGTCAGAGTAGTATTGACAAATCACGTTAATGCAGGCGTTGGTTGAATGCAGGTAAACAGTCCGCGTGGAGAGCAAAAGAAGGGAAACACATTGGCCGAAATGCAATCTCCACCCACCAGTTATTGTCTGACGATGATTCAGCTTTTTATTGGTTTATAAATCGTACACGCCGTCTCCCAGCTCCAATTCCACTCTCTCTTATATATATATATATATATATATATTATTTTTTTTATAGTTCATACTCTTGCCAAAGGGTATTTTTATAAAATCCCATTACATACTGTGTCAACATGTCTGTCCAAACCTGAATCAGCTGAGACACATTTCTAGACTTAACCAACCTTTAGTAATCAAGCATTTGTCGCGTTTTTTATTTCCCCACAGCTCAGGAGTGTGTGAGTGGCTTTTAATGAAGTATCGATGCTTTATCAGAGCTTGTGAACGGGAATCAAATAGTTTTTCATACTTATAGCTTTTAAGTCCTTTAAAGGTCTAACAATGAGCTCATCTACAGAGCTCTCTGTAATGAGCCCACCCATAGACACAGTAGCCCGATACGCACAGCTTTTGTGTTTATGTCTTTGGATGACATCACTAGATATGTTGGACTGACTGACTGTGATGCTGCAGCTGCAACACACACACACACACACATACACACACACACAAACAAACCTCACAGGCCCTTTGGCCGGCCTGGCCTGATCCAGACAGCAGCTTTGCTTTCCCACACTTTCAAAGTAGAGCAGACCGTCCTGGAATAAGACACCGTGGAATATTCACTGGACACACTATCGGAATATTGTGTCTCATGTCCAGACAGTCATATTAGTCCACTGGGCTACACACACACATACACACACACACACACACACACACACACACACACACACACACACACACACACACACACACACAGACACACACACACGGACAGTTTTGTTGGATGTCTACACAAACAATCCAATTTACTGAACATGCAGCCGTTTTAATCCACCCTGCCTGATGGATGACGTGTAAAACGCTTCGAGCCATTCATAGCTCTGTATAGTGAACGACCTGATCGATTTGCCATGCCTTCTGCCTTAATCCTGTGAAGACTCAGTCCCGGCTCAAGCTTGCTGTCGTGTCGCAATGTCTTCTAATCGCGTGGGACGACTCAGCGTTATGGCATCACTCTGACGCCTTCGCGGAACGCAGGTGGTCAAGCTTACAATCCGTTACATATTGTGTGGCTTAGCAGTGTTGGGTATCGTTTCCCATTGAGCTATCAGTGGCTGAGCAGCAGTGTGTGTACACTGATGTTACGCGATACATCCTCTGGGAATGAATTAATTTCCTCCGAAAGCTTGCGTTGTTGGCATCAGGCCTCAGCTGAGGTTTCTCAGCTGTCTTTTTCTTCTCTTCTGCCTCAGTCTTTTTCCACTGTTGCTCCATGTGCCAGAGCTCCGTACTGCATTATGAACCGATTATAGCTCCACTGGCCTCATTACTGCCAATGGAGGGCTCAAACAGGGTAATAGCTGCCTATTACTGGGCTATTAGAGAAGATGATTTGCCCCTTATTAGCCCTCTCTTCTTGGTAAGCAGACAATCAATAAGCCCAATGGGTTTGTTTTTGGGCAGTGAGATATGAAATCTACTTAAAAAAACAACATGCCAACACACAGGGACAGACAAATGTTTAGACTTGTGCACGTGTTCACGGTCATCAGCTGTCTCCAGAAACCAGTAAAAGCATTGATGTAAGCGTCACCCCATTAACCCAGTGTCAATCACAGATGCCAGTTTCTGGGTCCCAAAGCATACATCACACTTAAGCCTTCAACTTGCAGATGATTATTAAACAGCCCTACTGCTACCACACCATGCTGTCTGTACTGTTGTCCCACAGAAACTGTATGGATATTTCAATCCAATTAAATGAAGAAAGTGAGTGTTAGCTGAGTCACTTTGAAACTATTCAATGGTGTGTTGTTGTTTTTTCCACAATCACCTTAATGGTGAGTTTTCTGAGGAGCTCTTTTTGCGTCTCATCATCTCCTCCCTACAGAGATGTGAGACGTAGAAAAATACAGGGATTCTTCTACTAATACAGAATAATGTGAAAATGTCCCAACAACACATGTAGAAATGTAGTAGTTTTAATTCAGCCCTCATTTAGTGTCATTTCAGAATGTTGTTTGCATAAACATGCGCCAATCTGTTGGATAGTTGTCGCAGCAGATGCTGACTTTATTAAGTTGATCATGAATCATCAAGATGTGCCAATCGACATTAAATCCAAAAACATCTTTGGCACAACAGAAATCCCAGGCTCTACGTTACCTTAAAACATGAGCCGAACAAGACCAATGGAAGTGAGCTATACAGATTTTAAATTTGGAGAATTAGAACTGAAAGAACAGAGCAGACATACGAACACGAGGACAGCTATAAATGCTTTAAAAATCTATTTGAAAGGTTTGTGAAAGACAGGAACATTAAAGCCTCGCTCTTACATGTGGATTTAAATTGGCAGGCTGCCTCTTGCCTTTAAGCCTCAGCTTTTGCAGGTGTGCTCGCGTTGAGAATGTAATTTAAACACTCCACGATACTGGCACGCAACAAAGTAGTTCACTTCCTGAGTGATGTGTTGCCATGCTTCATGCTTTTCTTTTAGACTGTTGAAATCACAACAGAGCACGGGTAAATCACTGCAACTCTTAACCCCCACCACAGCACACAGCACTCCTCCAAAGGACAAACAATCTAACATTCTTAAGCTTCTTCACTCCATCTTTTTCTGCTTTTATGTCGTTATCAGCCGAGAGCCGTTTGTATTTGCACTGAGATGGATTTAGTGTCTTGATAGTACTCAATGAAAAAATGGTCAATGGAAACAGATGTACAAACTAATATAAACTCCTGGCAGCTCTTTTGTTATGTTACTATCTCTAGAAAACACAAAAAGACACAACACAATCAATACAGACACTATTTCGGTTCATTTTCAGTTTGGTTTGGTAATCAAGCACTTTTGCTCTTTTCATCTGCCCCCGACCATTTCTTTTGATGGAAGTCTGGGTCTCACACCACTGCTCCCCAGCATTGTCTGATATATCTGCTGATATATCAACTGTTCCACAAACACCAAAGACAGGTCTGGCCCTACCAAATGTCTTCTCTTTGATCTATAACCACACTTGACACATTGATCATCCCCAGGAAGTTGTGTTGTTCCTCTTGGGTCAACAGTGGCATAGATTGTTTTTTTTAAATGTTCTCTTCTAGCGCACAGCTGAAGCAGATTGGAACAGATGATGGGAGTGTGCGTCTCAGGCTCATTAGCTTGTACAGGATGTGGACTGGCAAAGCAGAACCAGGACAGAGCAGATGGGTGGCAGCGATGGAAAAATGATTTACTGAAGAGACACCAGTTCCAAAAGCCATCAGAGAGACAGGTGCAAAAATGTGTCATGAAAAGACCAGACAATGTTGTGGCAATGTTACAACTAAATTCAGTTAAATTGTAATGTAAGGACGTGTTAATGCGAGCTTAAATCACAAGTTAAAGCTGCATGTGTCCCATCCCAAGTTGGGAGTACGTCTTAGTGAATAGGAGGTTACCTGAAATTTAAGCATGAAATACAAACTTTCTGTTAAGAGCATTGAGCGTCCTTTACAGGGGCGGACTGGCCATAGGGGATACCGGGGATTTCCCCGATAGGCCGACGGGGTTGGGCTGGTCCAATACCGGCCCACGTCCATCACCAACCGGCCCTCCCTCTGACATCGCCGGCCACGACTATATTCTATGCTTCACAGAACACGTTAAATTTACTCAAATACCTTAAGTCAGCAATCACTGACTGAGATTTATACTACTCCTCGCGATCTGTATTCACACTCATGGTTTCCATCTTCTTTACTCATCTAATCTCTTCCGTCAGTCTAACTTTGTTTTAAGTGTTATTAAATGTCAATCACTCTAGCCTACTCAACACTTGCGTCACTCGCTCGCAGACAAAGCCGTTTTTGAGCGCGAGCCGGCAGCATGGCACCGGCACCCAGCATGCAACACTACTGATACCACTGATGTTCACACCCCATCGTATTGTAGTGATCCACTTACGAGTCGGAGACAGAGTGAAGTCCTTGCAAGAGGTTTATTAGACACAAACTGTCAACAGTAATGCCGAGCAACTCCAGCGAACCTTATCAGTCGTCGTACACTACTTTTACTACTCTCTTCTTCGTTGGTTCCGGTCTAACGAACTTGACTAGCTCCCAACACAGAACAGGTAACCTCCTCCTCCCCTCTGCGACCAGCTGTTACTGTACAGGGTCGCTACAGTATGTTCTGTTCTGTTCTGTTAATTTCTACATGTCTTTTGCTTTCTCATTGTTTGTCACCACTGTAATATTCGTAGACACTTGTATTATATGTCCTTTCTTTCCATAGAATAGGTAATGTATTTCACGTATGTGTAGAACATATTTAGTCTTGCTGATCTGACATTAAACCGCAGTGAAGAAGCACAGAGGGGAGGCAAACAGTACCTCTGCCTCAATGAAGGGGGCGTGTGAGAGCCCACGGGTCGGGTTCATGCTTGTAGTTCCGTTACTCTTCTTCTACACTTCTCTTCTTCTTCTTATATTTTGCTTTGACCGCAAACATTGAAGTTTAAATATCTAAGCTTTAATAATTCTCAAAAAACAGGGAAATATGACCAAATCAACAGCAATTCAACATCGGACAGGTAAAGTAACCTTTGATGGTGTTTGTTGTTCTCTTTATAAATCCGTGGTTGTTACACCCGTGGGATCTCTCGATTTTTGCGGGTGGCGCCCGCGAGCGCTCCGCTTCTGAAACACAGGTCGGTGGGGCAGGTCGCAGATCGCGGTGCACACACCTGGTGCAATCAAATATGTACCTTACCTATGTGTGTGTAAAGAATGCTGATATGAAATATGAAAAACAACCAGTAGTCAATGTGCAAGCTGCCAATTGAATGGTGATTTAAGCTACTCTATATTAGTTCATATATTTGTAAATCTGACTCTGAAAGAGTCAGTGCCTCACCAGCCACCAACCTCACCACACGTCACTGGTATAACCATCTGATACTAGCCCAGAGTTAAGCATATTCTTCTAGCAAACTTTACCTACCTTGGAGTGTTACAATAGCCAGTATCATTTTATTCCATGTGTCCATCCAGGCAAATTGGTGGATCCAAATGTTCTAAAAAAAAAACATATATGATGTAATTTCTTTGTAATCATCCAAAATAATGTTAAGTGTATGGGTATTTTTCCAAGTAGGCCACTGACTGGTTGATACGTGCGATGCATTGAGTGGGCAACGCGCCGTGTATTGAGTGGGCCGGTCTGACAGTAACTCCCGGGCCACTTTTTTCCCCAAGTCCGCCCCTGGTCCTTTAGCACACAGTTTTCCATGAAGGTTAGTCTGTGACCATTTTTATACACGCATTTGCATTTTTTACACACATGCTAATTAATGTAGGTCATTGGAAGCACACATGACCAAATCAAGTAGTTGTCCCAGAAGACTGTCCTACGGCTCAGACAGCCTCCTCTCTTTTCTCACAGAGGCATCGAGGAACGTCACATGGAAATATATTATAAGTCTGAGTGATTCAAATGGATGAAAATGTAGGAGTGAGAGAACAAACAGAGGATTAGGAGGAGTAGGCAGCTCTGAACAAGTGAACTGTTTAGCCTGGATTGAAATGAGACTGTGTCAGTGACGCTCTGTATAATTGAGCCTTGCTGCCTTTGGACTTCTTCACATTTACATTTGGTGGACGCTTTGCAGATGTTTTCATGCAGAGTGGAAATGTAATGCAACAGTGGAAGGTGCAGGTGCACTGATGACGTAAGAGGGTGATTTATATTTAAAGCTAATATTTCAACTTCAACAGTAACCTGAAAGTAGAGAAAGGATATTTGATGGACAGAAAAACAGGTTCCTGTCACTTGAGGCCTTATTCAGGCTAAGAAATAAAGAAATAAAGTAATTTCTTTAATATGACATGTGCCTCGTTCTAACAAGAATGGAGTGAGACAGGCAGGGAGGAAAAGATTAGAAAACAATTCTCTGGATCCGTGTGCTGGATCAACAATTCCCACATCACAACACAATCAAACAGTAGTTCAGGGGCGAGATTATTAGGATAAATTAATTGTTGAAAGAGATTGCAGTTCGATAGTAGAATTTTAATCTTATCCCAGTGCTGCCTAATATTATCCTCACTGTCCTTGCAAAGTGTTTGTGATTATGTATCAATAATGCCAAGACAATGCTGAGGGAGCAGCATTCTTTGTGTGTTTCTGGAGACCATTATAACATCATTATTGCCCACGCTACCCTGTTATCTTTGCCATAACACCAAAATCTGAATACAACTCTTTAAAGTGTTTCATGTCAGTTGCTCCTGCAGATTTCAGGGGGCTGTTGATTTGTTCAGATCTGAGTCATGATAACCACCCTGCCCCTGCTACACTTGACAAATCTTAAAATTCAGCCATGATGGACAAATTGGCCCTAAAAATTACAGCGTAACCCTGGTGTTTAGATTGGATAAAAGCCTTGAAGGATTTTCCCCAACAGGATAAACAATATAGAGCTCTTACGGTTTCCTGTGTTCTATGGTCTAAAAATTGTTTATTTTTCAGCCTTTTTTTATCATTGGTTGATTGAAATTTGTATTATCAATATATAAAATACAATACATTACAATTAAAAATGTATAACATATACATGGCCTCACCAGGAGGCATCATTGATGTTTGTCACAAGGATTAAACACAATAAAGCCCAAGAGCTTATTTCCATTGTGGTCCTTTGGGTGTTGGTGCGTGTTTGACTGTTAGTGTTTCAGTGAGTATATGAGCACAAACGATTGACAGTTGTGGATCCAGAGCGACATGCAGGTGTTTAGCAACATCATAAAGGACAACACTGCTGACTGGATTAAATGAGGAGTCAAAGGAGACGCGTTTGTACGTTTGGGGCTCAGTGGGAGCGGGATGTCTGCTTTGATACAGTTTTGTGTGCAGGCGTTCTGTGCAGCAGGGATTTGTCATCATCTATACGAAAAACAGTTCCATAGCTGCAAAAAGAGCATATACAAGTTGATAGATGTTGTATTTGATTGTTGGGTGTACCAAGTGGTTGTACAGTAAATAGCAATTTAAATGATAAGCCACTTGAAATGTTAAACAAGTAACAATTCATTCATTTATTCCTAATTATCTACAACACTGCAGTGATTACAAAGAACAACAGTGGCATGTGATCTGGCTCCTGCTCATATTTTAGTTGGGGCTCGGTTTTCCTCATGACAAAAAAAGAGAAGCTACAATTTACCGCATATCACATTGGTTTCTCTCAGGTCACCGAGCATGACTGCACCTCTCTGGCAACAAATTATGTTGCAATGTATTTGCTGGCCAGATTAATTAGAGCTGAATATGGTTTTGTGAACAACTGGTAATCAGTGGATGTTAGTGCCAATTAGGCTGAATCGTTCTGAAAATATGTAGTAGTGTTCGCTGAAACTGTTAGTGGGAGCTGTCCCAAGCATAGTTCCTGCAGAGTCTTTGCAGAATTGATCGAGGAAAAGTGAATGCTGAAAATACTCACTAGAGCAGCTAATGTGTATTAATCCACGGCTGAAAGTAGTAACCCACAAATACACCATTTCTTCCTGTCTGAGTTATGTTCACTTAAAACTATAGTGCCTATTTAACTGTTTCAGCATACAATATTTGCAAATTCATTACAGAGTCTACAGTCAAGCTAGCAACTCTGTAAAGTTGAACCCAGACACAGCAGAGCTTTCAGCTAAATGATAATATTAGCATGCTAACATGCTCACAATGGCTATGCTAACATGCAACCATCTTAGTTTAGTGTGTTAGCATGCTCACATTTGGTAATTAGCACTGTGTCTTAATTGTGTTGGAAGACATGGAAGGACTGCTTGCCTCTGAGAATATGTATGGGTACACCAAGTCCACGGTTCAACATCAGTACAAACAAACAGTATACATTTTGGATGTTTGTTTCAGGTTGGGTGATTGTACGAGGACAGAAGAACACAGTTTGTGGTGGTTGGGAAGAACAAAGCGATTAACTTACTTGGACAGGTCAGTGTCCCTCAACGCAGGCCCTCCATCAGTGCCATATCATGAGACTGCTTTGCACAGAACTGGTTCTGTTTAAATAATATAGCGATTCACTTTCTAATTCATGGGTGTCTACATGTTTTCGGTCCTGCGGGTCAATTTACTTTATCTCTCAATCAATATGAGTCGCATAAAGAAAATGGGATAAAGCTGTTTTTCTGGAGTGAGGCAGAAAAGAGCCAGAGTAAATGGCCAGAGAGTTACACACAACACCGCCTTTAACATCTTCGACTGATCATTAGCACGATGGCGCTCAAGTGTCTGTGCTCAAGCTCAAGTAGGGTCAACAGGAAAGGTCCACTTGGGTTGGCTTCTGTAGAAATTTAAATGGCCGTTATAGATAATGACAGAGCTGAAGTCTTTGGAGAGGGATTTTTACAGAAAGGTTTAATATGGGCATGAAGTTGAAAGGCTCTTGAAGGTCACTGATGTAGGAGAGAAATAATGAAAAAAAGCTAAGAAAAATATGATTAAATTCTTAAATGCAGAAAGAGGAAATGTCCATCACTGCTGATTTCTTCTCTCGTATATTTTGTACTGCGTTTGATCTTGTGACGGTCTTTTACATAACAAAATTCGCAATGAGGTAATTCACGGGAAAGCAAGAAAAAGAGTCTACAGCCTCTGTGAATGACACACTCCAAATGCTAAGATCAGCAAGCTAACATTCCCACAGTGGCAATGCTAACATGCTGATGTTTAGCGGTACTGTTAACAATGTTCACCATCATAGTTTAGCATGTTAGCAATTAGCACCAAATGAAGAACAAAGACACAAATGATACAGGTATTTGGTCATAAACAAATAATGACACATGTCTACCACATTGTGGCGCCACAGAAAAACTCAGGGGGTCAACAAAGTCATTAGGATTTATTAGGATATATTGCAAGGCAATCCATCCGATAGTTTTTGAGATATTTTAGTCTGGACTAAAGTGGTAGACCAACCTTCAGACCGTCAACCAACATTGCCATTCCTACAGGGAAGCCATGGTGCTAGCATGGCTGCTTAAAGCATGAAAATTGATATTATCAGCTTTACATTAGCAGACAAAGCAACCGTTCTATTGTGAACCACTTTATGATTTACCAAAATTACCTCAACAAGCCTCAAGAGCACTGTTCTCAAGAAAACTTTGATTCATACTTTGGAGAGTGTGTGCAAAGACAGATTAGGTTGCTCTAGGGATGGGGGATAAAACACTCTCAAAAATGTTCATAATAAAATCTTCCACGATAATAACGATTAATTTATTTTTGACAAAGTTACTTTTGATTCTGCTCTCCTCTACCTACAAAAACACTAGATGAACAGCCAATTTTGTAGCCTACTCCGTCGATACTGTTGCGCCTGTTTAACGATGGATAAATAGTTTTGAGCGCCACAACCCCTGCAGAATGACTTGTTTCACATCAGAATTTAAACCCATAAACATTTTGTCCAGCCCTTTTTTAAAGCCTCATACCAGAAGATCAACTGGGAGACTTTAAGTCAAGTAGTGGGAATGTACAAAGGTACCAAACATTCTCCAGCTGTCGGAAATGACAGAAATAAGTATAGTCATATTATTAGCATCAACTGTGAGGGACTCATTTGAATAGACTTTGTTTAACATTATATTTGATGTGACAGGGAAAATCCCAGAGGATTTTACTGTGTTTGAATGATTCATTTGAATGACTTCGCCTTTGTAGTGCACCTACCGGCTCTGTGAATGTGAATGTGAGTGTGTGAGACCTGGATCACGATGCACACTAAAAAGCTGACTTGCTTTGATATTCAGCAGAGCTTACTAATTCCCTGCCAGCAGCTCCAGTGGTTTCTCTTTGTTTTCTACCAAACCTCTCTCTCTCACACCACGGGTCTCGCCTTCTCCCTCTCTTTGTTTGTGTTGTGTCATGTTAAGACATGCGCTGGGATTCTGCCAGTTTGCCAAGACGATTACAGCAGCTTGTGCTGTGCTCCGTCATTGCCACAACTCAAATCCTGACTAAAAGAAGAAAATTCATTATGGATGCTAACCACTCCAGCGCAATCCCTTTACAATCCCACGATTGCACGTCGACATGCTTGCACAGCTTGTGTGTAATGATGTTGGACTAACAGACAGATAGGTAAACAGTTGGACAGGATGACAGACGTGAAGCCAAGACAGACAATGGGCCAAGCAAGCAGATGTACACAGGTGCATGGAAACAAGGTTGGAAAGATGGACGAGGACTTTACCCAGCAGTCTGAAAAACATTTTCAGGCCCCAAAATGGAATCAAACATGCATGTACGGTAGTGCAATAAAACCCCTGTCCCTCTTTCAAGTCAGGAACTAGGGCTGTCCCGAATATCGATTCTGGGGCTTGCCGTCATGATTTACTTATATTGTAATTTACTTTGCTAGTATTGTCTAATGAGCGATGAAGATAACAATCAGACTTCAAGGATTTTCCTTTTTATTGAAACGATGTGCAATAATGTAATCACATCAAATAAATTACAGAAATAGCTCATAAAAAAATAATTTGCTCAAGAACTAACTAACTACACACAAACCCCATACAACAATCAGCGCTACCTGTCATTTTTAAAGACTTTTGACAATTTGTTTGATGATTGAGACCATAAACTCATGTTCACAATGTTCACTGAGATAATAAATCGAGTGAGAAGTAGAGTCATTTTCTCATAGATTTCTATATCGGCCCTTATTTTGCAACCAGAGGATTCGCCTCCTACTGGCTAATAGAAAGAATGCAAGTTTAAGGCACTTCTGCATTCGCTTCATTTTTCAGACCTGCAGGTTGTCGCCTGATTTTAACTGATGTGAATTAATAAGACTTTAAGAAAACCACAAAGCTGTTAGGTCTCTGAGACCTTAAGTCAAATGTTTTTCACCTTTGTGAAAGAGGTATTACTCCTTGGCATCCTTTGTCAGTTTGATCTGATTTCTCACCTGCTAATTTGATCAATTTGATCATTTCTCAGTCAAAAGTCTGTATGATCATCCAAAATACTCCATATATAAACAAAAAACAATATGCTTCATCTATAGAGAATTACCTCCTTAATTACCCAGAATGCAGCATGATGTAATATCTATTTTGCAAAAACTTTTTACTTGATATAAAGATTATATGTTTGTAGCTTTCTGTCATGTAATAATGACCTACATCTTTTTAACAATACATCTGCACATGCTCTTTAACAAGAACCAGTTGAATGATCAGCAGCTTCATGCTTCATATCCAGCGCAAGAGCTGATGTGACTCTACCTTACATGACCCATACACTGGGAATGTGCCTTATTATCTATTTTTGGTAAATCACAGAACTGTTGTCTGGTAAAAAAAAAAAAAAAAAAAAGAGTTAATATAGGATTTGGGGGGAGAAAAGTGGATGAATCTGTCCTATAAATTACAGCTAGTTGCTGCTGCTCAGTAATCTGGGCTGTAATTTTGGGACATCAGCACTTGCGTCATCGAAAGCCTAAACTTAGATTGCTTGTTTTTTTTTTGGTGTGTGTGTGTGTGCGTGTCTGTCAATGGAATAAGTTACATGCAGGGATGTGGATGTGGGAAAGTGTATGTATGAATTTGGAGGGGGTTAGATAAAGGCAAATGCAGAGCGGAGTGACAATCAGCTTCTTTCTAATAATCTCATTTTTCACTTGGCTCGCAAAAAGTGAAGTCTACCTCCAAACAAACTGAACAGTAGTGCACGGATAATACCATGATCCGTGCACTACTGTTCAGTTTGTTTAGCGTACCTAGTTGTTCATTTGATACCATTCCAATTCATTGTATATACTGTGCATTTTTATTTTATTCTATTTTATCTTATTTTTTATTCTATTTCTTCAATTCAATATCTGCTCTGCTATTTTATTGTACTGTATATATTGTGCATTTCCATACCTAATATTTTATTCTACTCTGTAACTTGCTGCTGCTACAAACAAATTTCCCCCTGGGGATAAATAAAGTTTATATCTATCTATCTATCAAAACACTTATGACATGGTATAGGGGCTAATATCTACAGTGTTTCTCTACGTTTGCTTCTCAGTTGATGCTGCACCACAATGGATATCATGCTTGATTGAGTATTTCTACAATTGAACAAGACATTTTTGTAATGTTTTTTTTTTTCAACAGACAAGATATGCTTATTATTTATAGGCTCTAACGAAAGTGTGGGCTCCTCATCCAAATATCAGCCATTTACAACCACGAAGGTAGAGCACGCATTTGAAAACACGTCTTGATGACTAATTGAAAACCTTTAAATTGTTTTATGACTGTTTATTTTTAGAAAGTCTGGCCTGAGGTAGGATCTAATGAACCCAATAAAAATGCTCCTGCTCCAATTCCCACTTTATTGAATTGTGTGTTCAAGTGCGCCCACATTGTCTATTCATCTGTCAGTCAACTAATTTGTGTGTGTGTGTGTGTCTCTTTATTTGTGCGTGAGCATGTGTCATATAAGGCAAATAATGAGTGCGCAGCATGCAGTCTCTGCTTTCAATCCAGAGCCGCCTGACTGGCCTGTCAGAGTGCAGCGGTTTGTATTCATAAACATAATGCACATCGATCCCTCGATTTGTTTCCACAGCCAAATCAGTCAGGGTGTCCGTCTGTCTCTAATTCACTCTATGATTGGTTATCTGTTTCCTATCATTTTGATCCAAACTACGTGCCCATGAGATAGATCAAGTAATAGCACTGGATTGATTTACGTCCACTCTCCTGTTGTGGATAATGAGTCTACCTCTTGCGATGTATCCTTTGTTCTTTCCTTTATAGAGACTCTTGGCCAAGTTGGATAAACTTGTGGGAAGATATTATTGAAGATGTTAATTGGTGTCTTCTTACATCTCACGTGAATACATTTCAATAGCATGCTTATTATTGCTACATATGTGCTAACATCTGAACTCTCCTCTCGTCTACGCTTGTTGTGTTAACTCATACGCACTTCACTGAGCTTCTTCTTCCTTCACTTCAATCGCAATCAAATTGCCCTTTGACAGGTCCGGTTAAGTTACATTAAAACAAGATGGCTGCTCTCAAAACAGTTGATAAAAACAGAAAGCCAGCATTCCAAGGAATACTGGTTCGCTACAAACTTAAAGTCAAATGACATCTGATTTCTGCCAGAAATTAGGCCCAATTCTAACATCAGTCAGGGTTACCAATTTGAGGTTAAAATCTTGGAAAGTCTGTTCTGTCAGCTTTACATGAGCGGAAACAAGACATGATTCTTTGTGCGCGGAAACCTTTGTGGTAAAGCTTTACAATAATCATCCTTAATTAAGCTTGAAATAAGCTGCTTGATCATTGAAAAGCAGGTTTTTGGAGATGCTGGGCTGTACACATGTGGACTTTGTACCGTTGATGTTTACAGTTTTATACACTGTGTTCTATCTTAAAAAGTTCAAAGTAAAGCGATTTATATGAATCTTATTACAGGAAAAGTAGATTTTAAGCCATGGACCAAAACTTTACCCCTTTTTTGTAGCACACACACATTCTGCCTTTGACTCAGGAGGAAGCCAGATGTTGCAATATTCAAATTAACTTTCCCTGCCAAACCCTAATATTCCGTTTACAGGATGACTTCATTCTAGCAGATCCCACTTCTGACAACAACACTCACCATATATTATCCAGACTGAAACCATCCATCACTGCTCTGAACGGCTGGAGCATCAGAGAAACTACATGTCTGCACTCAGCTTTTTCAACGCGTTTAGAAGCGTGATGCAGACGGGCAGGGTGGCGTTTGACCGATATCAAGTTATTTTGTTCTGTCGACACCAGCTCATTCCAAGGAATATTTACTGAAAGGTTTCCTGCCTTTTTTTCTGCTGTTGTTTTCTTTGGTTTGAGGGGTTAATCATTAAGGTCAGTCTCTCTACAGACAGTAATTGCTCAATGTGACAGACAGCACAAAGGAGAAAATGAAATTACATTACATTTGCTTTCCTATTTAAACAGTCATATCAGACTGTCACAAAAGGACATCTTTAGATTTCAAGCGCAAGCACAGAATAACAGGGACCTTAAATAACATTATGTTTACAGACCTTGACTGACCCTCTTCAAGAATCTGGTCTTTCCCATATTCCCAGCAGAAACAAAACAACAGCTCTGGTCATCCTGAACTGAAACGACCCCTCGGTTAGAGTAAATTCATTCTAAAAGGAGACCAGAGACTGAGACCATCACGCCAAATGACCTGTGTTGTTTTTCATTTGATCATATCTGAGCGCTCCGCTTTATATACCACTCATCTGAATGGAAGAAAAACAGACTTGCGGCTGCGTTGGTATCCGTTGTGTGGGGATGTGATGAAAAAACGGCGTATTCAGATTGCATCGGGTAATTACTGCACCAGTCGTTACTTTTATGTCGAAGTGAGGTGGGGAAATATTCTATCAGCTGAGATGGATGAAAGACCGACATTAGCAGCATCACTGACGTTAGTTATGCATTTAGAGATACGAGTCTCTGCTGTCGCTGTGGTTTCTACGACTTGTCAAATGAAATGAATTAATCTCAATGAGAATCTCTTTTTTGCTCTAATAGATGTTGTGAAAGAATTTGTCCTGATGACATTGGTGAAGAAAAATGGCAGTTAAAAAAAAATAAACTATTTCCACGTCTATTTGCCTTTTATTGGTTAAACAATCAACCTTTCTGTCATTGCATCTTTCATTAGATGAACTTCCTCCTTCATGTGTATAAACGGCATACTCATCCAGACAGTGACTCATGTTTAAATGCAGCACAATTGCAGAGCATTCGTTCAACATTGAGAGGTTTGGTTATTGTTAAACTAAACAGTGGAAAGGGAAGGACATGCCATTTAAAATACTTTGTAGAGAAAATTATTGTTGTGCCAGACATGCTGGTTCTAGCATTGACCATCCAGACACTACAGTGTTTACGGAAAAAACTGCTGTAACAAAAACCAGCAAACCAGAGGAAACAAAACAGGTCAGAGAAAAGCAAGAGCCATGAAAGCTAAGAGGTGGGCTACAAGTATGCAAATGCAGCAGTATGTTGCAACATTGGGGCTTCTGTTGCCAAAATACTGATTGCAATGTGGGAAATTCAGTGTAACATTGATCATTGAATCCACACTGCTCACTGTTAACACCACAAATTGATGATCAAACATTTTCCTGGTCCACATTTGGCATTTAGGAACCAATTCAGTTTCAATTGACAGTGGACAGTGTACAGTGTCTGCACATGGCAGCAGTCTTAATAGTATGTTTTTAGGGGGAATCCTAGAGTAGAAAAATCCATAATGAGATACTTCTGAATGAGGAAAGTGACTTTTAGTCAGTTCATATCTCAGAGGATGAGGTTGTAGGCGGTGCTTGCAGCATGAATCTGCCATAAAAAAGACGTAGTAGCATGAGCGTTAGCAGAGCAGCAACTTCAGTGCTTCGTCCGTGTCTTCAAATGATGCAGTCAGCTTTCTGTCTGTGCTCAGAGTCTAATACACAATCACTAAATACATTAAACAGAAGAAAATGGACTTGAATTATAAAAATACTCTTTAGTTAACATTTAGTTAACATAAAACGTAAAATGTGAGCCATTACGCAAACTGACCAACTGACCAACCAACATTGCCTACCCTAGGGGCGCACTAAAAATCTGCACATACCAAGAGGTAATGTGGAGACTCAAGCTTCTTCTTAATAAAAAGGGGTGCTATCTGGTAAGACTGTTTCTTGAGTGCAGTCAAAAAACTTGAAATTGCAGGGAACAGATTTAAAAAGGCTTGTTAAATCAGATTTCAGGTCTTGGCAAGAGTGTGAAAAACGTGTCTTGTGACATTGACAAAGTCCCGAAACTATTACAGAAACCATTATTCCAACATGAGAAAAAAATTCACATTTTCTGTCCTCAGCTTTTGAAAGGTTTGCTGAGTCTGCCTACTGTTTGCCCTAGCGAGGTACAGTGGAAGGGGGTCAGAGCCAAGTCATTTCCGCTATTTGGACTAAACCCTGTGAAAGCGTCCCAGGAGGCCAAAGGACTCATTAGGTGCGGTGACACTATTGCCGCAGGACGTGTCACCAGGAAACCAGCCGACAGGTCTTTAACTATAACGCACATTTCCTATGACCTCACATCCGGACAAGGTGCTGGAGCGTGATCGCTGCTCTGCCTCCAAGGCCAATATGTCTTCAGTCATCGTTTAAAATGGAAAGTACACAGAAAGGCAGCACACACACACACAAGTGTATGAGCACCTACAGCGCAAATATACATCCATATAAAACATTTGCAGCACAGCCTTTGGCAACTCCAAAAGTCAGTGAGGGGTTACTGAAAACGTCAATACCTGGAAATCCTGTGGTGTGATGCATTTACTGACATTCACGTGATGCTTTTTACTCACTCATTGATGCTTTATACCAGTTAACAATGAAGGAACAAGTGAGACTATGTTGGCTTCATTTCCCTGTGGCATTTTATTCCACCGCTTCCTGTGTTTGAAGAAAACCAAACAATAGGCCAAATGTTTCACTTTTCAATTTACTGTCAGGGGAACAAGCTGCTCTACTTTGCATGCCGTTGTTGTTCTCTGAATGATACTGTGCT
The DNA here is from genome assembly GCA_032191485.1 of Leptoclinus maculatus. Taxonomy (NCBI): domain Eukaryota; kingdom Metazoa; phylum Chordata; class Actinopteri; order Perciformes; family Stichaeidae; genus Leptoclinus; species Leptoclinus maculatus. The sequence goes on from JAVDOI010000013.1 coordinate 15,252,125, forward strand.
CCACAGCAACGTTGCCTCAAATAATCAGTTTCACTCAACACCTGATTTGTTTGTGGCTGCTACAGGGGAAGCAGAGGTGTAATGTGCTGCCAAAGTACCTTGTTGCTAACCAGGCAGAGAAGCCTGTTTCTTTTACTGAAATATATCCATCCAAAAGAAATGCACAAATGTAGAACAATTAGGTCATATCTCCTCACATTGCTACTGCTAATTGGGCAACAAACAGATTTGTAGCTCTATGAACGTTTGTGCAGAATTTGAAGAAATTCCCTCATACGTTGTTTCCAGGATACTGCATTCACGAGAATGGGACGGAAGGATGAACCCAGAACCTAATGCCGCTGGTCACAGCTATCACCATGAATGCTATCCTCAGCTTTACCCTCAGATGAACCAATTTGATTTAATAGACATTAGATTTTGGACTGTGAGACGTAGGTTTATTTTAGAAATGTTAGTATAATATGTTGTGAAGACATCAGTCCCACTGGTAAATGTATTAAGAAGGGCTTTCCGAGACCTGGGATGAAAATGGATCCTGATCTCTCAACACATCTGCGGAAACGTCACAGCAAATTTCTATGCCGGTACAAAGTGGCACAATGAAATTGATTTACTCTGCGAAATATCTGGTTCTAGAAACTTGGCGATATGTTGCCTTTATTCTCTGAGGAGCGTCCTCGGCTAAATGCAGCCTTTGGATTGGAAAAGTTATTGCTGAGCAACTGATGACGCTTCCACAAAAACAGAAATACAGACAAGAGCATATCTCCAGAAAGGCCTAATGTGTTCCAATCGATCTGAGACCTCTACTGCATCAATGATGAAGTGAGCAAGTTCTCATAATTATGTTGGTCACCTGCCAACTTGTGGCACAGAGCTGTGTGGGCAGCAGTTCTATCAGCTCCTCACACAGTCTACTAGCTATACATCATGCCTTAATAATCAACATGATTCCCTCGATGTGGCTGATTAATCAAACACTGCCGGTGCAGGCTCACTGTATCTGTAACACGGCCTGAGGCAGGTCTGCTGACAGATGTCTCCACACAGAGCCCAATAATAAACATATAGGACATGGGAGGAAACATGAGACCCGGCTTGACTTCCAGTCCTTATAGGTAATCCATCATCGCAGTGCTTTCAGGGACCCATGTGGGCGACATGCAATACAGTAAAGACAAGAGCGAGGAAAGAGAGCGACTGGCCCAGTCACGGATGTGTTATGCCCCCCCCCCCCCCCCCCCCCCACACACACACACACACACACCACCCCATTGACACTGAGCATTGTTTCCCACTGTCTCCGCTGGCTCGATCGAGACCAGAAAGAATAAACAGAATCTGAGCTTGGCGCGAAGTTTGTCGTCCTCCCTAATGAAGTGCAACCTCCCAAGCCCAAACATCATTCATCATACTCCGGCCTATACCGAATGTCTGTCCATATCTGCGTCTCTGTGCTTGTGTTTTCGTTTTTTCTGTCCTACAGACTGCAGGCACCCAAATAGAGCTTGAATGGCTGTAACAGAGAGGACCAAAACAAATAAACCAGTTTGACTTATTTGTTTTTTTGGCTTTTTGCTTTGTTTGGCACAAAACTCATACAGCCAATATCCTGTGTATAAGATGGCTATCAGAAATCTTAGTAATATCTGATTTACATGTGGAGTTACACTATGCAGAGTAACTTTCTAGGGTTGACTTATGTGGCCTTATGACAACTTCCCAGTTGTTCACATTGGAATTAGCTTTTCTTTCCAGATTTTGCAGCTGTGCCATAATATTTACATGATAAATCGTTCGCTTTTGTTTAGTCTGTGCTCGGATGTATATCTCAATGTAATGTTTTTCCCCATCACAACTTCACAAGTATGAGTTATGAATGTCAAGTTAAAGTCATCTATGGACATATGTGTGTCCTTGAGATATGGGTCAAGGCTGAGAATTTGCTTCAGGCTTAAAATGATCCAGGAAATTTTAATAAATCAGAGTAAGATGATTAAGGGAGGATTGTTTGATCAAAGACACTCTTGGATGTAATATATCTTGCATGAGGGTAAAGAGCAAAAGGAAATTATGCTTGGAGATAATTCTGAGAAATTCAGATCTGGTTTTAGATGTGTGATATCTTCCATATGGTCCGGTGCTGTTTCACAGCTGTAGCATAACAAAAGAAGCTGATCATATCCAGACATGTCTGTGTTGTTGAGTATAATATATGAGGGCCGGTATGGCTGCTTTGTTTCTTACGTTTGCTGGGGCTATACATTGCAATGGCTAAAACTCTTGTCTGTTTTGTTACACTGACAAACCAATTTGTAATGTTCCTCGGATTCTTAACATAACAAATTACATCAGCGGTCAGGTCGCAAAAAGATTTAAAGCAACAGATTTGAACCTTTGAGCCGGATCTCCTGAAAGTTCATGAAATGAACCCCATGTTTTTATATACTATCGTGTGTTACTTTTGAAAAGGTAAAGAATGAGGTTTTCCTAACACAACATATGACGTATGTGGTGGAGGGGGTGGATGATGAATGTATTTCCCTTAAATAACTCAGGTTTGATTCATGTCCACAACTTTTAGGGATCATCCTCATTCTACACTCACTTCTCATTTAGCGCATTATGTGGCGATCAACTACAGACCAGACTGACTGGCTGTGGTTAGAATGAGTAAAATCCTTCACATTATGGCCAACAACTGTCCTACCTCTAACGCAGACTCACCAATCATAGCGTAGCATCGGCCAGCTAAAACCAGAGTCCGACAACTAACCGGATCTGCTCCATAGACTCTCATGCAATCATTTCAGATATTAATTTTCAAGCTGGTTTTGTGGATTATGAGTTAGTCATGGTTTAAACGTTGTATAATAGTGATACTCAACCCAGATTGGGAGATTGGAAGGAGATATACGCTGTTAAAACATTACCTTTCTATGTAAAAAAAAATAGAGAGCTAACATTAGCAGATTATAGCACATAACTCTTAATTTCATTGTCTTCTGTCTCGATCGCCGGGTGATGTGGTGGTTCACTTTTACACTGTGATCTGTAGGCTTTAGCGTCTATCTTTATCTCATCAGCAAGAGCCTTTGGGCCCCAATAGAGTGTGTAACTCCAAGTCATTACCATGTCAACTACTGCCGCTGTAACTTCCCTCAGCGTCTGATACCGAGGCATCCTTTAGTGTCTATGATACAAAGCGGCGGTATTTGACCACCGACGGGTTGTTACATCGCTGTGTGCTTTTATGAGCTTCACTGTTTCTCCTGCTCTTCATCTCCCATCTGCTTGAGAGTGTGCTGCTATCGGTGTGCCAGTGCCTCGCTCAAGGACCAGTACTGTAAATAATGGCTTTAAAGCTGCACTTTTTACTATAACAATGCATCAAATTACAATGTATAAAATTAAATGCGTGGGTTGTAGTCATGAACCCACAGAGAGGTATCACCTCCGCAGTTCTTATTGTGTCTGCTGGGTTAAAACAACTAATGCAGGTTTGATGAAATAGTTTTTCTATTTGTTTTTGTTTTACCAACGGTAACTGTTATTAAATTTAAAGTTCTTTAACTGGTAAAAATGGTGTGGACACAGTACACTGAATGCCTGCACAAAATAAAGCAACGCAGTGCAATGCCTTTGTGAGACTTGTAATGTTGAAATGTGGTTGAGATTGGTGTTCCTGTGTTTGGTTTTTGCTGTTATTCTTGTTCAGGTCCTCTATTTCACTTCACGATTAAAAAGTAAAATGTTATGTTGACAAGATCTAAACCTTTTTTTCACATTTCTATAGGAACATTGTGTGTTGCTTTGTTCTTCTTTGTTGAATAAAATTCAAGACAACATCTTCAACAAGCGTAGTTCCCCTCAGATGCCCCGCTGTCTCACAGACAGAAGATAAGAATCTATCATAACACCAGGTAACATAAGGAGAAATAGGTCACATTAGGGATATGAACCTCTGCTTGGCTGTGTGTGTGTGTGTGTGTGTGTGTGTGTGTGTGTGTGTGTGTGTGTGTGTGTGTGTGTGTGTGTGTGTGTGTGTGTGTGTGTGTGTGCGCTCTCAGCAGACTCCACAGATAATGCTCCCCTATCTCTTCTCCATTTAGTGCCGCCATGCCTCTGTCTGGGTTCCACCGACTGCCGCCTCAGGGGAAATAAGGATACGGCTCTCAGGTTCCCAGCAGGCCCAACATATGGGAGCTGCTCTCTCATCCAGTAGAGATGAATTCATCCCAAACTCATCTCCTCACACAGATTAATTTGGCAGACATGGCGAGGCAGGTGGAAAGTGTTGAGCAGCATCTGCATGTGTGTACGTGATTGATGTGGATACTTTGCATTTGTGTATCTCACTTCTGTGCTGCTGAAGGCCTAGGTGATGGAAAACGGAATGAGATGTCAGCCTATTGTTATTTATTGTTATCCCTGTGTTATTATTAGTCTCAGAAGTGAAGGAAGGGAGATACACAACTTATTGTGACAGTATAGACCTGTGAATCAAAGTTGATCAAGTTTTTTTAGTACTTTAACTAGTGCAAAAAGCGATAAGATAAATACTGATCAAGGCTTATCAGGAAGTTGAGTTTAAATTAAAGTAATTATTAACAACTCCTTTTTCCTCTTCCCTGTTGTACTATTTATAAATCTAGATTGTTTTGGTGTGAGCTGCCTCGTGTTGGAGACATCGGCCGTAGAGATGTCTCACTTGTCTCCGATATAATGGAACTAGATGGCACTCGGTTTGCGATGCTCAAAGCTCCAAAACATAGACATTTGAAAAACTCACTACCAGTGTCTATTTCCAGAAATCATACAGCCACTCACACCAAAACAATCTCGATTGATAAATACCACTACAGGTAAGAGGAAAAATACGTCTTTTTATTTTTATTTTGGGGTGAACTGTCTCTTTAAATTAAAGGCAAATGTAAATTAGTAGGAAAAATGTAAATGTTAAAATAGGCATGGTTGATATCAAGGTATTACGGTATACCAGGGTAATTACAAATCCATGAGGTATGATTTTCAATACAGTCAAAAACAAAGATGTTCTATTAAACTGATGAGGAGATGCTGCATCAGGGTTTCCGCCTGTGTATCACAAGCCCAGCAGCCCAACTGAAAATTTCTAGTCGTCATTTTCCTTTAAATTCTTACGATTTCAAGGCCTATGTCCAGGAATTATGATTGTTTCTAAAGCAGTATCTGTTTGAGTTGAACCAGCTTACAATGTTTTTGCTCGAAGCCCATGGCTGGCTTTGATATTTGTGTCAATGGAGAGTAAACCCTGACCCTTTAATATTGAATCTTATCTTTTCTAATGATTCTCATGGTGAACAAATCCAATGCAGACGTTGCTGCCTCTAAACCCATAAATGTGCCTCAGCACTGATTTACACCTCCGAATATAAAACTAGCTTGGACACAAACAGATGGCGAGAGGGTCAAGTGCATCTTCCGGGCTCTGTTATGCCTACTTCTAAATTCAGAACTGAGGGCAGATTTACTGTAGAAAATAATAATGATAATAACAACAGAGAAACTAGTTCAGCCTTCAGGCCCTTGGCTCAGCTGAAAAATAAAACCATATGGTTGGATACACAATCCGCCTTGATCATCCAAACAAACCAATTCTGCCATTTACTGATGTAGCGGCTTCCACCAGACAGAAGTCAAATGCTTCACTGCCTTCCTGCTTTTGGGTGGAATGATGGTAAAAGTAAATGGATTTGGGGTTTGGCTCACGGTAATGTGCGGTAATCTGCTCTTTTTAATTATAAAAGTATGGTGAAGAATAGGTATTTATGAGCAAACCCCATATGCCCCAGTCCCACTGAAAGCCGGATATACTACGGATGTCCCCGGGGTGGTCCGGGGTGATCCGGGAAGGAAATCGTCCAGGATGAAAACACATTTGACATGTTTCCCGGTCCTACTACGGTTTAGGGCTGCACGATTATGGCCAAAATCATAATCGCGATTATTTTGATCAATATTGAGATCACGATTATTTATCACGATTATTCATTCATTTTAGGGACAACATCTTTTTATTGCACTTTCACGTTTAAGTGAACTTTAACTTATTGTGAGTGTTGATGGAGCTGCTACCATGTTAGCATAGCCTAGCACCGATCGATCCGAGCTCCATTGAGAAAACAAGTATTTTAAAAGTTATTTGCTTGTCGTCTTGCGGAGAGAACTAACAAAACATGAATTCAGACAAATCGGCATCATTAGGTAGTTATTTCGGAGTCCCTTTTTGTCGGTTTATTGCAGTTAAATCACAGCCAAATACATACCGCCGTAGTAAACAGCGGACGTGTGGCTTGCTAGACACAATGATGGCCACGGTTTTACTACGGTTCATCACGGACCCCCCCGGATTGTCCCGGACTGACTACGGTTTCACTACGGTTCCACTCCCGGATGACCCCGGATCTGATCCGTAGTGTATCCGGGGACATCCGTAGTATATCCGGCTTTCGGTGGGACTGGGGCTATAGTGAAAGCAAAAATCTAACTTTTTAAATTTGAACTTTGACTATAATCGAGAGAGTCAGAGCAGCTTATTTATTGTCAGACCCATGAAATGTATCAGAAGGAGCACATTAATAATGCAATACGCTTGCAGAACTTATTCTGAATAAGACTTTCAACCCCTAAACATGGTACAAAAACAAGTGTCTCCAGTGGTTACTTGGTAAACAATTAAAAATGAGAAAATAGCAATAAAATTCATAAATATTTTTTTCCAATGAATTCCCTTTGTCTGCAGTGTTTGTTTTATCCCTGACTAATGACTGCTCGTGGAAGGAGTACAGTACATAAAATACAATATTCGCAGGATAACAAAGACGCTGAAAGACAATTAACTGCAGACTGTTGCACCATGATGTAGCTGTCCAAAGATTCAGTGTTTTCCTCTGTGCGGGAAAACCAGGGACCTCAAAACCTCATCAAAGACACGACGGCTCTTTACACCGGCTGCCAACATGTTGGTCTACAATTTGTGGCAGAGGTTAATAACCCATGTGGTTGCTATCTGATGGTTTTCCAAGGGCGATGAGAATCTGTGTGAAAAGAGGACAGAGGACAACATGTCGCTGGCCCTGGTTCACTGTGCTTTCTTTTTTCTTTTTTTCTTCACACTGTTGCTTTTGGGACAGTAAACTGAATGTTACAGTATTGTTGCCCCAGTCTTGAATAGGGCAGTTGAGCACCACTGCGCTACCCATGTTTACTTTGCCAACTGAGATTGATGCTGCAAACTTGACTGCTAAAATGTAAAACAGAGTATCTGCATTAAATCATGGCTTCACCAGAAAGTAGAACAAAATTAATTGTGTGCTTTTGCAAAATGTTTGTTTCTAGAAGCTTGGTAACGTAGTGGCTACTTGTATCGTTAGGACTAGTTGGTAAAGCTAACCACCAGCTAACTCTTTACATGCTGGCCGGACAGAATTCTGCAAGCACAAACTGTCAACAACATTTCTTTAGGCTTCTTTTAATTTTACTATTTTTACTAGTTGTCTTATTTTGCCGGAATGAATATAATTTCCTAAACTAAAGAGTTTTATTCCACTTGCTAAGCGAGCTTGTGAACGAACGGCATGGTAATTTCAACAGTTTATTCGAAAGGCATCATTGCACCATGGACTCCTATCTCGTAACTGTTTACAAACCAATGCTCTTTCTTGGATCAGTTTATACTCTGACAGAGGAGGTAAATAAAGTTGAAGGGAGCAACACAGCTCATACGCAACAATATCCATTCTGGACTATTTGGCTCTATAAAAGGTCAGCACGATCACTAATGTGTGGGACAAAGTTCACTCAAGTTAAACTTAACGCAAAAAATTTAAATAGATATATATTTTTAATGCCATTGTGACCAGCAGTTAACTCACATTTTGAAGGCAGCAGAGGAAGGCTTCATGCTGAAGATGGAGCCAGGTATCCCAACTGCATAAGCACTGCCAGTTTTTGCTGCCACTGGTGTCTCATGAGTCATTCATCAAAGGTTCCCACTGCCAGTTTTGCTCCTAAATCCTTTCACTGTATATTTGGATGCATTTACATTTTTGCAGTCATTTAAGAGCTAATATGACATAAATATGGCACCCTTTGTGAGGAAAACCTGCTAAACGCTGATTATGAGGTTTTTTTTGCAGAGCAACAATAAAAAACGAGTAATGAATGAATTCCACATTGCCTCTCCCAGAACGGCTTTGGAAACATTAAATATATTAAATAACCGACAGCGTTGCACAAGGCCCTGCTCCTACTGCTGAGACCCAAATTGGCCCTCTGTGTGAGTCCTTTGTAGCTTTAGGTGGCTGTTGTTGTCTTTAGCCCAATGTGGACAGGATTACTTATACAGAGGGTGGTGTGGTAATGTTGTCATTACTGGAGCAAGTCTATAAATCAAGCCAAATTTGCCTCATCAGTCTCCTTTTTCTCCCCAGCTTTGTCGTGTTTCTGTGACAAACAGATTTATGTCTCCAACTTTCTGTGCCGTGAGAGACATTCAGTACTTTAACTGTTCAAAATCTGTATGTGAAAATGTAAGTATGTATAACATGTGATTTTCATTGTGAGGACTGTAAATGGAACAGACTCTCATTGCTTAATGTTAAAACTGCTTATACACAGACTTCTCACCCTGTTTAAATTGGCCATCAACAAGATGTTGAAATACTTGCTGCGTGTTGTGTCTTTTTTGACAGCCTGTATGAATCCTGGGGGATCAGACTGTAATGAAATTCAGCAAAATGCATAAAATCCTGTATAGAATGCACTCAAGTCAAACTAAAGATCCATCAAAATGCCGTTTTTAAACCTTGAGTACGGCATTTTAACAATCACATCTTGGTTTTTGGCTGTTACCATCTTGGCTTTTTGCAACCAGAAGTGAAATCAGAGGGGGGAGATAAGTACAACCGAAAGCTGAATAAGACATTTGTAGGTGACCAAAAAGGTTCAAATTAATTTTCATGAACTGAAAACACACTGTAAAAAAAACACAAAACACAAACAACTCTCAGAATGAACAACGCTGAAGCAGCGTCCTGCCAATCACGAGGCTGCCACACTGTAGCAAACTCTGCTTTATTTTCTATTTTACTCCAAATGAGACCATAATTTATGCTGTATTCAAGAAGACTTGAAACTAGTAATGGAGACCATAAACTCATGTCTTCAATGTTTACCATTACAAATTAGGCTAGAAGTAGGGCAATTGTCTCATAGACTTCTATACAATCAGACTCCTTCTTGCAACCAGCGGAGTCGCCCCTGCTGGCCATTAGAAAGAATGAAAGTTTAAGGCACTGCTACATTTACTTCACTTTGCATAGCTGAAAATTGTCGCCTGTTCGTAGTTCAGTCCTTTCCTCCTCCGAAATGGCCTGTATACTCTTTCTTTGCCCTTCTCCTCCTCTCGTCCCCCGCTTGTCTCTCTGAAGCTCTCGTCCCCTGCAGCTCTCTTTTTTCACCACGCCACTGCTCATGAGCGTGACATGCCTCCTCATTTTCTCAATGGCCTGCCCGTCCTACTGAGGCCCTGTCACTTTCTTCTGCTAGATCGGCGTCTCCTTCGCCACGCCCTCAAACTTTGAGTCTCTCAGTCCTCTGTGTCATCTTATCTACCCCTGCTGTCCTCTCCTCAGCTCATCTATCTGTCACTTACCCAGCGATCTGAGGGGCAGATAAAGACACGGGATGATCTAAGGCACGCACAAGAAAAGAAGGGTGAGTTGTGTTAAACCCTCTTGGTTTCTTGTCACTCAAACTGTCAGACTTTAACACAGATACCAAAAATTCCCAGATAAGAAATATTTTATTTCATCAAGGAAAGTTAAACCACTTAACGGATTAATTGTAGATTGAATCTAAGTGTGGAACATGCTCATGGAATATCTTAAGATATGAAGGGTATGACCTTTTGTTAATATATAAGAGTGATTAACGATGTACAGAATGAGATTGTAACTCCTGTAACTGTAAAACCTGCTCTGGTCATGACATTAATGACAAGTTAGTGGTTATCAGGAAGGATGTGACATTAACAAGAAGATTATGCAATCGAAGGCTGCACGAAATTGGAAAAAAAATTGACGTTGCTGTTGACGTTTTTCTGCGATATATATCGCAATATGAAAAAATACCGGAATTTTTCACGCTCTAGGGCAGCGGTCCCCAACCACCGGGTCATTTGGTACCGGGCCGCACAGAAAGAATAAATATTATATTATTTCCGTTTATTGATTATCAGAGTCTGAAAGAAGTTTTATTTTGAAAAATGACCGGATTCTCTCCCAATTACATGTGCCTGTGCCTCTTGACACATGTCAAGACGCTTGTCTCGGTCACGCGATACGTTACCTCAAAAATTAAGCCCGCAAGCTAGCGAAAATGAGTACATAACTTTTGGAGAGCTTCTTTGCAAAGGGGAAAAGGCCCACTAAGAAAAAGAAAGCTTAATTTAACAGACAATATCAGGAGTCTAATTAAATATCAGGAGTAATTCTGACGCGCCAAGGCCGCTCTGCATAATATGTGGCGACAGAGGAAGATCAGCTGCTGGAGATTGCAAATGACGGTGGCCTTAAAAGTATGTTTGAGACAACAACTCTGCTGGTGTTTTGGATTCAAATCAAGGCTGAATATCCTGAGATCGCCACAAAAGCACTGAAAACCCTGCTTCCATTTCCAACATCCTCTTTGTGAAGTGGGATTTTCTGCAGTGACAGCAATCAAAACAAAATTACAAAGTAGACTGGACATAAGGAACAGACGTCGGGTGTCATTGTCTCCCACCCCAGATGGGACCGTCTCGTTGTAGAGAAACAAGTTCAGGGCTCCCACTGATTCAGTGTTATTGTGAGTTGTATTTTGTATGCATTTTATATTTGTTTTCATGCCGGTCGTATCATTTTATTTCGTTGTGTTTATCTGCCACACCTTGAAGGCCGGTCCGTGAAAATATTGTCTTACATCAAACCGGTCCGTGGCGCAAAAAAGGTTGGGGGCCGCTGCTCTAGGGGATTCCAGGGGCCTGCAGCCCCAGAAGTAAATTTTGCTACATTTTAAAGTGAAATGCATCAAGCCGATTCTAGAGCAGGCAACGGCAGAAAAATCTTATTTTGGAGAGATCCCACAAGGGAATCTTCCCACACCGAGCAGCCGTCCCTGACCCACCAAGTAGAATATATTCAGTTAATTATGAAACTGTGGTGTTCCGACCTAGACTGTAGGTAATCAATGGTAAAACACTGGATTTGTGAAGATAAGAAACGTGCAAGTTTCCCATTTTCGTATCAAGCAACATGTCGCATGACGTGTTTAAGTAAATTTGCTTGCATTGCATGTCCTGCAATGTGACTATTGCACAGTGGTGGGCCGTCAGGGCCTGCAAAGCCTTCTCTGCTGGCCTAAACAGAATCACAAAGTTATATCTATTTTATAATTTAATAATTTTTCTTAAATACACTACATGTATTATAATTTAAATGCACTGGTATTATTCAAACGTATTGTTCGGTTTGTAAGCCTCGTACCGAACGGTTTAATACGAATACGTATATAGTTACAGTCCTAGAAACGAATAACCCTAGCTGTGGCGCCATCATGAGGTTATTAGGTGGTATTTCAGCAGTGAAGGCCCAGGTTTAAAATGCACGGCCCGCCACTGCTATTGCACATGCGCACATAGTCATGTCTAATGTAATCACCGCTGGTCTATTAACACCATTAAATTAAATTAAGCATTCTTTAATGTGAATTAGTTGACGCTACCTGTAATGTACTGTAAATAGCTATAAGCTCAGGCATGTTTGAAGCCTGATGCTGATGAAATGCTGATGATAATTTTGTGACAGTGCAATAGTCTCTATTGCAGCCCTTGATCAACCATGCAATAAACCCAGCTTATTAATGATTATGGCAAAATGGACGTTTTTGAATCAAGGTTGTGGCAAAAAATGCCTAGTATGACAAGTCGCAAAAATGTTAATCGCATCAGTAAATCTTTCAACATTGCTCATATTGACTACTGCATCTTTCAACTTTTTATGGTTATGTGCAGGCACTCACAGGACTTGGTTAATGTTAGGGAAAGGTCTTGGTTCTGGACAGAAACATTTCGCAGTGAACTGAATCATGACAACTCTTAAATCTGTATACCTCCATGCATGGAACTGAGCAGATCCCTGTTTTGCTTTACAAGGCCAGTGTCGTCCTCATAGTGAAAACCCTGTCAATTTCTTACTTCGGACTTACCGGGGCATCATACTGTCACAGGCATGGTGGAGGACTCAAACGCAGACCAGGCAGAGTAGCGTGAAAACAGGTATTTAATAAACAAAAACAGGAACAGTTACCAAAACACAACAGGGAGTCCAACCACAAGAAAAGAGACGAGGGGGAAAATCCAGCAGGAACGAGACGGGGCAGGCAGACGGGGGCACGGGGACACGGGGACACAGGGACACGGGGACCAGGACGAGCAAACACGGGCGGGTAGACATAAGCAATGATCTGGCAGTGAGTGCGTGTGTGACTGGGGTCACTAGGCCTTTTTTTGGCTGCTGCTCGAAAATACTATACCCATACTCAAAGGGGGCCTTACTCTCTAACTACAAGGTCTATTTGAATAATTTCAATTTATTAATAACACTCAAGTGGGTGAGCTTTGATGAGAGGTGTACATATTGTGTATATGTTACTGGTTAATACCAAATGAAGATGGAACACAGCTCAAATGGAAAACAAATTTCAGGTTCACCTGAATGATATTGATTGATTTATTTGAAATAATGCAGATTGAAGCCTAAAATACTCAACAATCATAGCACATCATGTTTGAAGTCTCCACAAAACAGATTTTACTTCGATTGAGTGAAGCAGGCCCACGTTATAAGGCTTCAGTACGGAGAAATCATGCGAGATCAAGCGAGGTCAAGCCAAAATTCTCATTTTGGAACCAGCTGTTCTATTTTAATTTGATATACTATATAACTATATATTTCACTTGTTTATCACTAATATTGTTCAATGACATCATCATACAGCAGTTTGGCATCATTTTGAGCCAATTTGAGCAATTGTGAGCCATTTTGAGCTCTCTGACGCTCTCATAATTCTCCTTCATGGAATTTTCTCGTCTCTGTGTGTGTGTGTATGTGGGTTTTCCTAAGGCCTGTGATTGGCGGACTTTCGTCATGTGACAACTTTTTCGAACCGGGAGAATGAAACGAATGCACCAGGAAGTTCCTTGAGATGACTCACTGACTTTCTAGCCACTAAAAAGCCAAAGGCGCGCCGAGCCTCCCCCGAGAGTAAAATCATTGGCTCAACAGTAAAAGGCGGACCATCTCGTCATACATGCATTGTAAAAGTCCGCCATTTCGTCACAAACACACTGAAACACACAGAGACACACACGCACAGACGAGAGAACATGTCCGAACACGTTTGAAATGGATTACCGGCAGTTTCCAGCGTTTTTCTTCAAGAAAATCATCTCAAGGTACGAAGCGTTTACATTTTGCGGAGCTGTTGTTGAGCCGTTGTTCGTCGGTTTTCTTGCTATAAGTTTTATATGGTTTCAAGGAGAGGAATATGAAAGATACGAGTGGATTCGCTGTCGAGTCCTCGTGCTTTCTGATCTACGGGTCGGCCATGATCGCAGTTAGTTTTGTCTTGGTATCTGAAAACGAAGTACGTAGCTCGCCGTTTCCTGGCGAAAAAATACGTAAAACTGTAGTAGTACTTCTGGTATATTTAATTACTTGGTGTATAACTGTTTTTTGAGTGAGTAAAATTATTCTATGTTTTTTTCGGCCAGAATCTCATCGTTATATAGGTATATGATATGTCATAAAATATAATTTTATTCGTTTAGCAAACGTGATTTGTACTACATGTGCGGCATATATGGGGCACTCGCAGCAAAAAGGTTAAATAGTGGCTAGAACAGGTGAGGGGAGTTGAGCTGACGAGGTGGGTGTGACTGACAGGTGCACTGAATAAACTGATTAGGTGAGTGAGGAGGGTGTGGAGCTAGAGAAAAGACACACAGAACACAGAAGGCAAAGCCTAATCGTGACACATACAGCAGATACAAAGGAGCACAGTTGATAACTGGTAGTGAAAGTACAAACAGAAACACCATCGTTTCATTCGATCTTACTCAACTCTTTGTACCAGACACCCATTTAATGCCACAGCGCCGCAACTGTTTTTTAAAAGGATTTTTAGGACAGTTTCCATTAATCTTCGCCATATGCAGCACAACTGTCACAAACAAAAAGCCAACTCACAAACCAATTACATGTCGGCGCGGGGAAGAAAACACGCGGGCGCAGCAACTCGATTAGATGGATGACAAAATGAAACAACAGAAAGGAAACAAATTACACTGTGTCAGCGACGGAGTCAAAAACACCCAAAGGGACGAAGGTGGAGCCGCCTCACACAGCTCGGCTCACCGCCCAAACCCCCCCCCCCCCCCCCACAAACACACACAGACATACACACATACACAAACACACTCTGTACTCCTCACAGCTGCTTCTCTCTGAGTGATGAGTCAAGTGAATCATTCATTGGCAAAAACAAACACATTTGCTGGAGCGCTGCGGCATTATCATCTGGTGTCATTTTTAACATTTCTTTTTTTGTGAATGAAGTGCTGAGCGGTGCCTGCAAGTGACGTAGAATTGATCCGTGTAGAATATAATGTACATCATATTAAGCGGCAGATATGGGAGAGAGGCATTTCGCATTTTAAGTAATTCCAGTATTTGATTACTTACATTAAATTATGTTTATTATTATTGAGGGCTCAGAGTGCCAGTCATCCGTGTCTGTAGGACAGCTGTCTTCAACTCCCAGTTCTGAATGAAAGGACAAGTGACTGTTACATATGACTCCGTGGTATGAGCTGTCCATGAGTCTGTATAAAAACATTGAAGTACAGAGACTGAATATTTGAAACAGTATCAATACTAATTTTCCACAGTATTAATACACGGGTACCAGATAGGTTTTCTGCTCACTAAAAGTACATTGACACAAACAACGTTATTTATCTTTTAATAAAAATCGAACATGTTATGGACTCAATATCGTGTCTATTTTACCCTGTGGTATTGAGAATGGTATTCAATATTGATACTTTTACTTTTGAAACTTCTAATTCAAACAACTGGATTTATTCAAGTTTCTCACCAACACCACATTTTACATTAGAGAGTACATGTGAACCAGTGGCGGGCCGTGCATTTTATACCTGGGCCTTATGTGCTGTCCTACTACACTTGAGCCAGCTCCTGATACACTCATTATGACAGCACAGCTACGGTTATTATTTGTTTCTAGGGGTGTAATAATACACGTATTCGTATTAAACCGTTTGGTACGAGGCTTACGAACTGAACAATATGTTTGAATAATACTAGTGCATTTGGAAAATGCAGAAGCTTAAATTGTGGGAAATATAATGTTTTCGGTGGACTGCGCTCACGTAACAGACAACGGGCTGTGTGACCTTTTGAACCCGGAACAATAACAAAAAACAGCTGAGGCCCCGCACGTGTCTTTAGGGAGGCTGAGCTAAACTAGCTTAGCGGGGAAACAACAGCGGCACACAATCTACGAACTCTCCCCGCAGCGTTTAGCTGTTCCCTACTGATTCAGACAGGGCTAAAGCAATCGCCACATAATCCCCATTTCTCCAGACCATCATGCTTGCTTTGTAAAAAGAAAACAACAGCCCGAACGGATTCAATTGTCCAGACAATAACCCCGCGCATGACGGGATGCTTCGTAATTAATGGACAATGCATATATTCCAAATCAATGTAATTAACACAATGACAAGAACAAACTCCCAGTCACATATATTTATATGACAACAAAGCAACAAATCAATCCAGCAACGGTGCAGCGCTAGAGCACGAGCCATTCATATTATTCATAAAAACGACACGATAGACAAATGAACACAGTAGTAACACTACTGCAGATGTAAAAAAAACAAAAGCAGTTGACTTACCAAAGCTGCCTTCACTTAAAGACAAAGTCCATCCTCCTTTCTTTGTTAACAAAGTCCGTAACTCCCAAATCCATTTCTCCTCCTCCTTCAGTCATTGAGTGTTAAAAAAACAAAGCTAGGTAAAAAAAAAAAAATGAATCTACACCAAGCAAACCGCTAAAAATGTCATAACTTCTCTTACATATGTTTCAACCTGAACTCTTACTAAATACTAACATCTGCTAGCTAGCTTTCTGTTTGACAAAAGTCAAGCTG
This sequence comes from Leptoclinus maculatus, assembly GCA_032191485.1. Taxonomy (NCBI): domain Eukaryota; kingdom Metazoa; phylum Chordata; class Actinopteri; order Perciformes; family Stichaeidae; genus Leptoclinus; species Leptoclinus maculatus. The sequence continues at coordinate 15,268,449 of JAVDOI010000013.1, forward strand.
GCCCACTGACCAATCACGGCGCACGTTAATGCAGATGTACTTAGGAGGCTACCTGAGTACCACTGGCACGTCAAAGAATACGCATAACATGTCAAACTAAAGATCTGATTGGTTGAAGACTATGACAATCAACAATATCGTCTCCATTTACTTAAACTGCAAAGTCTACCTAGAGGGCATCGGGCCTCTCTCCTTACATAGAGAAATAGGGGCTGAATCTGATTGGATAAAAGCTCTCCTTAAAACAAGCTGTGATGGAAGCAGCGCTGCAGGCTGGAAGCAGAGCAACAGAGGAAGACAGGAGCTGTGCAATGAGAAAATAAGCTAATGGGAAAAAAAATAATACATGTAGTGTATTTGTGGAAAATTATTAAATTATAAAATAGCTATAACTTTGTGATTCTGTTTAGGCCAGCAGAGAAGGCTTAGCTGGCCCTGACGGCCCACCACTGATGTGAACACATCATGATAATGTTATAATTTACCTTCGCCCAATAGTCATTTTCACAGAACAGAGCCTGAATGCATCATAATTATAACTGACCGAAACCTTCTTTCACTGTCCTTTAGCCACTTTACTAGCTCTCCTCCAGAAAATGTCAACACGGGTTGGTTGTATCGGAGTTTGGCGACTAAAAAAGCAGAATAGCCGATTTAGTGATCGCATATTTTAACGATCGTCAGTAAAACTTTATTTCCCACTGTGATGGTTACGGTAAACTGTGTAATTAATCCGCGGTTCACATGTGTGCCGAATCGAGAGGGGGGATCCGTACGGGTCACGGATCAACCGTGGTCCGTTACACCACTAGTAAAAACTAAACGAGACTCATACAGAGAATTTGCATTTTAATGCCAGACTGAAGGATCTGCACACAAGAGCTCCAGCGCAGATTCACTCTCATAAAGATTTTATTAGAAAGCTATGCATTATCTTGTCTTATTATCGTCTGCAGTCTCGGGAATGGCCCATTTTTATGGCCCCTTTTAGCCTGGTACTCTGACATTACATCAGTTACCCTGCCATCTACACGCACTCCTCTGTCGCCAAGACGGATCTTTTTTCGCTCTTTTTTTAGTTTAATTCTTTATTCCTTCCTCTCTTGTGCTTTAACCCAAACACACACAGATATACACTTACACTTCTATGAATTTGTGCTCCAGATGTGATAGCCAGAGTGGTGGACTGGCTACAAATTATTCATGATGTAATTAGCCAGTGGGGAAATCTTATTGGAGAATCTTGACTTAGACCTCGGGGAAACTTTAAGCAATTCTTCAAATAATGGGTTAGGCATCCAAATAATATCCCTGACCCATTTCTGTTCTCCCATGGGCGAGGCCGACTCAACCACTGCTAAGAAACGAGGAAAAATGTAATGTTTGATCTTGAACCCAGCCAGGTTCAGCCCCTACAGAAGCTGACTGTATTTGATGATGCAAGAGGATAGTGCATACGCTCTACCTTTCGGTATCTTCATCTTTCTTTTCATTGTGCACATAGCTTCAAACCTACATGTATCAGATTTGCTCTTTCAATATATCACGCCAGTAACCTTTTTCCTTATCCGATGGGTGGGTCCAAGGACAGAGGATGTTGCATGCTGTACAGATTGTAAAGCCCTCTGAGGCAAATTTGTGCTTTCGGGCTATACAAATAAAATGTAATTGAAAATTGAATTAACTTTATTAGATTAGTAATGCGCCAATCCTACTCTTTGTCTCCTGATACTGACTTCAGTATCTCAATTTACTCTGCAATATTAGGGCTGGACCCAAATAATCGTTATAGTATAATTCGTTGGGTTGGTATTTGGCTTTCAATTTTGGTATTCGGATATTTTGTTTTTTGTTTTTAAACCCTGCAGGATTACAAACATTCATAAAACACACCAAACCCTTTGGAAAATGCTTTCGAATTGATGACGAATAAAAATACAAACAACAATAACAGAATGCCTTTAATTCAACCAAAACACACTTGTTGCATCACTATGCCGTCATCTTAGCCAAGAACAGAGAAATATCAGGCTGAGTCCTTCCCAGGAAGACGAGCCAAAACAGAGCCCTCGTTGCCGTTGCTTATGTTGGGCGTTCTCCGACGCAACCCACGGGGAGCTCGGACCGAAAGGGCTGAGTGAAGGCCTCCACAGGCCGCATTACGTGCAGGCTAGTAGCCAGAGAGGCCACCTCAAAAACACGCAGTTTAAGGATTCAAGGATAATTTATGTTATTATGCAACACAGGGTTGCACAAAGAAATGCAGTTATAGCCCATTTGCTTCACAAAGAAAAAACATGACAATCAAAACAAAAACAGTGGTACATTCCTTTTTTAAATCTGCATCAGGAGGAATGTAAATGGCAGCAATTCTCTGGGTAACAATATGGCTGACATCTTAATCAAAAATTCAACATCAGGGAAACACTGTCCACTGACTATGACTGTGTTTGAGCATCAAGCATCATTGATATTAATATTCTCTCTAATTTTATTGTTTCTGCATGCTTTGTAATGGGTAAATAATGCATAACTTTGTCATTTAAAATTATATTCGGTTTTTAGACTTTGTAACATCTGTCCAGGGACTACAGATGATTAATAGCCTCTTGGCTAACTCTGGCGGAATTCACAGGAATGTGTTATTAATAGGGGTGCAATGGATCACAAACCTCACGGTTCAGATCACGGTTCTTGAGTCACGGTTCGGATAATTTTTTATCATAGTCTTTTCCTTTTCATAGAGGCCTGGAACAAGCTTCATACTGAAGTGGGTGCGTGAGTGGATTTCGTAGCGTGGCTCAAGCATTTTAACCAGATTTTGAAATCCTTTGTTTTCCGCAACGGAGTGTCCCCCGTCGCTGACAGACGGGATGGTGGCTCTTCATATGTGTGGACATGCCGATGTATTGTCGTTATCGTATCTTTCTCTTTAAATAACGCCTACATACCGTAACGGTTTTATCCACCACCCTTATCCGTCATTATAAGTTACGGGGAAGACAAAATGATCCCAAACTTGCGACTTAAATGACGCCGGGAGCTTCTCAAGTTCCTCCGCTCGCCATAACTTTCGCCGTTAAATGCTTTTAAGCTGCTCTGTTCACGTGAACACATGCTTTATATCTGTTCACTGACACTCTGCAGTGATATTTGGGGACTTGTTACTTGAAAAGGAACAGCAGAAGGAAAACTGTATTACACACTATGATGATTACACTGTAAAAAAAGAGGGGAAAAAATTACTCGATTGATCCGCGGTTCATGAGTGATCCGAACCGTGAGGGGTGATCCGAACCGTGAGGGGTGATCCGAACCGTGAGGGGTGATCCGAACGGATCACAGATCGATCCGTGATCCGTTACACCACTAGTTATTAATGTGCACTGTCCCTACCAAATAAACCAATAAATAAAAAATGTAAACAGGAGTTTTCTTGTCCCATCAGAGTCCTGCGTCTGTCCTACAGTCTGCCAGTAAAGTGCAGCTTGATCTGGGAGGCCACGATGGAGCCAGGTCTCTGTAAGATGCGGGCACAGCAGTCACAGCTGTTAATGGGTTAGCATGAATTTTCATGCAACTGGGCATTAGGCAGGAGCAGAATGAGTTCTGATCATCTGACAGTCCGCTCCTCACAAATTATTTTAATCCCCACGCTTCCTACTTCAAAGCTGATGAGTGTATTATATACTGTATGCCTTAAATGCTTCAGCAATAAAGACAGAAAGCAATAACAAACAACTACAAATACAAAAATGTAGCAAAATGAATTGAAGATACTGGCTCCGATAAATTTGTTATGGGGAGAGGGCCCGCAAACATGACTTTGAGGTACGTCTACACCAGCACACAAAGAGGGATGAGGACACGCTTAGCACATAAAGAGGCTTGTGAGCATCGTTCACAGCAGGAGTAAAACTCATCTTGAACTCATCACAGTTTTGTTCGAAAAAACGCGTGAGACAGAGAAATTGTGCCGCTTTAATGACACAAGTTCGTGCTGCCTACAAAACCGAGTGGTTAAAGCACCTACTCCGGTCACAACTGTCCCCAGTGCGCTGCAGCCGGGCCAATCTGGCGGATCGGATTGATCCATCTCTAAATTAGTACATTCATACACCCAACTACACCCTGTTCACATCAAATGATCCCTGCAGCATTCCCTGTTCCGTGAAACACATGGCTTTCTGTCAGACGACTGGTACAACACTAAGAAGAGCAAAATTGTCAGTATGCTGTTTTTATCATCCTACATAACCTTATTCTGGGGTGCAATGGACATTGCAACCTCTTGGAGTTAAAAGGTATGCAGAACTTTTCCATTGCCCTTTCTCTTCCAGAAAACACTTTTTCTTCGTGCATCGATAATGTGATACTAAAGGCGGCAATTTGAAATTTTGGGAAGGTGTAATTGTGTTTGCATCATTCAAAACCATCATTGTGCTTCAGGATCTGCGATTTCCACTTCTCACTGCTACTCCTACCAGTGTATTTTACGCTACACTTTATGTAGACTTTATCCTGTAATCCACATTGATTCCCGACACCAGTCAGCTCAACACTGCTCTGAACAATTTCCCAGGCAGCTGACCAATAATGTAAAATTCAAGGGAATTGAAGGGTTCAGCAAGCATTTCAGCTCAATCATTAGAATATGGTTAGATTTTAAAATGCCTCACTCGAACCATTTTACACAGAATGTAGTTATATAGTGCAGGTATTCAAGCATTTCCCTCGAACACTGTACAGTAGGGTGATGCTTAGTCACGCGCTAGGAAGAGCACAGGAACTGGTGAATTGCATGACGGTAATTAGGTGAATAATGACTGGAGGGGATAGGGGAATTGAAACAGGATGCAGCTCACTGTTTAAGTTTATTATTAAGTAAATTCCCAGCGTTCGAGATGTGGGGAAGGAAGAAGATGGTGTGTTGTTGAATGAGATTTAGTTTAAAAACATGAACCAACTGTTCCGTATTGACCATAATGATTTCAGAGCCCTGCTGCTCCTCTTCCTCTTCATTTAATGTTTCTGTCTGACATCATCTTGGCCTCCATGAAGCCCTACTGTGTTGAGTATGAGTGTTATACATTATGTTCATCCTAACTGGATAATACTTTGGTTTTGTAGCAAACCAACTCTACACATCTGGTGAGAAATAAAAGTCCCTGGGATGGCTCCTGGGGGGGAAATGACTGTTCCTTTTTATACCCTGTCCCATCAGTCTGAATGACATGGTATCAAAAAGTCCTCTCTCCATACACTCCACATTTTATTGCCAACTGTTCCTTCCTGCATCACTCAACACCTCCTCAAAGGCAGCTCTGATATTTTGGGAGTCCTTCTGGATGCAGCGGTGGCAGAACATTTTCTATTCTTGCCATGTACTTTTGGTACTTTGTGTTTGGTCCCTTTTAAAAAGAATGAAAGAAAAGGTATATCCCTCTTCCACCAACTTCCGTTGTTTACCCGGAGCCGATGGCTGCCTTTATTTCACTCGTAAATCTTATTGTCAGCCTTTGACTGGTAGATTGAGCAGACAAAATAGGCTGCTACTCTGAGCCTAGAAGGAGTTTGTTCCACGACATTACACCGCTGTTTGCAGGATACCTCCATCCTGAGAGAAGTGGTCCTGTTTCAGCGGGGAGACAGGAAGAGGGGAAATAGATCTAAGAATGCAAGGCCTCGCTCTGCACGCTTGGAGGACATCAGTCGGTGTGTTTTTTACGATGTGACTGAGGTCAGTCGTTAGCTCCTTTGCAGTGCGACCTTGTCTTCATGCAGTTTCCTTACATTGGAAACTAACATTCAGGTCTGCACTCAGAAAAAAGAAAACTCCATTCCAAGAAAGAGCAAACTGACTTTTATCTAGAACTGCCAAATCTTTGAGATTATTTAACCTCCTGTTACTATTATTTGTTCAGCACTTTTGAAGCATGTTTGCTAATTCACTCGTAAACATCCTGTATGCAAGGCTTTTAGTTATGGCTTTGCGATCCACCTTTCCATCATGTCATCAGCCCTGACACCTATGAGGATGGAGGTGCACCTCAGGACCGAATGGGCAATTTAATGAGCGCCAGGTGGTGTTCTGGCAGTGATGTTACAAAGCGTTCGACGATGTTCCACTCAGCCCCCGTCTTGCACGGTTGCCTCCAAAGCCAATTCTTCTGAAATGCATTTTTTTGTAATGGAAGGCATCTGGATATATGAGCATCTTCTGATGGCACTCCTGTGATGATCCCAGGCAGATGGAGCAGCAGGGAGGGGGAAGGATGGAAAGGGAGGAAAAGAGCCAGAGAGAACGAACTGATGGAGACTAAATCGGAGAAAATGAGAAACAGCGGGTGGATGAGGAAAGCAATGTTGGAGACATGAGGAACGGGGAAAAGTGTTTTGCTTTCACACTAAATGATCCATCTGCTGAGGTGTGTTGTTGCTGCAGGGAAGGAGTTTGTTTTGCCCTTGGGATGTATTCCACCTCAAAGTAGAAGCTCACAGCTGGCTCCACATTCAGCTGGTGGTAGCCTCAAACTAGAGGGAAGGAGACCTGCAGTCAAAAAGCTGTGTTTTTAAATCCCTGAAACGTTCGAGATTATGCTGCTGAGGAGGTGTATTTCTTTCCTTTCAAGAAACGTATCTGACAAGATGCCTTTGAGCAATGCCAGCTTCCACAGCAACTATGAATGAATGAAAAAAGAGGATTTTGAGAGATCCTTATGTGACAACTAATACTTATACTAATATTGTTACAAGACTAAGAGGCTGCAGCCAGGCTACAGTATGGATGGTGTGGCTGAAACTGTACGTGCCTGAATAAAATTCTAGTTAGTTGACATTTTTGCATACCAAAAATTGCACTGTCTAATAAGAATCTAATCGCACTTAACAAAACTACCATTATTCCTATAGAAAAAAACTGCACAACATGAACATATGTCCCATAAGCTCCCCCGACATCAGCCTCTTTCTTCCTGTGTCTCCTTTTAATCTGTCCTCATGTCACCTCATCATGGCTTATTAATGACAGAGGACTGTCAGCGCCTGATCATTTCTGGTCATTACAATCTTGATGGTCATTCCCTCTTAGTCTGTAGCTGAACAGAATTAGGTCGCCCCTTCTCACATTGTCCCTTTATTCTGTCTTTGCTATGTCTTTTACAAGTAACAAAAGCTAAAGAAATGGATTCATGGAAAGAGCACTTCCTCTAACTATTGACACGTATCCAAAGTAAAGGGAAGCAAAACAGTCTCTCAGCAGCTCCCCTCTCTCTTCCCTCTGGACGTCTGAACCATGGCCTCCTTCCCTGCTTTGATATGGGCTCAGAGTACAGGGGAGGCCCCTCAGGTAACCAGAGCTGACTCTTTGGACTGCAGGGCCAGGCTTTCAGAGAGAGACAGATGTGTCATTGAAGACAGCCAACCATGACCTACGGGCGAGCCAGACAGCCTAGGAGGGTCTGACAAACAACTACCAGATCTCTGCATGAGAACACACACAGCCACCTGTTTTTTATGTCCTTACAATAATCTTGTTGAGAGAAGTTTCATTTGCAGCCTGAGAACTTCGAGAGGGAACTGTTTTTCCTCTTTTCATTTGCTGATTTCAATCTTCACCCTCTGAAATGAAGCATGTAAAGGCCCTGTCACACTATTGCGTATGAGAAAAACGTATGAGTTGCGTATGCAAATTCCCCCCAAAAACTTTCATACGCACAAAAACCCCTTGAACATACAGAATGTTTCGTATACTTACCGTATTGAACCTATGATAAGCGTATGAGTAGCGTATCGCCAGCGAATGGCCAGCGTAAGACCAGCGTATAAACCATACGTCCGCACATGCACAATATTTTTAAGCATGCTTAAAAAAACTTTTCTGCCTCGCCGTATGCCAGCATATGCCACCATATGCGACCGTGCTTGAAACGTATACAACCTATGCCTAACGTACCCCTAGCGTCTGTCACCGTATACCAGCGTATGAGTGATATTTTTCATATGCTCGCATACGCTAGTACGATACGCAATAGTGTGACAGGGCCTTAATGTTTTCATGAGAAAAAAAATGGGTTTAATGGGAAAAAAGGCCCTGAAAACCTTTTTTCTCAATCAGCTTCTTAGCATGAGCGAGGGGGAACGTCCTACATGAACGCAATTTTTCTATAGTTATCTCCCACCGCGTGAGCCTGTGAAGAGGTTATGTGTTCCTTTCATTGACTGTTTTATACCACCACTGACTGCCTGCTTACTCCTCACTCACTACTATAAACTGGCCCCTGGACGGAAGGCGGCGCTAGTGATAACACAGCTGCGTGCATCACCAACCCCCAGGCACTACTCTGCGGCCAGAGACACAGTGGGGCGGAAACAGTTTGCTGTTAATGTTTTGGACATGTGTGTTTGGCCAACAGTTAACGGAACTACCAGTGCAAACACTGCTGAGTACGTCTAGCCGCTTCTCTGCGGCTCAATTTTATTATATTTTTTGGACGCCGTGTTTGGCTGACAGCTAACAGAATTACCAGCGCACACACTGCTGCATCCTGCTTAGCAAGCCGACCACTTGGTGGGTTTACCTTTGTGTTTTTGCACGATTGAAGTCTATTATATGATGACTCTGAGCCCATTGTATAACTTTACATCATGGCTTGTTTTTTGTGGCAGGCAGCACTCAGTTGGAAAAATGTGATGTCTCACAGTCACAATTTAATGTTTCTTTGAGTAGCTTGCTTGATGATAGCTTTGGTCTCTGTCTTTACTTTGGTGCTGTAAAACCAATGCCACTTCTACTTTATGTGGAAGTGCCATTAATAGTATCTTCAATAGTGGTTGGGCAAGCAGAGAGCATGTCTGGCTAAACCAAAAGTGGAGACTACTGATCCTGATGAAAACAAATTGGGATGAAGAAAATTATAGCTTCTGGGTAAACTTAACTTCAGTGCACTATTTAGAGAGGGTGATTACAGCAACGCACTCTGTAAATCAAACTACCGAACCAAGGCAGAAAGCAAAATAGTAATTTGTTTTGAGGAAAATGTAATAATAATGTTACCATATATTTTCTACTATCCAACAGCAATGAGAGTAATGAAGCGCCTGCTGCACTCCAGTGGATCAGCACTGCTTTTTCAGCCTTCACCATATTCACACTAAACCTTGCTTTCAGACACAAGCTATTAGATTTGCGGGACAGTTTGGCATACTGACTTGTGTGTGGAAGGGTGATTCGATAACTTGGGCTTTACACATTATAGTTAAATGGGGTCATTTGGCAGCCTGTGTCCGCTCTCCCACTGTGTATCTCCGACAGCGATCAATGACTCATTCTATTCTATTGACTTTCAATCACGTTTCTCTGAGTTCCCTTGTTCCCCACCAGCCAGCAACCACTGACTCATTACAGGGCTGGGTAAAGGTAACCAGGCCTCTGCAGCCAATGCATTATGGGCCAGATGCCCGTGGGCGAAACAATCTCATCTTGTCCATGATGCTGTAATGACAGAGCGCTGGTGTTTATGCCGTAAATTTGCCTGCCTCGTTCTCAGCAGCAACTTTTCTTGCCAGACAATATTGATTTACTGGAATCATTCAGAGTTATGTGAATCTCTGGTGAGGACGGATATTTATATAAGAGACATAAATGTTGCACGTGCTACAATACAATCAGTCTGTGCAATGAAGGAAATGACCACAGTGAGACCCTTGAGATGCGTACGTGAGGCAGAGCCGCTTGTTTGTTTGAGACGAGTGTTTGTTTGTTTGCTTGTGTGTGTCCTATTGTTAGTTGTATGGATAATGGCTCAATAGACTACATCTATGTAGCAATGCGCAGTGACACTGCAAGCCATTTCATACACCAAGACCTAATAAAACGCAGACCTGCCAATGCGCAGTCAACCCAAGTTGGACGCTTTCTTATTCTTAATCTCCCCACATATTTAACACAATGTCAGCATTTTTTCAGTACTATATATAAGGTCACTGCGATGTATGCAGGCAATCAGCTCAAAGTCGTCGCATTAGACATTTCATACAATCAAAATCTACTCAGCAGTGTCTGTACTGTTAGTTTTATTAGCTGTTAGCGGTTAGCCAAACACACCGTCAAAATCATTAAAAGTGTGCAAACGGTTTTCGCCCCACAGTGTCTCTGGTCGCAGAGTAAAAAGGTTAAAAAGTGGTGAGTGAGGCAGTATTAAAAACAGGCTGTGAGATTTTGCTCATGAGATTTTGCTAATCTCACAGCAAAAAGTGGACAGACAGAGGTGAACTGTCACTCACGCATGCACACACGTGACATGATCCTCCTGGTGGAGATGACAATAATAACATTATTATGACAATGTAATACATTAGCTCTGACATTTTTTTTTTCATTAACTACAGAAGGCAAGATGTAAAAGTAAAAATCTTGCTGTTTATCAAGACTACATCACAGAAAAGGGGGCTGTAGCCGCGTGATGTTGTAGATTCACCCCACAGTAGGCAACTTAAATAAATTCTGATGTCTGCACAGTCATTACAAGGAAATCCTTTAGAGCGCAGCAAGAGGCCAATTGAAACTTAATAGAAAAATACTGAAGAATCAGCAGTAAGCAACCATCCCAAAAAAGCTGATCTCACCAACAACAGCTGAACCTCCACTTACGACTTTATTTAATGTTCTGCTAACAAAGTGCCAAGCACTCTATTGCAGGTTTGACTTTATTTTTTATTAACCAGATGATAGGCTCCACACAATAAAATGTATTTGGACCTTGTGTTGGGTTGTTCACACACCTAGTATCCCCCCCATCAGTCCTGTGAGGCCAACGAGCTGATACCACTTTCCTGTAAGTAGCACGAGGAACGCGGTGCAAACCTGCTGTTTGGAGCCAGCAGTAACAACACACACCCCATCTGTTCCATTAATTCAGCAAAAAAGGTTTGAGGTCCATCTGAGCAACCACAAAAAGGAAAAACAGATTCATCTCCTCTGGAAAATATTATTAGGCCTCCATGGCGGTGTGTACACAAGGTCTGCCCGTTGCCAAGCACACAAACACAGATGACTTTTTATTGTCTCTTTGGCTTCAAGTGCGAGGGTCAGCTGGGACCACTTCCTCCTCCTCCTCTCTTTTTCTCTGTGTCTACTGCACTGCAAAAAGTAACCACCTCAGTGTGATCGTTATTTGAGTAGTTCAATCAAGTTTGAACTAATTTGAACAAACAGGTGGTTTGTTCTAATTAATTCAGTGCAACCCACACAGCCGATTCCACGTTGCAGAAGAAAAGTTGTGTTCATTCATGATGGCTCCGTTGTCTCACTAGAGTGACAATTTGACCAAGTCCGTAAATAGCCTCATACAACTTTAACATTTATGGTGCTTCCACGTATTACTTCTCAGAGGTGTCATGATTAGGATTTTACGTTTAGACAGTCTGCACGATAGTTTTGCGTTGGCAAAGAGAACGACAAGGATGTAGGACATGCAGAAAGTTATCGCATTTTAGGAAATTTTGTTTGTATTATAAAATAAAAAAAAGACTAAATCTCATTAAGAGGTCTCAATAAAGTATTTAGTTATTGGCACATGGCTGTAGAAACTGCCATAATTCACATAAAAGGGATAGATGTAAAACACGGGAAAAGAAAATTAATATTAAGATGATTTTTTGCAGTGCTGTCTCTCCCTCAGCCCCGCTGTCCCTACATTTGTTGATATATGACATCTTTCCTTCCACGTTGCTTTTGGAACGTAGGATGTACAACGGAAGGGACATTCATTAAGGCGGCCCTGGCATCACATGACGGTGTGGAACAAAAAGGTGGACAAGAAGAAAGAGGAGAGAGGGAGCAGCAGAGACGAGCTGAAGGATTACAGCCAGTTGAGAGGGAGCAAGGAGAAAGTGGGGACGTGGGAACCGCAACATACATGCGAGACAGTAATTGTGAGCGTGTGCTCACAATGCTTGGCGCACATGCCTGTGCATGTTTTGCTCATGAAGTTGATGGAGATTGAGCCATTAAAGGCATTATCATCGTTCTGCTCAGGGGGACAATTGATGCAGACGCTACCAAAGACAAAAACATCTCAACCTGTCTCTCTGCTATTCATCATTGTTAGGAACGACAGCTGCAGCACTCCCAGTATCCTCACAAACCCACCCCAAGTGTGTGTGTGTGTGTGTGCGTTTCTAAGAAACCCTCCTTCTCACTGTATATTTCACAAATGGGGCAATTTACGATGATGGGAGATAATGCTCAGGGAGAGAGAGAGGCAAACACGAGACGCTGTTGGAAGGATGCAAATTTTATCTTGGCAGAGAACGGGTGGCCAGAGGGTTGATGTGTTTTTGTATTCCAGATGCTCGCTGGAAAATGGGCTGTCGTCTGGGTTTCTATGTGAACATAAGAGGAGACAGTGGAGGGACCGGGGGTGTCCCACCGCACGGCCGACTCTCTCTGTATATATATTTGTGTGCATGTGTATATTCCTCAACATTAAGGAATCTCCAGACATCTAACCAAACAAACTTCCATTGTGCGCTTGTTTATGCACGCACACACTGTGCGTGTCTGCTGACTTGATTTCCTGTGTGTGTGTGTGTGTGTTTGTATGTGCGTCCAGACCCCTCAGGGGGCCTGTCCAGGCCACAGTGTTGAGCACTGAGCGCTGAGTCAGTGCATTACTGTCATGGCAGATGTATCCTCCAGCCCGTCCCCTGGCTCTCACTGCTCACCCATAGAGATGCATTCAGCTAAAGCCAGCGGCACTTTGCGTGATGAGCCTGGGCAATAGCCTCAATAAGGACTGATGGCACCATTTGGGTAAAAAGAGGGAAGGAGGAGGCAGAGGAAGGGATAGAGGGAGGTAAAGGGAGAAAAAAAAGTGGGGGAAGGATTTCTGAAGGGAGGAGATACAGACGCGAAGATGGAGTGACGCTGAGGAGAGTACCGTAATAGCGGGGAGAGACGGGTAAAAGGAGGGTAATACCGGTGAAAAATTAGCTGTGTGTGCACTCAAATGGGCAAACCGCTGGCCATTAGAGATAAATAGTCATGTTCTCTGACTACAGCCACCTCAGACACCTATCATTACCCTGGAGAATTTATTATGAGACATTGAGGGATACAAAAAAAATGGAATCTATTTCACAGTCACATTGAATCAATGACCGGAGCCTCGTTGGCAGCTGAGTCACTGGCACGTGTCAGCCTTCACTAAGGCCGGGCACGGGGGGGCAGAGCAGGGGGTGCCATCTCATTAGCACTTCAGATCCATAAAGCTGGGACTTATAAATAATTAGTGGGGAGTAATTTATTTATATGGAGATCACGGACATGTCATGTGGTTCAGTCAACACAAGCTGGTTAGCCAGATTATGTTTTACTTCACAGTTGATCGGATGCTGACCCCAGGTCAGTGAACAGAGAGCATCAGTCAGCCAGTACGTTTCCATCTCACATGTAACACCTTAAATTAAATGTAAAGCATACTTTGTCTGTAGCCTTGACTGATTAAATGCAAGCAAAATAATATATTAGTGTATATAATTCCACTTGGCAGACTCTTGGCCAGTCCACTGCCAGACCATTTGCGGGCTGGCATTATATAAAAGCCCCAATGCCAGATAGAAAAACTATCTAATGACCTTGACTTGGGTTATTTCAACAAATCTTTCTGCGTTGAAAACTGTTTTTCAATTCAAATTTTATCACACCATCATTAGTTGATACAGTCAATTTCATTTTTTATTTTTTTAGATTACTTGGGCCACCTCCTGCATATTGCCATCCGTGTGCACACATTGGGTAGTGAAAGCAGCACAGCAGCTGCTTCAATCCTCTCTTAGTGTCTACATTCAGGCACAATACTTTACTGTAGCTACATGCAAGAAACAGAAGAATATAGACTTGAAGCCTAAAAAGAAAAAGCTCTAAATTAGAGCTGCACTAGGGACTTTTTTTACCAAATGTTCCAAATAATCAGCATTTTAGAAAATTGTCAACAGCTTTTTCCAAAGCTAATTAGCTTTGACTAGGAAAATATCTGAGGATTGCTGTATATACAGATGGCGCCGTGCTAGCGGCAGCCTGTTGCAGCAGCTCCCTGTGTGTGTTTTAACTTTAGTATTTTTTCACTCTTTCCCCTCTTCTTATTGTTTTTTCTTTTCATTAACGTTTTGTTTTTACGGTCAGACAACGGACAGTAACTTTTTTCTCAACTTTTCTTGTGGTTTCTGTTACTTTTCACCCGCTGTGTAACAGAGAGCCACACACAATGAGTGGGGCCATTGTTTACTCCTGTGAGCAGCTGATTGCGCTGAGTGAGCCGCGGCTTTTGCCAGGCGCCAGGCCTGAGATCCCGGCGGAGCTACGGAGAAGACATCGGGGATGCAGGTCTGGCGCTAAGCGGAGGGCGAAGAAGAGGAAATTCAAACCTTCGATACCGGCGATACTAATGGGGAACGTGAGGTCTTTGGCAAATAAGACGGACGAGCTCGGCGCGCTGGTAAAGACCGAGAGGGACTTCCGTGAGTGTAGCATCATGTGTTTCACGGAGACTTGGCTGCACGCGGATTTCCCGGACCACAGTGCGTCGGTGCCCGGCTTCAGGACTGTTCGGGCGGACAGAGACGTTATTCAGAGCGGCAAGAAGAGAAGTGGCGGTATTGCAATGTTTGTGAATGAGAGGTGGTGCAATCCCGACCATGTCTGTGTAAAGGAACGCTTCTGTACATGTCTGGACATTGAACTATTAGCCGTTGGGATGCGTCCTTATTATTTGCCGAGGGAGTTCACGTCCGCCATTGTTGTGGCTGTGTACGTCCCTCCATCAGCTGACGCAGATAGAGCAGTGGACACCATCCACTCCACCGTGTCTGGACTGCAGAGTCAACATCTTGGTGCATTTTTGACAGTTACTGGAGACTTCAATCACACCACCCTGGATAAAGCCCTGCCGACTTTCCACCAGTATGTTGACTGCCCCACACAAAACAACAAAACTCTGGACCTCCTGTATGCAAATGCTAAGGATGCATACAGTGCCACTGCCCTACCCCCACTTGGCAGCTCTGATCACAGCCTGGTCCTGTTGACACCTAAGTATGTTCCTCTGGTGCAGAGGCTGCCTGTGACCACCAGGACTGTGAGGAGGTGGTCTCAGGAGGCTGAAGACGCCCTGCAGGACTGCTTTGAGTCAACGGATTGGGATGTGCTGTGTGGACCACATGGGGAGGACATCAACAACATGACGGACTGTATCACTGAATACATTAAATTCTGTGAACACACTACTATTCCATCCCGGACTGTACACTGCTTCCCCAACAATAAGCCATGGATCACAAGTGACCTGAAAGCTCTTCTTAATAAGAAGAAAGCAGCTTTCAGGTCTGGGGACAGGGACGAGCTTAGGAGAGTCCAGCGCGACCTGAAGGTCAAGCTCAGGGAATGCAAGGACACCTATAGGAGGAAGCTGGAGGCCAAACTCCAGCAGAACAACGCGAGGGAGGTGTGGACGGGGATGAAGCAGATTACTGGCTTCAAGGTTGGAGGAAGACAACCAGGGGGCTCCCTGGAGAGGGCCAACGAGCTAAACTCTTTCTTCAACAGGTTTAGCTCAGAGCCCTCATCTGTCTCCTCCACACACCACACCTCCCCCCTCTGTCCCTCCTGGTGAGCTGCATGGACTCAGAGCCCTCCACTTCAAAGGGCTCTTCCACCACTGACACCATGACCACCCCCTCCCCTCTTTCTGTGACGACTGGCCAGGTTAGGAGACAGCTGGAGAGACTCCACCCAGGCAAGGCTGCAGGACCTGATGGCATCAGCCAGGGTCCTGGACGACGCCATCATCTACCTGCTGCAACGAGCTCAGTCGCACCTGGATGGACCCGGTGGCTCTGTGAGAATAACTTTTTTTGACTTCTCCAGTGCATTCAACACCATTTGTGTATATATTGTGCATTTTTTCCATCTATCTATCTATCTATCTAAAATCCAGTATCGTTAGCAAGCTAAGCACTGCAATCATATGCAGCAGAATAACACGACAGAGGATACCAAACTAATACTCCCTTGAACTGCTTTAATGTACAAGTAGTTAATCTGGAACCCAATCACCACTATCTATCACAAATCATGATGTCACTGCTGGCATTTGGCTGACTCAGCGATAGATAGATGGCATTACCTGCCCTCTGTACTCTTTACTTACAAACTATTAGCCGTTGAACCCTTTTAAAACTAAATCAGTTTAACACAATGTTTGCAGTAGGCATACTTTCACCCATGTCTGTTATTTATGGGCTGTCCAACATATACCAATAAAATATGGTATTTTAGGTTTTCTTGTCGGTGTTCTTGTGGCACCTGAGGTGTTCACATAACATCCATCTACACCTCAGGTATAGGAACAAGAAAACAACATCAGCAAAAATCAGTGTTAAGCTGGTGTCACACTATTGCGTATCGTACTAGCGTATGCGGACGTATGAAAAATATCACTCATATGCCGGTATACGGTGACAGACGCTAGGGGTACGTTAGGCATAGGTTGTATACGTTTCAAGCACGGTCGCATACGCTGGCATACGCTGGCATACGGCGAGGCAGAACATTTTTTTTAAGCATGCTTAAAAAAGTTGTGCGTGTGCGGACGTATGGTTTATAGGCTAAGCATACGATCGGCATACGCTGAATACGCGAGAGTAACGTCAGAGGTACGTTACTCATAGGTGGAGTACGCTGGCCATTCTCTGTCCATACCTGGCATGAAGGTGTACCGTACAGCTAGCGTATTGAGAAAGTGTATATATATATATATACTCCCATTTCGAGCTCTTCTTCAGTTCTTCGTGGACCTACAACGAGAGAGGATGGAGGTAGCTCTTCTCCAACACCAGTATGATCTGATCGATTTGGCAATTCACCACATCCAGGCATTATGGGAAATATGCTTATCGGCACTTTGTCACATGATAGCGGTACACTGCGCATGCGCAGTTCGTCCCTGGTCATACGCTGCCGATACGCTGGTCTTACGCTGGCCATTCGCTGGCGATACGCTACTCATACGCTTATCATAGGTTCAATACAGTAAGTATACGAAACATTCTGTATTTTCAAGGGGTTTTTGTGCGTATGAACTTCTTTTGGGGAATTTGCATACGCAACTCATACGTTTTTCTCATACGCAATAGTGTGACACCACCTTTACCAGTACACTTTTACTTTTGTTGCAGTTTTAAAAGGTATGGAACCTCCATTTTACCAGTGCTAAAGAAACAACCATCACTCATCTGGTGATGAGAAAACTAAACTGACCTACTGCATGGTACACCACACTGAAATCAAATGAAACATCCATCCCTACAATAACCCTGGTAAACCATCCACTTCCATCTTGATTTTGTGAGTTTTGTTTGTAAATGAGTGCGTTACCTCATGTTACCCCATGCACAATTGTGACACGTGTATCTCAGAGGCATTTAAGATTCATGATCATTTCTGTTATTGCAATTTGCTGAAGAGACCTTCTCCTATCAACAAGGAGTGCAACTCATTTCTAAATATTACTTCAGTCTGATAATGAGTTCTTCCGCTGAGGGCCGTCTCAGTCAGAAAGCTTACTAATCAGGAGCTGATCGCCCGCCGACCTGCTGCCTCCACCTCCATTGAGCTTGATTATCTCGACGCTGATTTCCGGCAGAGAAGCAACGCCGCACGACTTCACCATAATGTGAGATCACTGCTGACGGCTGTGACTGCTAATCAAGATGGAAGGGAAGAGAGGACGGAAGAAAGGAACGGCTTGCAGAATGACAAAAGTTGTGCTTTAGGAGCAGCTGACCAAATGAATCCTGTTTTAAATGGTTCTGAATTTGATTATTTTTGGGGCGGAATTGGATGGCGAGTGTAAAGATTTACATAAT
The DNA here is from genome assembly GCA_032191485.1 of Leptoclinus maculatus. Lineage (NCBI taxonomy): Eukaryota > Metazoa > Chordata > Actinopteri > Perciformes > Stichaeidae > Leptoclinus > Leptoclinus maculatus. Next base: position 15,286,374 of record JAVDOI010000013.1, read on the forward strand.
TCTTTTGACTTTTCTGGACAATATTGCAACGTCTGGATGAAACAAGCAATTTGATTGTGTTGTTCCTATGATAATAATTAATAGCATATGTTTGGTAACAACTTTAATGTTTGAACTAAAAGTTTAAAATAAAACAGTGAAGTATCCAAAGCAGAACAATGGTAAATTAGTCAACATCTCATGAACTTTCTCAATGAATTTATGCCACTGGGGGAAACTGCGCCTGCTGTTTGGAGAAAGATGAATTAATGGAGGGTTACATGGCATCCCAGCATTAAGGTTTTATTGTATGAAGCCCCATGTTCCGTCTGTTCGAGCTTCCTCTTCCTTCGACACAGCATTCTCCTGTTCACCAGACCAATCCCACCCCCCAGCAAACAGACCCACAGTCAGCATGTCCCCATTAGCTCCTGCTAATGCCGCAGCTCCAAACATTATCACACCTAGATGCTAATGTTATGACTATGATTATCATTATGTGTTCCTGGTCCTGGAAATACACACACACCGGAGCTGGAGACCTCATTCCATTTCCTTCCCTGCCGTGAAACAAATCAAAAACTTGTTACTCCGACGTCTCTGAATGCCATCTCTGCTATCTCACCGCAACATTAATATCAACTATCAATAGGAACGGGCCGGGAAAGCGTCCACTGGGGCCCACTTCTAAGCTGGAGTCAATTAGTGAGATTAGGCAGATCTACAATTATTACCCTCTCACTAAAAACCCTCTAGTTGATAATAGTCCGCCCTAATAGCGTCGTAGCTGCGCTGCTAAGTAGAACTAATTCCCATCTATAAGAGTGTGAATGTGTGTGTGTGTGTAGGTGTGTGTGTGTGTGTGTGTGTGTGTGTGTGTGTGTGTGTGTGTGTGTGTGTGTGTGTGTGTGTGTGTGTGTGTGTGTGTACATGTTGTAAAGCCCTTCAGTTGCTCAGTGGGGATTTTAATTAGAGCGTATACACCTAGATAAAACGGTGTGTTTTCACAGATTGTTTTTCACCTGTTGAAATGTTTCAATATCGTTAATTGCAAATCTAATTACATCGCAACTTGCTCCTGCTTTTTGCAGCCTGAATAATGCATAGCCTCGACAAATGTTCGTGATCGGTCACTTGCCAAACAACATTTTTTACTTTTTAATTTCTAATAGAGACATACAGAAAAAGAGTGGGACCAGAATGTCAATAAAGTCTCTTTCCCTGGGAGAAATTCTGCTGCCGCTCTTATGGACAGATTCGTTTACCTCTCATGGACCTACACTGTTTACTGGTGTATTAACTGTGTCCTTTATTTCCATACCTCAATATTGTTTACATTTTGGTCCTTGATCCGACACACATTTGACCGTTTGCTCACCTTTCCAAAACCAAAAATACGTAATTGATTCAACGATGCGTTTCTATTCTGTTTCAAAGGGGGCTGCAAACGCTAGCATGTCACACATCTGTTCACAGGTTGTACAGGTGTATAAGTGTGGACTCTCAAGTATTTTCCAGCTCAGTGTCAGACACCACAAGGAATGTGTCCAAGGTTTTCATTTCGATAGAAGAAGCTCGATCAATGCATAGACTTAGAATTAAACCGGTGGAATACTTTTTAAAGACCTCTTCAGCAAAGATTCCCATTTTAAAACAAGTCAGTCGGGAAAATTACAAAGTCAGCCCGGAGACTTAATAACCAGCTGATAAAATCTAACGACAGTTGAAGAATCAAACCGTGCTTTTTGCCTGCTTCTGTCTGACAGAGCTTAACAAAATATCAATAGGAAGTATCCAGAAAACTGTTATTTTTCACCATAACCACGTCCAGCCATTGTTAATTCCCTCTTTCAGTATCTCCTCTTACATCCTCTACCATCCGTAACCTCACATCTTGTTCCTTTCCCTCTTTGATCTCACACTGACAGGTCTGCACCGCTGAGCGCGCCCTTATTTTGTTAACAGTAATTGGAGAGGCATGATGTCAGTAGAATGCAGCTGGACTCCATTTGTAATACAAATGCAAATTTGATTTACTTAGAGGTGCACCTCTTGCTCTCAGCATCAAAGCCGTCTCTTCTCAATCTTTTCTAAACAGCCGATGACTACATGCTTGACCGTGTGATTTCTTTGAGAGAAGCAAAGCTAGTTCAGTGGGCCAGAGTTCACCAGTTCAACCCGATGAACATTTACAGGTTAACATAAGCTTCATCAATGTGTCTCATGCAGTTTAACTTGTAAATGTTAAGTGGTTGTAAAGAGAGGCTTCACTTTTCCCTATTTTTTCCTCAACTCATTAGATCCTCCCTCAGACTTCAGGCTTTGCAATGAAGCACAAATTGCAAGCTGTAGCCTGTGAACATGGAAAACAAACAATTAAAAAAAAACATCTCGGAAACCGACCCCCCGACCCCCCCCCCCCCTCTCCGCATTTTCAATCTTCTCTTCACCTTCAGCTTTTTAATAAACAGTCTTAAGTTGACATTCAGTTTTTCCCGGGGCAAAACTCTTGTGCTGGGGCTGTCTGCTTCCTAATTGTAATAATAATTGTGGTTCCGCCTAATCTCAGCCGGGGCTGTGACCCCGGCCCGCTGTGAGCGGATTTGAGATAATGAAATAATTGCCCCAAATGCTTTTTTTTCCCAAACAGCCGCTGAAACCAGAACCCCTCAGACGAAGAAGCATCAACATTCACTCGGTCTCTATCAGCAGGCATTTTCCACTTTAATTGAAATTTAGATTGTTGTTGACCCCCCGGGTGAGGTTTGGTGGGCCGCGCCGAGGAGAGGCCGGGTAGCATGCAACTCTAATGTGCTGGGTTGGCCAGAGAATGCCATCTTTCCAACATTTCTGCATATACAGTATGTTGTGTGATGATTAACACACACACACGCAGAGGACATGCATTCTATTTGACTTGGTAGCCGGCTCGATAACACCATGCATGCATCATTTATCATGCAGGAGGCCGGTCCAGGCTCTGATGCGAGTGAATCTGAAGATAATTTCTGTCTCATTTGTAAATGTCCTACATGATGGCGCAGTGCGGTCTGTTTATATGTGCTTCTCCACTCTGGCTCAACAGGACCTGAGGGATATCAGCAGCGCTGTATAACTGAGCACCCACGGTTATCCTGCTGTTAAACGATTACTCCATCAGCCTCCACTTCAGTTCAGCCTCCGTTCTATATATCTGCCTTAGTAAATAATGAGTGGAAAAATGAGTTTGAGTAGCTTAAATATTTCAAGTCAGTTATCACAGTATGTATGCTAAAGCTTTCATTGTTGGAGCACATTGCATCGTTTAATAGGAATGCTTAAAGGATACCTGCAGTGGGACTGAAATGGACATTATAGGCTATTTCGCACTTTTGCAAAAACAACATTCAAATCGCAGAAAGTGAATCCAGCAGTGACGTGCGGTGAGGTTCGTGGCTGGTGAGGCATTGACTCTTTCAGAGTCAGACTTACAAATATATGAACTAATATAGAGTAGCTTAAATCACCATTCAATTGGCAGCTTGCACATTGACTACTGGTTGTTTTTCATATTTCATATCAGCATTCTTTACACACACATAGGTAAATTTCGCTCTGTGTGCCTCCCCTCTGTGCTTTTTCACTGCGGTTTCTGTCAGATCAGCAAGACTAAATATGTTCTACACATACGTGAAATACATGACCTATTCTATGGAAAGAAAGGACATATAATACAAGTGTCTACAAATATTGCAGTGGTCACAAACAATGAGAAAGCAAAAGAAATGCGCTCAAGCCAGTTTGTGAGGGATTGCCAATCTGAGGTGAGGCACATCTCGTCGCTGCCTCACCTCGCGTGTCTCCTCTGTTTGAACAGGACATGCGCAAATTCAGCGATTTTGACTATAAAAATGCTTAAAATTATTGAAATCATACAGAAATTACATTTATCAGTAGAGAAATATTATTTATTTTATTTTATCATTATTTGTTTTTTACTTTTCATGATGACAGGTGAGGCTCTGCCTCCCCTGACCGCACGTCCCTGGAATCCAGGTAATGGCTGATAAATAACAGCATTGCAATATGATATGAAGTACTGTGGTAATTCAGTGGTAAATTATGCATATCAATGCAACTAATTAAATCATCTACCATGGTCACATGTGTTATCATGTATTCAGTTGATAGGCTCCCTCAAGGCACATAATGGAGGTTTGCTTCGGCAAAGTGTCATTTTTGGGGCGCAAACACAATATTTCTCGCATGAATCTTTCAGTATTTTGGTGACTCGCCATAAACTTCACTGCACTGAGGAGGGAGAAGAGGTGTGTCATTTTGTGTTAAAATAGTACTCTGCTGATTCAGCACTGCACTTCTATAACTAGATATGGGGAAGTTGTTTGCATACAGTTGCCTATTTATACATCCAATTGATCCAGAGAGCTCCCCCGAACAGAACACTCTGGTCTCCACTAACTAACTAGTCTGAGCTAAGCTTGTGTTGAGGCCAACACATCGGCAAAGATAACAGTCGCCAAGAGTCAGTGGACGCCTGAGCGGTTGAGCCGGTGTGTTATGATGATTCATACTGCCTTGTCGAGTCTATCGATTTCTATTTCAAGCATGTGTAAGTGTATTATAAGAAAATGGGGAGTGTATGTTTTGTGCTGCATTATGCAATGACATAGCCTACAGTTACAGGAACATATTTTCAACATAGTGCCCCATTGCTGTACAACAGTGCATCATGAATGGTAAGGGTGCTACGATTGATCGGCCACCAATTGTTATCTGCCGATATTTGTTCTAAATAGTTTGATCGGACGGTCTCTATAAAAGGCAGATGAAGAAGAAAAATACAACACGCAAGACAAATTGTGTGTCACACACCGCTAAAATGACGTCCCCGATCTGGCAGTCGTACTGGGTTTGCAATGTGCGCTCCAGGGAAATTCCTTGAACAAAAAAACGTGAAGGAATAGTTTTTTTTAAGCTTGCTAGCACAGAGGCAGAGAAGGGCCGTTTAGCAACTCCATCGCCACTCACTCAGCAGCCGGTAACAGAAACACTGCAACGACAACGAACCAACAGCAAAGACAGCAAGTAACCAAAACAAATATCAGCCGAAACGCCTTGATCACCAGCCGCTGTCTATTAAGAAAGACGAGGGGTTCAGACGACTCACGTCCTTCCCGTTTCCATGCTACACTCTGCCAGGGCTTAAATGTTTCACTGTATGCCTGCCGCAGTTATACCAAATAGTACATACACATATCGACAGCATTATGAAGAGCAACATCCCATCAGTCAGCTTCACAAGTGACATTTGGAGTTCAAGTGTATGTCCCACGTCCATGTTGAGCTTACCTCTTAATCGAAGCTTTGAACTACACAACGTTCTGATTAATCCAATGGGAAACACCATGTATACATCATGGTTGGTGACATTACATGTAAGGTCAGATTTCACTGAGGGGAATCACTGAAACACGACGCCAATAGGAGAATTCCTCAGAACCGGACCCATCATAGAGGGACTTGTATAGTCTGGAAATGACTCCGATGGCCGGGGTTGGATCAATATTTCTAGAGAAACGAGTAAATGAGATGGATTTATCTTGCTCTCCCTCACTGAAACACACACACCCACACAAATAAACAGATGCATTCGGTGCTCGGGCCCATTGTACTGGAATTGTATTTATTAAAGCCATGATATAACGGCATGAATAATAGTCACTATGAGTCCACTTCAGGGCCACAGTGGCCACAACCTCAGGAATCAGTGAGAGTGAATTATTCAAGCCACAGAGCGATAGGACTGTGGGAGTGAACATGTTGTTCAGGGATATGTATACAGATCACATACTCGAGGATTGAAATATTACAATATTATTGTATATATTAGATTTTATATCTTAATTTCTTGACCAATAAGACAATCTGTGCTATTTATTTTAATATCAGTAAAGTTATTAGAGCATATACGTAAAAGTAGGAACATGACTGGAGTATTCATAGCAAGTCAGAAGGGAGAAATTAAGTTAATGTGTTTATTTAAGAGTGTATGTTCAATCACAGCATGCAAGTGATGAATGTGTTTAATATTTGGCCCGCTTTTAGAGTAACTCTTCATACACAGTGCCTTAGCAAAGTATTACCAAATAGCCATTTGTGTTGCTTGAAATAACGGACAAAGACAAACCGTTTTGTTCAGACTGCACAAAGCACACTCCGTCCCGTGAGCTCTGTGCTGAATGGCATTTAGATCCTGGTTCTTACACTTTCCATCACACTAATTAAACTGACTGGGGAACAAAAGCCAACGTAGCCCATCCAGTTTCCTTAATTGCTTTTGACGCAATGCACAGATCATCACAGATAAGATCTACATTCAGTGTTAGAATTAGTACAATTTTTAATTAGCCTCTATTATAGAAGTCATTTCCATGAAGGCAATAAGAGAGAGACGGGGACTTTGTGTGACCACTGAAAGCACTCAAGTGAAGGAATGACCCGATTAAGATAAAGGCAATTACTTTATTACGATGCTCAACAATATTGCAACAGGACAACAGGATTGAGTGAGGCTCAGGCAAATATACTGTAGATGCTCCATTATTACAGTTACCAATCATGGTCATTGTGGAGGCTAAATTATATCAAATGTCCTTTTTACAACCCCTGGTCAGCGTTCATAAACTAATCTAATTTAACACGTTGTTTCATTTGTAACTAAAACTTTGTTTTCTCTTTAAGCAAACACCCGCACTACACGTTGCGTTTTTGAGCTTGACAAGACATCTGTGAACATCGGAAGAAAAACAGCCACAGGTGGTCTGAGAAGGGGTCAGAGGTCATCGACTAGGAGTCAATGAGGCGTCAGATAAATATCAAGGAGGCCATTCCCATCCAAAAGAGGGGGACCATCTAGAAACAAGAATAATCACATGAAAGTATAAATTGTTGTGCTTTCGTTACCTTAGAATGAGCCGGTTATATCTACATGGCTCCTAGCCGCCATGTTTCTGCAGTAGCCCAGAACGTACAAACCAAACAGTGGCTCTAGATAGGAGCATTCACATTTTCATGTCAGCCAGCGTAGTTTTCCTACACGCTACCCACTACATTACAGTCATTTAGCAGACGCTTTTATCCAAAGCAAATACAGTAAGTGTATTCAACATAGGTATTCAAGAGAACTACTAATCACCAGAAGTCATGAGTACATCACCTTTTCCAAACAAGCATCTCAGAGCATAAACCAGAGCAAATGTCCAGTGCAGAAACAAGCGAATGTAATAAGTGCAACAAACTAATATGAATACAATAAGTGAAACAAGCTAATACGAATACAATAAGTGCTAAGTGGTAGTACTTCTTGAAGTAATTGTCAATGGTGATGGACAGGTCTCGGTGCGGGCAACCCTTCCCCGGGAGGAACAGTAGCTCGGTTTTGCCCAGGTTCAGCATCAGGTGGTGTGTCGTCATCCACTTCGAGATGTCAGCCAAGCACGCAGCGATGCGTGTCTCCACTTGAGTGTCACCGGGGGGAAATGACAAGACCAGCTGGGTGTCATCGGCAGAACAATGGTAGGAGAAGTCATGCGAGCGAATAACAGAACCCAGAGATGTTGTGTAGAGCGAGAAGAGTAGGGGGCCCAGGACTGAACCTTGTGGAACCCCCGTAGTCAGCATGCGCTTAAGTGCATTTCCCCTATTTTCTGAGACGTACAGATCAAACGGTTAGCCGTGCTGCCGTATTGTAGCGTTATCTTCTGTCGACTTCATTGCTCCAGTTCTGGTTTAATTTATGTCAAGACTTACAAAGTCTGGAAAATCCTTTCAAACACTGCCTCAATTTTAAAAAAATGAGGTCAAGTTTAAGGCGATAGTTTGTTAAAAAAAAAATAAAAATGTGTTGAAGTGTTTTCATTTAACAACAATTATTTTTATTTCAATGTAAATGAAGGGCAACCCTTAGTTAACCTCCTGTCAGATTTATAATAAAAACCTGTTGCTTTGACAGTAATGCCTCACTTAATAACCAACATAAATAGCATCTGAACACATTTAGACCCATATTTGAGTACACTGTTTGTAATCCACTTTCTTGACATCACCGAGGGCTTAATTCCCAAGCAGACGAGAAATAGGGAAATGAGACGGCTGGATAATCATCTCATAAATTTGAGAGGTCAAAGTGTCTGTGTGCGGTGGGATTAGAAGAGAGATTAAATCAGATCCCAATCTGAGATGCCTTCAGTTATCAAACAAGAAGTAAGGTCTGAGGCTTTCGCTCGCAGTCCAGGGTGAATTAGTATAGTCGAGTGTGTCCACTGAGAAATACATCTCACATTGAGTGCAAATTTATGTTTCATATTTGGAATAAGCTTTGCCCGAGAATTTTAATCCAAACGTTTCAGCGCGCGTTCCTGAGAGGTTTGGAAATGAGATTCTGCTGTCGTGTATAATCCACTTCTATAATGACTTCCCTGTAAAAGGGATAGATAGTCTGAGCCCACAGGGGTTTGCTAAGTAACTATGTCAGAGAGCCACAGCTACTCACCGCCAACACAGGCGCTTGCTATAAATACACACTGTCTGCTGAGCAGCACATTTCCACAGCTCTGGTTTATACTGTAAATAGACATCTTTCCGTGTCCTCGCCGTACAGGTGACAACACTGAGTTGCAGCCAGTGTACAGCGGAGCCTCTATGAGGGGTCGATTTGTGGTAGTTTAATGTTTTCCCCAACAAAACGGCAATCTGTGGCACGCTGCCATAGTTTTATCATACCCGTGTGACCACGGGCCAGAGCAAGGCCCGGATTGGGTTTCGAATTAATGTGCACTGCACCTTTACTACCGGCTCAAACCACTAAAAAGCCCACAGATTATCTTTTTAGGGTACAGATGGCAGTGAACGACTTCTTGAGACCAAGGATTTACCCCAAAATTACAACATTTATTTCAACAATTAACACTTTATCAAGGTATTCAAATACAGGATGTACGTAACAGTTAATAAGTAAAAAAAAAAAACAATAAAAAGGTATATATATCTAATATACCTGGTGAATCAGATTATAATAAAAGAGACAAAACCATTTAAAACAAAACCAAGAAACACAAAACCAAGCGGTTGACCAACCACCATCCGGAGAGGTCGACGGGGAGGTGAGGATCTCCTTGGAGCTAGACCTATTAAAACAAGACAAAGGGTGAAACCCACAGCAACTATGCCTCAACTTAAGAAGCTAAAGTTCCACCTACCGAAGCCTGGGGTCAGAGAGAGGGAAAGATGCAGCTCATGGTATGCTTATTTATAGTGGACCAAACAAATTGGCAACAGGAAGTAGGAGGGGCTAAGGCCTACCCAGCCCTACAGTAGCCCAGGAGGAACAATTTGTTGCCGGCTACACCTGCCACTGAATCATTGATGGTAGAAAATCCCATTATAAAGTCTTAAATCAATTCATAAAGCCGCGCCAAGTGGTGAACAAGTTGAAAGGGGCAGGAGGGATCTTTTTTTTTTTGAAGCCAGTATATTAGCATCGATAACGTCACGTTGAGTCCCTTCCAACGAGCTTTAACAAGCTTTATCAAGCGAAGTTAACGAGTGCCATCAGAGCGAAGATCCCCATAAATGTCCTGGTCGTATTTCATCCAGAGCAAAATTGCACCAGGTGGTTCGTCATAAAGAGCACATTCTCCAGACGACCAGCCCAAATGTCAAATCAGGTATAGAAAGCAACGGACGCGCTACAATGTGACTGGATGCTACCGACCTATTGCTTCAAAAGCTAGAGAGCTACTTCAGAATCCTGTCCATCCAAATGCTACCATTGACACAAACGATGTATGTAGTGACTGATTTCAGTAACTAGCTACTCGGCTGGGTGCGGGAGAAGATCCTGTACCTTACTCGCTAGAACAAAGAGATTCCAGGCTTTCACACTTTTGGGTGAGGTTCCCGTTTAATTAGCATTCACAGATGATAACACAATTTGATATCACTTAGCTTCCTGGTCTCCCTCTGGTGTGTCTGGTTTGCGGTAAAAACCGTGCAATCTCCCCGTCACCTCTGTCAGTTGCACCAGTGCCCCATATATCAATTACCTGCCACACTAACACACACTGCCACCCGTGGTCAACCTGAGATAGGCTCCCAATTCAAACATAATACACAGACATAACTAATGGCTCCTACAATGTATAATCAAAATAATAGCCACTATAAAGCAGCACAATATAATCTATAAACAAAATGTGATTTACAGGATGAAAATGACATGAAGAAGTACACCATCAGCTGTCAGAGATGAATGATTATGGACAATGGCGTAGAAACTCAAGAATTGTTTTATATGTTACTTTAATTGTTCTGAAAGGACAGCAAAACCAGACATTGGTTTGTGCCATTTCTGTCTCCGTTTAAGTCTCTCTTTAGATTCTACAAAATTATGGAGGGAGGCATCCAAATATGAAAAGATGAGCACTGGCGTCAATACAGCTATCAAAAATGTCCTGAGGAAATACGCATCCCCACCAGCTGGGCATCTTAGAACATGAGGGGGAAATACTATCTAGTGAATTGAGGTGGTTGAATCTTATCCTAGCGATCTATCTGATATGCAGCAGAAGGCTTAAACGTGTAGATAACAATTAATTTACACTAGCTTGAACAAACGGCAATGAGTGTAGCAACAGTGTAAACCACAGAACAGGAGCTAAGCAGTATACAATAAATATGATGAATGGTACAGAAAGCAGACACATAAACCCACAGCTTTGGGTTGAAATAATATCCAATGCTCTGCTGAATATAAAGTATGAGGAGAAAATGTGGTTGTGACAACTAATCTTAAATGGGAAAAAAGCCATAGCCTATTGACTTTACAATAACACTAATATTACAGGGAAACATATTGTTATACAAGAATACATACAGTAATACAACACAACACAACAAATTAGGTGAAAATACTGTCATGTTACATAACAAAACCACACTTGAATAACCAAACATGAAAGCACCGTACAGTAATGCGCATGTCAGTGACCAAACAGAAAATGAGCTATAATGGCAGTATAGATAATTTACTCAATTTTGAGGCTTGTAGGCTACTTTACGTGAGTATTTCCATGTTTTTGTATCTTATACTCCTATACCACTACATTTACTTTTTACTTCATATATATTTACAACTAATATTTGAAGGTACTGGTTACTCATCAGATTTAGATTACTAACACAAAACATAGTCAACACATTCATTATTGTGTATTATTATAGGTTAAGATAGGTCCTGATCCTCAATACTACCCAGCAGTATAAAGTAATTAAAACTATCCCCACCTTTACCGACTTTAAAAAGCCTTTTCTACTCCATACCAATTTTCAGGCCTCTGCTCGAAAATGTGCTGCCCACACTAAAGAGAGTGTAGCTCTGTAACTACAAGGTCTATTTGAATAATTTTTGGATGTATACATCAGATACAACAGTGTGATAGTAATACTTGATGAGGAAATATTGTGTATATGTTACAAGTTTATACTATATGAAGATAGAAAACAGCATAGACTGAAAATCCTTAGGTTCGCCTGCCAAAAAGCACCCCCATTGTCCAAATGTTATTGAAATAATATAGCTACCAGCCTAAAACTCTCCAGCATCAAAGTAAAGATAGTAATACGTATGCACAGCAATTTTTACCTTGATTGAGTGAAGTATCCCTGATTTATAGAGGTTTGAAGATTACATTTCAGCCGAGATTCACATTTTGGTTGCAGCTGCAACAGCTTTTCCATTGTACTTTTATATACTATATAACTATATATTTCACTTGTTTATCACTAATATTGATCAAGGACAACATCATACAGCAGTTTGGCACAATTTTGAGCAATTTTGAGCAATATTTGACCATTCTGGGGTGTTTTCACTTCTCCTCCATGCAATTTCCTCGTCTCTGTCTGAGTCAATGGAGCCCTGTATAAGCCTATGGTGGGCGGATGTTGTCATACGACCCCTTGTTAGAACCGTGTGAATGACGTGTATTCAACAGGGAGGTTTTTGAAGTGATTGAAAGAAGTTTTAGCCACTCAAAATCGAGAAACGCGCCGGTCAACCCCCGAGCGAAAAATTATTCGTCGAACGGGCGAAGGACCACCATCTTCTCATACTTTCATGAAGAACCTCCATTTTAACACAGTAGACAGATAATGAGTAGGCGAACACATGTTACAATGGGATTATAAGGATTTTTGAAAGGTGAGTAACGGTTCAGATTTTTCGCAGTGTTGGAGTGTGGCTTTGTGCGGTTTGTTAAATATAAGTTTTGAACGGTTTGGCGCAGAGGAATGCGGATAACATCGCTGGCTTTGGGGTGGAATTCCAATGCGAGCTCATGCTGTTTTTCTGTGTGGCGCCTAGCTTTCGGGTCGAGAAATCGAATCGGAGACCATAGATCGCTGAATCTTTGGTCAAATTTTGCCAGATATTGTAGTTCTTTATGGCGATTATCTACAGTTGTGTTTGGAGTGTGTAAAAGTTGACTTAGATAGTAGTATTGTTCGGGTTTTGCTGATTATTTAAAAAAAAAAAAATTTCTTTTTTAAATTTCTTTTTAATCAAGCTATGATTGTTTAATCGAGATGTAGGTGACACCCTTTAAGCTCCCCAGACCCAAATTTGGGTCTGTGGAGTAGAAAAGGTTTTAAAAAGATGTACCCTTGAGCCCTAGACGTTTTTTTGGCTTATTCTCGAAAATACTATACCCATACTCAAAGGGGCCTTACTCTCTAACTACAAGGTCTATTTGAAAATGTTCAATGGATTTATAACACTGAGGAGGGTTTGCTCATATGAATTGTGTACATATTGTGTATATGTTACTGGTTAATAGCTGATGAAGATGGAACACAGCTCCACTTTGAAAAATGTCAAATTCGTATGGTGAAAAAGCATAAGCTAAATATTAAATGAGGCTCAGTGAAGCCTATAAACCACACACAATCATAGAAAACGACAGCAGTAGTCACCCACAAAAGAATTGGAGTGAATAGAGTGAAGTAGGCCAGAGTTAGAGACATAAACGTTATGAGAGGTCACGAGAGGTCACGAGAGGTCGCCATGTGAGAAACAGCCTCTCCAGCTGTTCCATTGTACTTTTATAAGCTAAATAACTATATATTTAACTTCCTTTATCCTTGTACATGCACAATCTATCACATACAGCAGTTAGAAATCATTTTGGAGAGCTAGAACCGTCTCCAAAGCGTCTCGGGACCGCCGACCTACGGGAGAATTGCGCCATAGTGGTTGTGTATTGGGCCAGTGTAGAGCCCCTGATTGGTCGATTTCTTCATATGAAACGTCTATGCACGTGTCTGGATGTGGCCAATTGACTGGCGTCAACGGAATTTTCAGGAAGTCTTTAGTTTTCCGAAAAATGCCGATCTAAGCCGGCGGACCCGTGCGTAAACGCCCGAAGCTGCCTCGCTGGAATGTGGTCCCCCGAGCTCATTTGACCCCCCCCTTCCTTTTTTCACAACTTTATTAGACTGTAAACGGATGACAAAAGGCGAAACAGGAGTCTAAAAGGAGTTTGAGGACATCGTTTTATGATTTGGCTTTCTTCGGTACCAGTCGGCACCAGTCGGTACCAGTATCCCCCCCGTCGGGGGGCTCTCAGTTTAGAAAGGTTAATGCATAAATGATTGTAATAGGAAATTGAGCATATTAAGTGCTTTTACTTTAGGTACTTTAGTCGCTCAAGAACATTTTTGAAAGCATGACTTTCACTTGTAACAGAGTATTTCTACACTGTGGTATTACAGTTTTACTGAAGTGAAAAAGCTTAATACTTCTCCCACCACTGGTGTGTATACACTGGTGTGTATATAAAATGGCCAGTTCCAAACAACTGTCATAAATCTTCTTTCCCCAGTTTCACACACCAAGTAACGCTCCAAGTGTTTGTTGACGTGATCTGCTGTCTGTAAGTTGACCTGATGGAGACTCTATGGACCGTATAGCTTACATATATATGTATATATATATATATATATATAGATATATATCACAGCCTAAAGGCCGTGAGTAAGCTGTGTGTGTGTGTGACCCAGCAACTGAAGCCAAACCCAAACCCCCATGCACAAACACACCAGGACACCCATGAGTCATTCTGACAGCACAGCCATGCACATCACACAGATACACTCACACACATACACAGAAACATATCTCCGGCTGTTCAGGCCACTGACCATACATCCTGTAAGCACAACACCATGCGGCTGTACCCTTCATTGCCCTAAGTCAGTTCCTTTGCGATCAGACAGAAGAGCATACATAACATGCACTTTGCGTTACGAGGCCACAGCCCACATTTCCTCTGTAAAGAGCCATTTACATCAGGTTGACTGCTTCATGGAGCTCCCTGTCTTTCCCACAGTCATTTGTCTCATGCAGCCTGCTGTCATCTTACTTTAACCTCCACGTCCTCGCCCCGGCGTATTCCTTCGAGACCTAATCCTAATGCTGGAGTCTACTTATGAGAGTAAAATGTTTATGTTTGACATTAAAGATGTAGATAATGTCCCACAGATCTAATCTCTAATTGCAGTACATTTCTGCTGAGTACAGAAAATAAAATTGTCTCTGGAAACAAACAAGGGTCCATCATGGCTGTAGCACCAAAATAAAGTCCAGAGCAAGCCCCTCGCATTATCTTCACATCGATGCTTCAGACGAAGCAACGGGAAAGCAAATGAGATGGAGTTGCCAGTGGGTAGCCGTGCAGCCGGCCTCTCTGGACTGTTTAAAATGAGTAACACTTCCTGAGCCTGAGTTTCCACTCACTAAAAATAATCACCAAAGAGGGGGGAAAAAGGGGGGAAATGTCTGGGGTGTGTTGATTTAGCAGATTTGTTGCTGAGGTCCTCATAAATGGTAGTGTTCAACATGAGGAGATTGTATCCCATGTCTCCTGCTGATAAAACGATATCACTGTCAGAGGAAGCTGTGAAATCAGTGCAGGAAAAAATAGAGTGATATTTTTGCTCTTCTGATGTTCTCACGCTCGTGTGTACTTCTGTTAAATTCAAGATGCAAGACTGTTAGCAGTCACAGCGCAACTTTTGTAAAAGGGCAACCAACCGATTCTTCACATGAAGTTCGGTCTACTCATCATGACTAGTACTAATGACTCAGTGAAAACAGTTGTATAATGTCTTCCGTGGTTCTGGAGGGAGCTTTCAAAAGTCATCTCAGCCTAGGTTCAAACATTGGTGATAAGAGAAGAGGAACTGCGGGTGCACTTGTTTCATGGCTCCATGTTCAGTGGCGGCATGTCGGTCGGGCGTGCCGTATTTTAATTAAAGCCCTCCAGGTGCTGGACTGTCCACTGTCAATGAGCGATGAAAACGTGCAAAGATCTCGATAGAATCCCCACAATTTAAAAGTAAAAATGTGTATCTAAAGAGGCATTAGAAGCCTTTTATTCCTGAATGAGGGAGGGTATTCTATTTCAGAGGAAGTGATTTCCCGCTAACTATCTTTTGTCCCACCTTGTTTCACACCCAGAGTGTTGGCAGTGAGGCTTTCGACCAACAGGTACAACTGTTTGGCTTTGTTGCATTGCACAAGCTGTCAAATGAAACAGACCTACATGTCTGCTATAGTATTTCTGCTCGAAAGAGGCTGCGATCTGTCATGGGTTTGGAAAACAACAATAGGGTTTCTTTTACTATTACAGGTATTTGTCGGTTTATGCACTATAGTGATGGCCTCTCTAGCCTCTCCATTTTGAAATCTCATACATCTCTCTGAAAGGTGGCTATCAATCAAAGAGAGAGCTCTCTGGCTACCGCTCTGGAATCTGGCCATTAAAACATTTAAAACAGTTCATAATGTCTGGGTCAAGAAGCTGGCAGAAAATCTATCGGATAGAGGCAGCGGAGAGGACAAAGGTGGTGATGCAGAAAGTGAGATTTAAAAGTTTTCTGGCAAATAGCTGTTGAGTCTCACTTCTTTGTATGAGGACAGGATGGAGGAAGTTTTCAAGCCCAATTCTTCTTAATCTATAAGGAGACAGGTATCGACTGCTCCTCCATAGACTGAAAAACAAAAACAGCACTGAGAAGGGAGCCTCCGAATAAACAAAGACGTTTTTCAGCAAAGATTATTCCTCCACAATCAAAACGTATTATTTATAGCTCGCCATAGCTCCAGTCTTCAGAGCTCATAACTGCTTCGTACGAGAGAGGGAAGGGGCCATTGCATTCTGCAGCTGAGCAATCAATGCTGTGATTAATGGAGCTAATTTTACCTGGACACTGCGGATCATTACTTCCTGCTCTCCATCCCTCCATCCCTTCCTCCCGTCTATATGGAAGTCAGCGTGGATAATGTGTTTGCTTCACTAATGAGAGTCCCGCAGAGAGGCAGAGGACGGCGGAGGGCAAAGCCACGGACGACAAGTCCTCTGGGACTGCAGCCTGGCACGCAGAGATGCTATCTGCAGCAGCCGCTGAAAGCAGCGTCGCAGCTCGCACAGTCGTGACCTTCTCTGCAGCGTCTGCCGCTGACAACGTGTTGACTTGAGATGTTATCCTGCATACCTGTCTCATAACAATATTTCATTAGAGGATGGAGAGTTTTAGACTCCGAAAAAGTTGTCTCGGTTACTTTTGAAGAAGAAACGTTAAATCACATGTAGAAAATTAACCACTTTACTTTTAGCTCGCTAGCTACCGCTAATAACTCATGAATAAGGCTTAATCTTACTTTGTTTTGTAGGGTTACAGGTTATGACCTGTAACCCTACAAAACAAAGTAGTATTAAATGCTTTGGCCTAGAAAGAAAGCCTGGTTAGGGTGCTATTGTAGGTAGTTAGCTGGGCGTGCTAATGTGTGCGAGCACATTGTTTAATCTATTCCTCACACTTTTTTCTTGTATTTTTGGTTTGGGAAAGGCAAAAACAAAAGAAAAAACACCCTCCTTTCTCTTTATAGACGGAGCCGGATCCCCATGCACACCGCTTAAACCTGACAGGTTTGCTAGTTACGGTTGCTAAGCTATGATTAGACAATAGCCTGTTTGGGGTTTATTGGATGGTCAATTAGCAGTAAAATATGCCTGACACTGCAAAGCATACTGCAGCATTCATAAGATACAACCTCAGTTTTGGGTTAGAAAAACCTTGACAGTTGGTGTTTTTCTACGTTTTTAAGCTTCAAAACACAAAATGCATTGCGGTTAAGATAAGGTCAACATAAGGTCAAGGCTGGTTTTTCTGGGCCATTGCAAAGTTGACATTTTGGATATTTTCATCCAGCAGCAACAATAAGTAAAAGTTGACCTTAACCTTGAGCTCAGTTTCAGGGTCGTATGTGCGAATTCTTGTCTGTGAATTTAGGTTTGCACGGCTGCAAAGGCCACCTGAGACCACCGTTTGAAAACACGGTACCTCCTGAGGCTGCTTTTCTCAGGACGACCCCTACAAAATATGAACTTGTGACCTGTGTAGGACAAGAGAGAGAAAAATAAACCCACAGGGGCTTGTACAATAGATGTGTGAGGCTGACAACATGAGTCAGCTGAGCTCTGTGACTCCATTAACTATTGAAGTACTGGAGAGTGTCCCTTCATGAGGAGTAAAGTACTATATTTTGTTATTGCCTTAAATCACAATTTAAAGGGTAAGTTCACAGAAACCCATACTTTTACTGTAGGTATTAAGGTATTAAGCCATGCAGATAGTATTGTTTTTATTTGGTCATGTTGTGTGGTATCTACCTCTGAGATACAAGCCACCACATCACTACAAAGAAGGTGAAAGGAGATTTCTTTCAGGTGTACTGTATACGAAATGCATTTCAGAGAATGCATTATTTTCAAATATAACTGCCAGACTGATATTATATACTGTAATCCTCAGAGTGGGGAAGCTTTTATAAGGGAAACAGTATCAGTATGTAATGCAGCAGATGGTCCTCGACGCTTTGCCTGAATCTATATTACCTTAATCTACATAGTAAGATAATGCTTGCCGCTCCAAGCTCATCAGCTAGATTGTAGGTCTGTGCCATATTGTGCCCTCATTACCATTAAACCCAGTGCTTACTGGGAGGGATAGCAAATGGACGCTACAGGGAGCAAGTGAAAGTACAGAAGAGAACTATTTATTTACTTAATTTATGTCTGTTCTTTGTTAAGTGTTAAGTCTTTTCCTTTGTGTCTCAATCCATCAGCCCCATACCACTGAAGTTAATGATGTGAACATAGGACACATAGCAGCAGTGCCGGAGACAGTTGGAGAACCAGAAACTAGAAAGCTCTCAGTCAAAACATGCTGGGAAATCTAAACAAAATGTCAGCAATTACAAAAAGAAGAATCTAATACTGTTACAACAGTGCAGAAACACTTTCAACAAAAGCACAATATGTCTCATTTGAGTGTCTGGTATGTACAATATGCCCTGGGTATGTTTTCATATGCATGCAGGTTTTATTCCAAGCAGATTTCAGGGAGAAGGTACACGGACGAAAATCCATTAGGAACCAATGATGGGAATGATAGAAATTGGAAACAGATTACGAGCCCGTCTGGTCCGAGCAGCTTCATTCGAAGCCAGCAGACACAGAAGTGGGTATTTCTTTGTAGATGCAGAGCCCGGTGTATTGCAGCAGAGAGGTGTCATTGATTCTTACATTCAATATGGTGCTGCGTTAGAAATCTTAGTTTTTCATCCTCCATCTGAATTCTTGCATCCTTACAGAGAGGGTTTATTGCTGCGGAAATATGAAGAGGGTCTATTCTGTTGTATGAGGGGAGATGGCTCTCTGCCTTTGAATGGACCTGAAGAAGATTGGAATATGGCTTTCATCTGTAACACTCCACATAGTGACAGTAACTATTCTACTTCTCAACAAAAAATGAATGAAAGAAAATCATGGCACGGCCCAGTTCACCTCTTTGAAGGAATGATAGAGGATCTCTGAATGGATGTGGGAGGAATGACATGAAAGGCTGACATATGATCAAGCTGTGAATATAAAAAAATGGAAAGTAAATTTGGCAAAAAAATACATTTTAGATCTCAGGTATGGTTCTTTCATATGCAAATAGATAAGTTTAAGAAAAGTGTATCAAAAGATCCGGCATTTCTTGATGATCGGTAACTTTTTCCATGAGTGAGCTTAGCTGTATTCCTGCAGGGAATGACACGACCGTACATGCGTGAACACGGGCATGAACAAGACATTAATGCATGGCAACATCTTTTCAAATGTATTTATTGATCGACAGAGCGGAGCTCCCAAAGACGGCCTACAACAGAAGGATGATACAGAGAGACATGGAACGTCATCGGAGAGCCTCTCCGAGCATGACTGGACAGGTCAATTGACTGTGAGCTAAACCCTGCCCTCCATAGTTGTTGTGCCTGTCAAGCTTTTTGTTCTCACACGGCTTATACGGAATTTATAAAGATAACGGTGATTGTGATGTCAAAATTCATAGTCAATTTTTAAAGAGATTGTAGATTTCAGACGGCTTCTCATTTCTGGCCGGCATTCGTCCCTTTTGTTCGCTGAAACTATCGCTAGCAGATTTGATCAGCCAGCTGGCTCAGCTCAATGAAATGGTTGAAAATAAAAATTATTGCTCTTGTATTGCAGTGTAAACCTAGTTAGTAGTATTCTAAAAATTATAAAGAAAAATGTATTGTCAGACTAATTTTATTCGAACACAACCGTGTTTAGCTGCTTAGCTAACATACTTGGACAAGACAGGATCGATTTTTGCTTTATTGTTCGTATTTTCCCTCCTAATGTTGCAAGAGGCTTACAGGATAAAGACCAACTAATGTGTTTGGGGAACATGACATGTTCATTTTGGTACAACCTTGGCTGGGACTGCTTAAACTTCCCCCGATCCAATAAAGAGCATCACAGAACTGCTAACGTTAGCCCAAACGTTGCATTCAGGACCGGCCTCCACAGAGAGAAAATACTACACAGCGGATGTGCTAGTTGTGGACGGGTACTTTTGTACTCTGTAACCCCAAAAACTAAATGTAACCTAGTTAGTTTATGTTGTTCAGTTTGGCTTTGTAATGCTCAGTTACTACTGTCCAGTCAGTAGTAAGCTAGTTAGCCGGACATCCTAACAATTGTATTGTATGTCAGAGCACACTATTCACCATGCCTCACACTGTTGCTGTGCCTTTTTACAGTTGCTGAGAATGGACAGCCAGAGGAGAGGTTTACTGAACAGTCAAGTTTGAACAATGAGTGAGTTGGCAAGGAGGCGCTGAGTTGACATACAGAAAAAAGTAGGACTACTTGCAATAAATGCCATGAAATGAACATAATGATCCAAAAAATACAAAAGAGAAAAGAGTGGAGGCAAATAATGTTATCTTTGCCAAAGCAACAGCTTGACCCCTGCTGACCACTGCGCTAATAACCGGCACTCGGATATATGGTCCTTAAGAGGGGCCATTAAGCAGTGCACCGTAAGGACCCGTGTTAAATGAAAATGTATTACTTTCGTTGCCGTTGTAATCACTCTGGTTTTTGAGCCAATGACAGAAAGAGGAGGGCTGACAAAAATAGCACCGTAGAAAAACAGTCTTGGCCAGTGGAGGTCAGTTTAGCACCAATATTTTAGCCTCGCCGCCGCAAAAGAGGCTGCTGGGCCCACAAGGTTTGTCCAGGCTACAGTTGTGAGGTTGACATGCTTGCAAATACACACACACACACACACACACACACACACACACACACACACACAGGACCAAGATGCAGAAAGAGATTCACTCATGGAAGCCAGCCAGCCAGAGTCCGAGGCATCGATACACCGAGGCTGGCAAAGCAACATGGGGTTTGTAGACAAACTTGTTACTTCTTGAACACCCACACTGCACTTTGCTCAGGGCACGCTCATGGCACACATGTAGACAAACAGAAGTAAAAGAGTGCTGACTGACTTTCTTTTTTTTTAACCACTAAACTGCTTGTATTACTGCTACAGGATTGGTACATACATTCTACACACACAAATAGGCGCATGGACACACACTCTGTATTTACAGGGATGGAGCGAGAATAGACAATGAGTAAGAGCCTCAGGAAAAAGCACCGATCTAAACATAGCCGGGCATATAATGCCTTTGTCCAAAAGCAGAGAGGCAATTTCACCACTGAACAGTCCTGTGATGAGAACCGATGAAGTGTTATCCCTAAGAGTGTAATTTCATCACACTCACACACACAAACACACACACACAGATTTAGAAACCGCAGTCAGTAAACTTGCTTGACCTCACCTTCTTTGTTGTAAGTAAACTGTATGTCAAATGTGTCCCAGCAAAGCTAGAATAAACAGTAGCAGGCCGTAGACGGCTCCTGTTTCACATTCAATCTGCAGTAAAAAATACAGCAGCACACAAAAGGACTGCTGAGCTCTCAGGCCCAGATCAACACACAGTTATCTCTGAATCACTTTTTTATTTGTATTTCCTGCTGCTTGCTGGGTTTATTTCTGGAGTTCAGAGTTCACCGTAGTTCGAGCCAATATCCCTGTGCACTGCAGGTTGGCCCTCTCTCTGCACTGTTTGCACAACACTGGTTCCAGACATTTTTCAAGTTGCTTAAAATCCAGCTGAAATCACATTTAGTCGAATATCAGTCTGCTGGAGAGGGGTGTCGGTGTCTGTTTGATTGACAGGAGCTGGCAGACTGAGCTCCTGCAGTGGACCGAAGACACAAAGAATACAAAGCTTGTGAAAGAAACATCATTGAACTTGTATTGCACAATAGAGCTAGTTAGTCCTAGTGTTACAAGTGTAATAAGAAATGCTAGCAGCATCCATAGGATGGCAACGTCAGCCTGTTGGTCTGTACAGTACTTTCGAAACTGAAATATCGCAACTGCCGGATGATTGCCATCAGACTTTGTACAGCTATCCATGGTGCCCGGACAATAAATCCTAAAAACTTTAACTCTAGAGGAATCATCAGGTAAACTATAAATTAGTTAAATACTTCCCACCAGTCTCAGCTTTACTTTGTATTTAGTGCTAATTAGCATATATTAGCATGTTAACATGCTAAATTAAGATGGCGAACATGGTAAACATTATACCTACGGTACGTCTGCATCGTCATTGTGAGCGTGTTAGCATGCTGTTGTTAGCATTTAGCTTAAAGCACCGCTGCACATGTGCACTAACATAAGATATTTGTTTTTTTCCTAATTATTTTGTGGTGTCATGGATCTTCAATAAATACAAATCCTTTTACTTTTTTGGGTATCTTCCAGCAAATCACCATCGGCTCAAATGGTTTGTAGACATGAGTGCTTGACAGGAACGCTGGGTGTTCAAGTTCCCTCTTCTCTCGGAGTTTCAAACCAAATCAACACCACACTGTATTGTGCAAATCGTGTAAGAGTTTGGAAACCACAAGCAAACACTCGGCCAGATCAGATGTGGGGAACACATGTGTACAGTAAGCACGGACCCACACTGAACACACCAGTGGCGGGCTGTGCACTTTATACCCAGGCCTTCACTGCTGTCATGCAGCTGAAATACCACCTTATAACCACATGATGGTGCCACAGCTATTATTCGTTTCTAAGGCTGTAACTATGTACGTATTCATATTAAACCGTTCGGTACGAGGCTTACAATACGTTTGAATAATGCTAGAGCATTTGGAAAATGCAGAAGCTTAAATTCAGGAAAATATAATGTTTTCTGTGCTCATGTAGGACAGTGGTTCTCAGCTGGTCTGGCTGTGGGACCCACCATCATCCCTTAATGACAAGCCGTGGCCCAGAGACCGTCTTATGATTTTACTTTTACAACCCAATCATTAAACGTACTGCTCTGCAATCTCTTTCCTTGTCTCAGCCCCCTGTGTCACGGTGTGTGGTACTCGAGTCAGGAAACTTGTCAGAATGCCCATATTTGATTGGCTGAGCTGCATCACGTGATGTGATTCACAACGCCGTCAAACTAAAGATCTGATTGGTTGAACACTATGACAATCAACAATATCGTCCCCATTCACTTAAACTGCACATGGATTCACTTGTGAGTCTGCAGGCCTCGGGCCTCTCTTCTTACCTAGAGACACAGAGGTGAAATCTGATTGGATAAAAGCTCTACTTAAAACAAGCTGCACTGGAAGCAGAGCAACAGAGGAAGACAGTAGCTGTGCAATGACAAAATAAGATAATGGGAAAAATATTTTTATAAATTATAATACATACTTTTTTTTTGTGATTCTGTTTAGGCCAGCAGAGAAGGCTTTGCAGGCCCTGACGGCCCGCCACTGGAACACACACACTCTATATACAAGTGAAAAGATGAGCAGAGAGGTCGGAGGCAGCTCTTAATCATATATTGATCAATTTATTCATTCTGTCAGGACACGTTTCCCCGTTGTCCCAAAGTCTTACACAAAGAAGTCATTGTGAGATGTCCAATTTGTTTTGACCAGAAAACAGGAAAGAAAGAAAAAAAACGGTATGTGATCATGAAAACAGACACACATTCAAAGACCGCTCGCTGTCACAGCGGGGACACTACATGTTTGCTGAATCCAATATGATTTGCCAATTACCCATCAGATCTCCCAAAGAGTTCCACAATGTACCACTTAAATCTTTTTAAAGTTGTTCCTGTATTCAATTGTACCTGGAGGTAAGGGGAGGGGGAGGGGGAGGGGGTACACTTAAAATGTACAAAAAGAAATGCAAACAGTATTTTCAAGAGGAAACCTCCTCCTCAGCTTTTGAGGGGTTCCAAAGCCGCGTTGAGCAGAACCGGTTGGATTTTACAGTAAATGCTTGCATGCACGTTGACACAGGCACTGATCTTGACTTGGTGTCTCACTTTGTGGGTCCTCAGTCAGGAGACAAGAGCATTCTGGGAACTGTGAGCTCTCTCAAACAAGGCAGTCAACAGGATTCTTTTTAAGAAATGGTCTGTCCATTCACAAATAACCATTCAGAATGACCATGTTGGATGCACACTGAGGGGAATATGGGCTGAGGACAAAAAGAATAACATCAGCAAATCCAATACCAAGCGCTCAAGCTCATAATTAGCCTGATTTCTGTTGTATGGAAATGATAAAAGTAACAGTAACAAATATCTTAACACACAAAAATAGTGGCTTTGCTCCAGAACCTTCCTACATCTTTTTTACGAGACAATACATTACTCTCAATACAGGCTGACCCTACTGTATATTCTGTCCAGAATGGCTCAGCAAGCCAGTGCTGAGAACTCTGGGTAACGTAATAAAAACCATGAAATACCAATTACAAACAACAAATAAAAGACAAAAGCGGTATACAAATTGAAAAAAAAAAAGAAAACAAGTCCAAGAACAGCAAAAACCAAGCACAAGTAGTATGATCTATAATTAAGGCGAGTTAAAATATTGCAGAATAATTTGGCCCCTGTGTCTCAAACAGACTGCCACAACAGTCAGAGCTCCCTGACTCTTAATCGCTGCAAGGATCCAGAGAGGGGAAGAAAGGATGAACGGAAATGACAAAAAAAAATGTAATCCTCTTTGGAGAGAAATTTATTTTATTTGGTTTCGTTTGGTCTCTTCCTCAGGAGCGTGTTAAAGGGAACGGCGAGGACCTCCTTACTCAAAAGATTTAAAATAAAAGAATCTAAATTTTAAAAAAAGAAAAGAAAAACTACAGAAAAGGGATTGAAGATTGGTAATGTGATTAACTCGTGTTTATCTTTTGAGCGCAGTGTGAAGCGAGGGGGCACCGAGAAAATATAAAAGTGTTGTTTCATCAACAACCTGATATGACGGATGACGATGCAGTGCCCTGTGGAAAGAGTGAGTGTCCCCGTGTGAGTCCTCCTCCTGATTAAGAGCAGTCTGGCGAAGAAATAAAAGAGGAATGGGGACAGGAAGTCAAGTTTCTGAGATACAAAGTGATACTGATCCTCCTGTTTTCTACTGGGACTGACTGTCATATCAGGCAAAGATCCCCCACACACTGTCCCTCTGCTCCCCTGTTTGTTAAAAAGGCTGAGGGTTAGCGGAGTCAACTTTAGGTCCCGGGGCCACCTTGCGTGTGAGGGGCAGCCGACAGGTTCTGAGGGTCTGAACGAAGGTATCAGATCACCCAAAAGGAGGACGCGTGGCGTTGTCCAAAGTCCACCGTCCTCCTCCGTGAAGGTGGGGGCTGTCATCCTGTCTCTCCCGTTGGCTCCCTCACCCCCCCCTCCCCCACCACCTTCACGCCTCTAGACCCACTCCTGCATGGAGCGTTTGCAGTACAGTATGTGGCGCGGCGTGCCCTTCCTCTTGAACTGCACCACGGTGTAGACCAGCACCAGCAGGCACAGCGCGAGCACGCACGGGATGACGATGGCGATGGCCTTCACCGTGTTCGCCTCGTTGTCCAGCTCGATCACCACTTCCGAGTTGCCGTCATCGGCCGTCGGCCGGGCGGGGTCGACGGGCGTCAGGTCGCAGCCCATGAAATCCTTGAGAATGGAGCGCGGGTAGCCCGGCTCCACTCGCAGGAACTGGTTGTTGAACTTCCAGTACTCCTTACCCTTGTAGAAGTAGGTGAAACCTGAGGGGGGGGGGACAAAAGACAAAACAGAAACCTGTGAGTACATTGTTGTCTGGATTTAATTTAGCAGCAGGCTGAGAAGCAGCGTGTCACTTCCCCTCTCTGGTTCAAAGTCTGTCACCAGATCCAAGTGTCTTATTGGCAGAATGCATAAATATCAAAGTCAATGGTGAGAAAAGCATCCAGTTTCTATTCTTCAGTAACGGTACTAAAATCTGTTTCATAATAATCCATTACAAGTAGATGCCAATATGACTTGTATTGGCATCTAGGACAAAAATGTACTTCATGTGTCAAAAGGAAAAGTACTTATTATGCAGCAGATTGGCCCTTTTAAGATTTTTACGTTACATTATTTAAATATAATTACTGATCCAGCAATTGCTAATCTAGCTAATGGTATCTACTGTATATTGTGTTGGGTAGTGTAATCTATGACAATGCATCCCACTGTAAAAGACAAACGTGTGTTTTCTGTGTAAAGTCCTAACGTGTAAAGTAACTGGTACCTAGAGCTGTCAAATAAATGTAGTGAATACAATATTTCCTTGTAAAAATGTAGCAGGGTAGTATAAAATAATAGACAATAGAACCTCAAAATTGAGCATAGTTCAGCTCACTGTTGATTTAGGGTTTTGTTTCTAGTTAAAATACGGAACAAACTCTGCCTTTCTTATCACCAGAAAAACAAAAAAAGGGCCGATTTGAAGTGAAACAAAGTGACAATAACCTGCCAGTCCGGTGAAGCAAGCGCACCTCAAAAACAATTGAGTCTACTGCTCTGCTGTTGAGTCATTGTCTCCGTTTCAGCTCTATTGTTCAGCGGAGACGTCTCAGACTGTCCCTCAGGACTAATTATATCTGGTCATAAAAGAGTAAACACACCCGACCAGGAGCCCAACCCCAAAGCCAATATCACACAGCAGCACAACAGATGTCATCTGCTGTGTTGCTTTTCAAATCACAAGAGTCACATTCTTTCTTTACGGGGCTGTGGGGGCAATTGTCCCTTTGTCACAATTCATAAGTCTACTTACACACTGTTCCCCGAGAGGAAAACACACCATCTGTGTTTGTGTGGAGAGCAATGAAAACGGTGACAGAAGTTAAGAAATATTGTTCAAACATATACCGCCAAACATTTTGACATTGTAAAGTAACAATATCAAGCTTAATGACAATTTTTCCTGTGGCTTATTTTGAAACTGCTATATGTTTGAAAAAGTTTTCTTTTTGGGTGGACACTAAACATCCGTGCCGCCTGCGAGTCACTGAGAATATATTCGGCGTAAAAGCGAGCATGACAGCCTGGCTGATTTCTCGAGCTCTCCTCGTCCTCGCTGGCCCCCTCAACACTTTGTTTCTGGAGGTTTATTATTCATGCTCACTCTTCTGTGGGAAAGTAGAGGAGGAAATGCTCAGAATTAACAGTAGAGGGAACAGGAACAATGGTGTACAACAAATCCAAATAATTGAAAAGGCCTCACATCTTATTCAAGTTCAAATTAAAACATGGAAGGAACTTGTTACGTTACACACACATTCCCCTCATATAGACTCTTCATAACATAACTTTTCATGGTCCTAGGAACGAGTCCACATCGCTATATTGGCATTTCAAAAAAGGCAACAAACTGCGCACAATTTAATCCAGAAGTATGGAAATGTCCGTAATTACTAGTCATTTTCATCAAATACATTTTCTGTATCAAAAAAATAAATAAATGGTTTTAAGTCCAGAGTCCTCTGACAGCAGCAAACCCAGTTCAAACTTCTATCTCTGTCTTCATGTTTTGGTGTTTACTGGTGGCCAGCAGACTGTCTGCTCTTACAACGGACATCTTACAATTAATCCATGAGCAGTAGGGAATCACTGACTGGCTTTGAGTTTAGCTTAGCCAAACAATTAGCTTAGCATAAAGATTTGGAGCAGAAGTGAATCTGTTGACCACTTCACCCACTCTTTATGCTTAAGCCTGATTCCACAATATGTCAAACGAGTCCCAGCTTGGTCCTCAAAACCAGACCAGGTACAGTCTGAGCAACATGTGGTTGTGTAGACAATGAAACACCAGTCTACACACACAGACACACACACACACACACACACACACACACACACACACACACACACACACACACACACACACACACACACACACACACACACACACACACACACACACACACCATTTCTCCACCAAACTCTCATTTAGAGTTCAGCTGAGTATTGTGATTAGCTGAAAAAAAAATGTAATGGGATTTTCTTTCTTTCCAATCTGGCAGCAGCTTCTGCCACACTTTTCTCCTGCATTGAACACAAGTGAAGTGAAAAAGAAAGTAATTTAGCGACTGACGGATCCCGATGAAGCAACAGATAGATGGAGTTCCTGAGCACTAACACACAGTGCTGTGAGGAGTGAGAGAAGGGAGGAGAGGTGAGGCAGCCTGAGCTATTGTGGGTTAGGGCCAGGTCAACATCGCCCTGGGGCCCCTCACTCTGAAACGTGTTGCTCCACACACACACACACACACACACACACACACCACCATCATCATCAGCATCAGACTCAATTATGCCTGGTTATATGGGTCAATGCTATGAGCGTGCCACTTGACACACTGTCTGCAAACAGCTCGCCCGCCAAATAGACGCAGGCCAATACGTTCCCCAGCGGGACTACATGTGATGCACGCAAACACCCATCATCCCCCTGGATATCGATCCACCCTTCACGCTCCGAGTGATGCACGCTCCACCTGTCCTCGGCTGTCAGAGCTACGGATCTGGCAGTGGATCCGCGGAACAGATGGCCAGAGCGTTCAGCGCCACCTGCCCTGCTTTTTCCGACCCGGGCCCCGCGCCAAGACCAGGCCCAAAAATCCACCTGGTATTATGCATCCAATGAGAAAAGCTGTTTTCCCTCTTCACACCATCTGACTGGCCTATGTGTGAGCTCTTTGAGAGCTTTAAATCCCGCCCTCCCCCCCAACGCTTGGCGAGGGCCGACTGGCTTGAACCGGAACGAACGCCCAGCGGTGGTCTTGTCCTTTCTGCTTTCCACAATCCTGCTCCAACTGGGTCTTATGGCACCCTGAGCAGGGTGGAATGATTTTGTAACATTCTGCTGGGGAAACAATTCAAAACCGACCTCTTTTCATCTTCGTTTGCTATCCACGAACACTCTGTCCGCCTGTTTCCCCTGATATCGCATGTATGGAAGCTTGCCACCCGCCGAGACTCAATATAATAACTGGGGCAAATTTCAATCAATGCAACCCCGGTTTACCTCCCGCACAGCACGTGCCAGTGACCGGCTGAAATCAATGCGGCCTGGCACGGAGAGCGCTGTTATTGCCAAAGCGGAATATCGGGCAGGACAACTCGTACCGTTGGCTTTGTCGACGAAGGCCCCCTGTGGCGAATCAGGCACACCTCTCCACACTGTGACGGGCTTGGGATAGCCGGGGTCCATGGTCCTCATCTCCTCATTGTAACGCCAGTACCTGAATAGGGACAAAGGATGAGCCGCGGGAAGACAAAGCACAAACTGACAAGCGATGGTATTTCGTCTCATATCTTCTATCTTAATATAAAAGGACTTCACCGATCTGACTTTTTTTGGTCCTGAACCGACACCTGGGCTTTGGGTATTGGCTGATACCGAGTACTGATCCGATACCGGTGTTTAATTACTAAGTACGGTGACTGGGATCATTCTTTTATGTTTGAGCCAAACTTCTGGCTTTGCTTTTCTAACTTTGTAAAAACTAAATGTTACAAATAAACACATAGATATACATTTATTGAATTGTTATTGTTCAAAACTTAAACAGGAGTTAAAACTCCAGTATATTATGTATATAGTGTGTACAAATAGAATATAATTCAATAAATCGGCCGCAATGTAACCGATACCCGATCCAGCTGTTTCAGTATCGCCCCGATATCCGCTATCAGTGCATCTCTACTTTACTACCACGTCAGACCATTCGTTTTTTAATCTGTCTCTTGCAAGTCCCCAACCTTAAGGAAGTGCAATACAAAAGTGTCAATCATATATGTCGACCAGACATATATGACCTCCACTGCCATCATCCAAACACCAAATGAGCGACTATCCCCACTAGAGTTGCCGTTTTCATTGGACTTCCAGCTGCTATATTTCTGAACTCTTGAAGCTTTTTTAAAGGTCCCTTATCATTTGTGAAAACAGCACTCTTGGTCCATTCGCACCCACCTGTCCCCTTTAAAGAAGTAGGTCTTGGCCACATCCTCCCACCACACCGCGGTCTCGATGCTCTGGGCCGGCATGCCGTGGCCGAACTGGGCGATGTCCTTGGGGTATCCGGACTGCAACACTGTGTCCTTAAACACCCAGAACTGTTTGCCTGCACATCAAGAGAGAGAGAGAGAGAGGGAGAAACAAATTAGGGGGAGACGGACAAGTAACAGCTGGGATTACCCTCCGGGAGCAGCAGACGAGAAGGGCAGATTCACAAGGACAGATAGAAGCCTTGTAACAAATGGCAGGCAATAACATGCTATCTTGTATTACTGTATTTGATGTTTCCCTAATTTAAAGCAGGACACAGACATGGTGACAAATTCTCATTGCCCTTGCTTAGAGGTACTTTGCAGCACTAGCAAACGGACTTGGCAGAGAAAAAAAAGAAACAGCAACGATTCGTGGGCAAATTGGCACCTAAAGAGTCACAGTAAAACCTTTCTTTAAAAGTTTCCAAGCCCAAAGGAGCCAAACAAATACGTGAACTTTAGGATACTTTTGGAAGGACTGTAATAATGTTGTAAAAAATGTATAAAACATGTAATATGTTTTCTCTTTAAACCCTTGCTCCCATGAAGTAGTGAGGCTAAAAAGCACATTTTGACCCCAGTGTGAGCACAGGAAGTGCTTTTCTTCGTCACTGGTGAAGGTGAGGGGTGTACCCGGAGGAAGTGGGTGGGAGGGTGACTGGAAGAGCAGCGTGTCGCAAGAGAGAGGAAAAAAAGAAAGAGGTGGAATGACAAAAGGCAGAGAGGGGAAAAACTAGGTCAAATATTATGGCCTTTCATTGTTTGCCAAATCATGTCACATAGTTTTTTTATTGATTCTTCTTTTATCATACCTTCTTTAAACAATTACATTTGTGTCACCAACTTCTTTCACGAATAAGGTTTAATATTACATGTTACTCTGCTTGAACGGTCCATAAACCTGAAAGACTATGAGGGACTTTTGCAAGGTCAGCTTTAAGACGACCCGGGCAATTTTCTTCAACAAATACAGGAAATGGGTGTGAAATAAAGCAGGCATGATCCCTCAACCCGTTCACTTGTTTCGTAAAGGCTGCACATCTGACATCTGGCCTCCAAGAAGTGTTCCCACTATACGACCGAGGTGAAGAAGGGAGATTTACGGAGGGAGAGGTAGGACACAGCGCTGGCTGCATGTTAAGTGAGAAGAGGAGACCTGTAGTGGCCTCTTCTATGGAAAGGAAATTCCTGTCATTTCACCTCTTTCTCTTCCAGCGCTCCACTCATTCTGGGTCACACTTCCTTTGGCCCTGACACACACACACACACACACACACACACACACACACACACACACACACACACACACACACACACACACACACACACACACACACACACACACACACACACACACACACACACACACACACACACACACACAAACCACACCACACCCTGATTAATAGAGTCTTCCATTCCCAAAAATAATGAGTTCAACTTGATTCACAAAAAAAGAAAAACTCCCTTCTCGGTCTATCCTACATTTAATAGGATTGTCCTTTCTTTTTTGTATTAAACAATAAATAAATGTGGTGTCAACTTGCATATCCGTCCACATAAGAGTCTGGCTTCTTCTTCAGAGCGGCTTTGATGTAGTGGCATCTGCTTCAGTGTAGTGACTAATCCGCTGCTCGCCCTCACTGAGGGCGAGACAAGACAAGAGTGTCGTATAGGAGGACGATTTGTTCCAAAAACAGACCCCCTCCTCCTCCGTATGCGGGCCACACGCAACCACGTACTGTACAGCCTAATGAATCACACGTGTGTTAGTGTCAACTGAAATTATCATGCACTATTTATACGAACACACGGCAGAACGCCCAATGTGATGCTGAGGAGAAATTTGGTGTATGTGACCTAAATCTTTGTTCTTCATTTGTAAATGTTTTCTTTTGTGATTTTAGTGAAATCAGAGACCCGTTGTTTTGAAAATGACTTCTTCAAATCAATCCAGTATTTCGAGTGGTGAATCAGTAACTGTGATACTAAACTAAAATGAAAAGCTTGACGGATGTTCTACCAACAGTAACCGTCACCGCCCTCTGAAGGTCAGATTGTGTAGCGGTGACGTTGTTTTCAACTTATATTTGGCTTTTCTGTGCTGAAAGTTCCTCGTAATGTACACACGCCAATACCGATGTGCACAATAAGCTAATATCAGGCAGACATATTGGCCCGGCCGATTCATCAGTCTATCTTTAATATAAACAACAACAACTTGCAGCTCACAAAAAGCACCAATCAAGCTCTAATTGGATCCCTGCCTCCCGGGAGGGAAATGCATATTGACGCGTAGATCGTGTGAGTGCTGCAACGGTATACTTGATTAATTTAATTTCTAATACAACCTCTTACCTTGTTGTCATTTAGGGCCAATTGTTATATTTTGACATATACAGCTTTTAAGTGTAATTCTTCAAAGAATCGACCCGCATGCTGCAATCAACATGAAGACATTCAGTCTGATTAGTGAAGCTGACAATAGGCTTAATTCTACGACGAGCTGACTACACATTCTGGACTTGCAGCGTCTCTGGAGAACGGAAAGAGGCAAACATGGGAGTCAAAATGAAGAACACATGCTGAATCTATTTCTAATGTATACCAGTCGTGTCTGCTTACTGACCGGCTCTGTGATGCCTTAACGGCACTGAGCTAATCAGTGTGTCAGCCAGAACTCTAGCGCAGACTCCACTCTGAAGCCTCCATCTGTGCATTTATTCTCAGGGAGCTCATCAGACAAGGGGAGCTGGATGCTCAGACGACAACCCGGAGTGCCGCATTTTGTTTTTCTGACCGACTTTTTTCCTGATGTTTCATTAAAAAAATGGGGACGGACAGAATGAGGCCTACTGGGAAATCAGCTGTGCGTGTTCAAATGAAGAATAGCAAATTCTCTAAATCCGTGTGCAATCCTGTTGCTACACGGCCCGGAAAAAGAGCAGGGTGGAGGATTAAGCACCCGAAATCAAACTTCCAGAGCTTGTGGCACACACGGGACCAGCAGTCTGCATTTCCAGGAATTGTTTGGTGCTGAAAATAGAAACGGGCTGCAGTGGAGATTTGTATTTCTATCTCAGCAGACTTTCGTTGCTTACCTACGTCTCCTTTCATCAACACCCTCTCTCTGAGAGTCTGCCTCTCTGGAGTGTATGCAAATAGGAGTTTACAGGATCGCTGTGCTCGTTTGCCGGTTCTTTTAAGTGGCTTTGCGGCTTTAGACATAATTAGCTCTGAATCTGTGTTTTGGGGCTAGCTTAGTCTAGATTTGAATATGTGGACAAATCTACTCGGGGAAGGTAAAAAAAAAGTATTGAAGTTCTTGGGCACATGCGGTGATTTCCATCAGTTATGCATACTAATCATGTTTAGCTACAGTTTGAGACTTAAACATATAACTCCCAGCACCAGTCTTATTTGAAGCCCAAACTGCTGGATTATAGCGGATTTTCCAACCAAGTGGGCAAAACATTGCTTTACTCTTCCACAGATTTGCACTAAATTCCAACGCACAGATACGATCAAAGCCGTTCTTTGAGTGAGCATGATAACATACGGCAGTTATTAAAGATAAAAAAAACTCTGTTTGCTTTACAGACACAGAAAAACACATGCTGGGTACTAAAAAGACAGGTTATAGGAAAAGACAACGTGACAGCCATATACAACTCCGGTGCACAATATTTAAACTGTGGTGAAGCATGTGAGCTTACCTTTGAAGAAGACGAACTTGCCGTCGCTGTTCTCGTAGACGGCATCTATCTTGGGCGGGAGGCCTCTCCAGAAAACACTGATGAGCATGGGGTATCCCGGCATCACCGAGTTATCCCTCACCCGCCAAAACCAGTGGTCCTGAAAGAGAACAGAGGGCACCGTTAGGAAACAGAAAACCAGCACGCTCACGGTCACATTAAGAGTTTAGTGACACTAAACATCGACCTGCCCTGAACCAGGGAAAAAATATGTAATGAACTCTGCATGTTGTAACATAGTTGGCGGTAAATTAGAACGTCTGATCGAGGTGAACCGAGGCCACCCTCCTTGCTTTCCCGCTCTTTTACAACAAAGCCCCGATGGCGGCGACCGACTCGAGCTGCTGCCGTGATAGCCCTGACGGCTTTAAGGTCCACATGTACTCTCTCGGGTTGACAGGAAAGCCCACGAGACCGCCGCTACGCACGCATAACTTGAAGAACATACTGGAAAAACCATCAACCAATGTGGGGCAAAGTGATAGCCAGGAGCTTTATGAGAAGCCAAGAGTCTCTGATTTCCTCCGGGGGGGGGGGGGTGTAGCGTGAGCGCGGCCAAGTGGAAGGTGTGTCTTTTTGATGTTGGATGAAACTTGATGACAGAGGCCGGGGGGAGACCCAGCTGTGAAAGCTATTAGGACGCAGCGAGACGTCCCACCCTTTGGCAATGGACGGACAATTGCGTCCCTCCCCTCGAACGGGCCGAGTGCTCGGGTCCAAAAAAGCCCGACCTCACAGCGAGGGACGCAGAGACGGAGAAGAGGGGGAGACAACACATTATCGAGGCCGGCCTCATTCACAGTGAAAGCTAAATAAACAGCCCATTCATCAAACACTCTCTTTCTCTCTCTCTGTCTAATCCAATTGGTTCTGTGGGACTCTCCTCGTTCCCTGGACTCCCTTCTGCCTCTTTCTTTTTTATTTCCCCATGTCCCTCATTCCAATTGCATCTCTTCCTCTCCCCTGCTTGCTCTATACCTGCTGCCCCCACAGATTTCAATTGTTCAGCATTTTTCCTCTGTACGCGGCCCGGCCCAGTTAATTGAAAACAGATCAAACTGTGAAACTGGACCCGTTTGAATCCTTTTGACTTCGTAAAAGAGAAAATGTTCTTTCTCCCGCTCTGAAAATAAAGCTCAGGCGAGCGCACTTCGCTTGTAGAAGATTTCAGCCGGCACTTTTGCAATGACAAGAACATCTAGGAGAATCACAACGATTATAGTCTGAGCAGAAGTTTGGAAATGTGTCTCAAACTGTTCATGTTCTCTGAGAGAAAGTCCAGCGCAGGCTGTCTCATGATAATGCATGCGGAGCCGTGAGGTTGAATTACCACGCGCTCTCTATAGGAGTATAAATGGTGGACCTGCATCGACCGATGAGTTTTTGTCAGCGCACGGCAGAGCGAGTTCTTGTACTATGTACAACACATCACTTTACTGCATGACGTTTATGGCTTGCTAAATTGAAACAGATCCGTGTTAATCTCAAGATCTCTTTCTTTCTTGAAAGGCCTTAATATTACATTTTATTACATGAAATCCTACCAAGCTCATTTTTAACCTGTTCCATTTGCAGATTTTTTTACAAGCAAAAACCTTGTATCCTTTGTTTTATTCTTTTACTTATTTTTGAAGTGGCCTTTTATCCAGTGTGCATTTTAATAGCACTTTTCAATCATACAGTAGGGCAGGAGTATTCAATTAAAATTCCAAAAGGTCCAGATTGAGAAAATCTCCTCAGGCAAAGGTCCGGAACATTACAATAGTATCTAACTTGCGCTATTTAGTGCCATATATATATATATATATTCAAGAAGCCTAGTAGTAGTAACAATGTCTCTGTGTAGTAAACAACTGTCAAATCAAATAAAGAAAGTACACATCAATTATATTTTAACAATTATTATTGTGTTTTCAAATTTAACTGGATGGATTATAAATAATAAATAGAAATACATAAATAAATCTTCTTCTCATTTCAAGTAAAATAAGGTCTGGATTAAAGAATAACTGACATACAGAAAGCTTTTGAAAAATGTGCATCTTAAAATAAAGTAATTCATTTTAGAAAAATGAATTTCACTGAATTGCCCTGCAGCTTTAAATTTAGTTCATTCAGGTGTGAAGTGATGTCAATCAAAAATCAACATTATATTTTTCTCATCTTCTAACAAGAGAAATTAGTGTGCATGGACTTTATCTGTGGTTATTAAACCACTTGTTTCAGCTCTATTCTCTCTTTAACATCATTGAACAGTGAATTAATGTCTTTGGATTCTGATCATATTGGGCTCTTAGGTTTATTTTCTGTGACTTCATTTCAGATGTGAGTGGGTACGTTTGCTCAAAAGAGTTGTGCTTTGTCTCATAGTATCACTTCACATTACCGCTTTTAATAATCATTGAGGTCTATGAACATGTGAGACACACTGGTTTTAAACTGCCGTGGGAAGAATTAACTTATAAGAGTGTCTATTCTTGGTTAAAGACTCTGGTCTCGCTGACCACTTTTCTCTATTTGGAGAACGTCATGTGAAATAACTACTGTGACTCACGTAGTGTTCTTTCTCTTTCCTCGTCTCTCCCCAATGTGTCACAGTGTACATCTCACTCGAGTCAGGAAACATGTCAGAATACCCATATTTGATTGGCTGAGCTGCATCACATGATGTGATTTACAACGCATTGGTCGGTGTGTTTCTTGCACCACTGAACAAGTGCTGTAAAGGCTGAAAAAGGTGCGCCGGTTAAAATAAAAGCGCTCCTTCAAAATAAAAGCGGTTTTAGGTCCTGGGTCCGGATACAACGGCGTCTGGGTCCGGATACAACGGCGTCTGGGTCCGGATACAACGGCGTCTGGGTCCGGATCCGGACCGCGGGCCGCCTATTAGTGACCCCTGCAGTAGGGCCTGTACGCTGCTAAACACTAAACGCCATTAATCTACTTCATGTGATCTTTAACGTATTTATCCATTGCACACTGATTTTATGTTAAATGTACTCTCACATATACATTGCAGTTCTTCTCATCACCTTTGATTTTGTAAAGTAAAAAGCCTGAACATCCGGGGTGATCCGGGGACACCCGGGAATGGAGAGGGGGGCGGCGTTGATCGTAGCGCATCCGGGAAGAAACGTAGTAGGACCGGGATGAACCGTAGTAAGACCGGGATGAACCGTAGCATAACCGTGTTAATCCAGGATGAAACGGGAGCTAGTTGACACCCTGGAGCACCCCGGATGGGTTTAATTTTCGGCGTGTTGTTGTCGTCTGAGGAAGATTCTTCTTCTCTTCTCTTCTTTTCTTTTCTTCTTCTGCAGCAGCAGCTTTCTTCTTTGCAGCAGTCATCGCCTTCTTCTTGGGTTTAATTTTCGGCATGTTGTTGTCCTTTCAAATATTTTCGGAAGAGTGATTTTGTCTCTGAAAATCAGAACTATTTATACCCCGCGGCTTATCCGTAGTTGAACCGTGGTCAAACCGTGCTCATCCGTGCTCATCCGTGGTCAAACCGTGGCCGTCCGGGATGAATCAGGCTTGAACAGGGGTGAATCGTGGCGGAACCATAGTAGAACCGTAGTAGAACCGGGAAACATGTCAAATGTGTTGTCATCCGGGACGATTTCCTTCCCGGATCACCCCGGTTCACCGCAGATCACCCCGGTTCTCACCTCTTTTTATCCGAGGTGATCCGGGGACATCCGGGGACATCCGGCTTTCGGTGGAACTGGGGCTTTAGACTTATCAAGGGACTCACTGGAAGTAGCATTCAAGAGCAGCTATCAACTGATCACATTATGAATCACACGGCTGTTCAGAGAGGAAGAGACAATCACACACGAGGATTTACCCGGCAACTGTTACATTGTTAATTTCCTAATTTAAAAATCGTTTCATTTTCTCAGTTAAATAAGTGCAACTAAAATGTGTAAAATTTAATTTAGTTAAAGGAAGAAGTTCTGCTACTGGCAGATGATAAAACATATGAGAAGGAGAACATAGAACCATAATGTCGATTGGAGAAAATTAAAATGCGTTGAAGTGTGTCAACAATCACAGTAATCCAGGTCAACCTCCGGGTGAGCGTCTTCTGCTGGTGTTAGGACGACTGTCGCTGATCTCTCGCTTGGTTTCTTGGCTTCACTGAGAGCAGAGTGCAGGTGTAAATAATTCAGAGGGTTCGAGGGTTTAGGGTTGAAGCCTGACAACACAGCATCCATCAGGATGTCTTTCACTGAGGAAAATAGCTGCTGTTGTGTGTTTGCCCATCTGAAAGCTACTTCTGTACAAACAGCAGACTAGAACAACACGTCTCCAAAACCGCATTAACACAAGTGCAACTGTTGAAACGCAAGAACAGCGAGAAGCACCGGTTCACCTTTGCAACCTGCAGTTTACTCTTTCCATTGCTGTTCCTTCTTATACGGCGGCTTCACAGTTTAAACATGTGGCAAGACGTAATTATCCAATAAATGTCAACAAAGCGAGCAGTTCAATATTTACGCTAAGCTAGACTGCAGCGTTATATTTAGCGTGCACGGTATCGTTCCTTCTCTTTGTGTTTCTATTTCTGCCTCGAGTGTTTAAGAATCTTGTAACATCTGGAAAAAAGTATGAACTTGATACTGTAATAAGCTATTTATTAGCTATATTCGATTTTTTTTTAAAGCTGTAAACTTGAACTTCAAAGACTCAGAAATGCCATTTGTGGCATTAAAAAGCCTTTCACGTCTTCTTCTAAGACCACTCAGACGCCCCACTGTTGCAGGATTCTCCGTCTCTTTCCTCCCAGTTACAGAAAGGAGGAAGACTGCGTTCTCATTAATGGACGTGGGAATCAAAGCTCGTCTCCAACATCGGCGGCCAAGAGGCCACTCCTGAACCGCAAGGCACTCTCCGGCGTCCCAGAATCCCCTGCTCGAAATCCGTCCGGCAAGACCCTTGTGATTGAGCGTAGGACTAGTGGTGAGGAGGAGGAGGAGGAGGAGGAGGAGGAGGAGGAGGAGGGGGAGGAGGAGGGATGCATTTTCTCTATCACAGCTGACTGTAGGCCGGTAGAATTGCATCTGTGCAACGGTCGCAGCTACCAACCTTTGAGCAGGCGTACCATGCGGCATAATTAGCCGCAATTATGAATGAGAAAAGCAAGTCCATCTACACATGCATATACATGTTTTTTTGAGTGATTCTCTGTCTCCAATGGGGTGCCATATGGTGTGAGAGTTCACCGAAAGTTGAACCCGAAAGTGCCTGCAGTCATAAAAGAGGTAGCTGTGTAATTTCACAGAGGCATTTACTGGTGACACTGGATCCACGCGGACACACGGACGACCGCGTGAACCCGAAACGACCCTCCGTCACCGCAGCGGAGAGAAAAATGATCGGCCGTAAAACTAGCACCTCGACAAGCATGACTCCTCACCCGGCCTTTGTAGATTAACGGGCCTCGAGTAAATCAGGCACGGCTCAGCGTTGTCGGGAGCAATGTTCATTGCTCCTACTGCTCATCTGCTAGAGCTGCACTAGTTCAGGAAATGTAGATCCTAATCTGATGCATTTGTTATTCTTTTTCTTGATGTAATATTGGACAATCTGAAAGACAACTACCTTGAGTCAGGTTCAACTTCAATCCAAAATCTGCAATCTATAACATAAATAATGAACCTTTCACCTCCTTTATCGGTAAGTGCAACATTATCTGTGAAGTTAAAGAGACACTAAACAGATTTTACACATGAAGTTCAGTTTACACGTCTCAAAGAGAATTAAAAGAATCAGTTGAATAATGTCTTCTGGTGCTTTCCCAAGTTTGAAAGAATCACCCTGATGACGTCATGAGGGTCAACGCGGCTAGGGCTTTAAACTTGGGGGGGGGGGTAATTAATGACACTGTTGGGTTTCATTATGGGAAGTGTAGGATCCAGCGTTTTACTTTTTCTTTTTTTTTATAGAATCTGCGTTTTGTGTGTCTTACTAAATTTGTAATTTGCTCCACTACTTATTGTTTTACCCGACCCTGATAAAAACCAAACATCTAAGTCCTGCTGTAATACCGAATACATCTGCCTTCATGACTGCATATATTTGCACATGGAACAGTTTTACTCAGCAGTTCTTGATGAGCCGCACTACTTTGTGATTCTGAAAGTGGAACATTTAAATATTTTTTTATAAAACAATAACTTTTGTCCCTGTAGGGCAAAGTGAGATGCCTGCTTTCACCAGTGTGGGTTGTGTGGATGCAGCGGCCTATCCTAGTGCATATCATTATCATGACTAACTATCTCAGAAAGGGCTCTGGAAGTCTAGAACTTCCTGCCATCCCGTATATTGCTAAAAGCAGACATTGAAATGGTTTTGGAGGTCATCTACAAATCTGTAGACGTCAATATACTTAGACGGAAGAAATCTTCAGAGATGAGTCATGAACGAGGTGTTTGTGTCTGTAAACATCCAACGGACCGTGACACTCTCCCCTTTGCCTTGTTTTATGGTTCCATTATGAACTGTGCTCATATACTGACATATGGATCTCAATGTTTGGTTCTTGTGGTTCAGAAGCTTAAAAACAGGTCATACAAACAGTATGAATGCAGCTTTTGCTTCATAGGAAACACCAGATCTCTCGGTGCATTTCACCAGATCAACTCTCGTAA
Organism: Leptoclinus maculatus; assembly: GCA_032191485.1. Classification (NCBI taxonomy): domain Eukaryota; kingdom Metazoa; phylum Chordata; class Actinopteri; order Perciformes; family Stichaeidae; genus Leptoclinus; species Leptoclinus maculatus. The sequence continues at coordinate 15,326,702 of JAVDOI010000013.1, forward strand.
AGTCTCCTCTCTAAACCCCCCCCCCTTACTTCACATTGCTGGACCACCTGTGGGCCTTGGGAGCTGTGAGACTGCTGGGATCTCCGCAATAATGACTTGGCATTGATTTGACATTGCTCTTCCAAAACAATCAAGTGGGGATGGTGAGAGTAGCCAAGTGGTTCAGGCCAAACAGACGTACAACGTGAAGTAACCAAGAGGACAATCAATCGTATAAATCCCCCCAAAAAAGAGAGAAGAAATCACCCTTACAAATGGCAAAAACAAGAGACATAAAAAGTCAAATAAAACTGAAACCAGAAGTATGCACAAGCTGTAAATCATTCCCTTTCCTGTCAGCCATCCTTCAGACCGATACGTAAACCTTGGCATCCTTTAAAGGGAATATATCGAGCTCTGGAGGAACGCAAACATCTCCAATTAGGGTTCCAGATCAACCGTTTTACAGTTGGGCAGCTTCATCTACCAGGAGGCTGGAAGGCATTAACATGATACCTTTAGTTGGCGTACCACTCGCTGAGAACCAAGAAATATTAGGACCACCTGCTCCTCCCGTGAAACAACACTTAACAGAGCTGTGATCCCTTATGGATTTCACATTTGATTCGCTGGCTGAAACGTGGATTATGCAAAAAAAAAAAAAAAAAGAGGCGAGCAAATCATTATTGAGTCGTAATACCACCGGTGGTCCTAATGATCGGAACACAGCAGATTTATGACTGCAATATTTGACTTAAAATTGGACATCACATTTTTGTAATTGATTACAGGACGTGTCTGTTTGTATCCTTTGGATGTTGGTTGTTTTTTTCAACCTCCATCTGAGTGCAACACTACCTAATTGCCCCTTTGCTCATGAGTTAATCATGTACATTTCATTTACAGTATTAATTGGAAAGCTGGCTGCAGTAAGCAGATAGTTTGAACAAAGAGGGGAAGCCGTGCTGTTTATGCTGAAGAGCAATTTACCCGGGTGGCCCCTGTGGATCGGCCTCCAAAGAGACTCATTTGGCACACAAGACTATGGACTGTGGGAGTTTTTATTACTATGAACTAAGCTACAGTTGTATCTTGTATGAAAATCCATACACAAGAAGTCTATGAACTTTTAATGAGACGTTTTAATTGCACAAGAGTATAAGTGCATAGCAATAACAGATAAACTCAGGAACCCAAAATGTTTGTTGTCACATTTAAAACGTAATCAACGTCAAAGCGTTTCATAAGTTACGACACATTACAGTAAAGGGCACTTTAAAAATACAATAAAAAAGCTAGAAAAACAAAAGAAAATGTCAATGGTAAAGCCAAATAATGCTTTCAAGCAGGAAGATGATCAGTGCCTATAACACTGATTATATTTTGTCTTAAAATTGTCACAAATACACAGAAGCAGTGTGAACAGCAAGCTGATTTGGGGCGATTGCCGGGATTACAAAAAGAAAACGAGACAAACAATGAGGGGATCAGCTGATGCTCTGTGTGTGAGGAAGCCTTGGGAAAATTTGATTTTAGTCAATGAGAACAGCTTCAACAACGTCAAAGTATTTGAGTAGTTACGGCCCATTAAAGAAGAGGGATCGGCATGTTCAAACTACAGAAGTTATACTTCAAATGTCAAAACCCACAGACACACTAGAGGTGTATTTGGAGCACAACTGGCTTTGTATCCTTCACTTCCTAAACTCTGGCTGATAGCTGAACGTCCTTTTTTTTATCTCGGAGCTCTGCAGAAATCCCATGATCCTCGTCACTTCGTTAGGCCAGGCTGCTGCCCTGGGAGTAATGAGGGATGACAACAGCCACCGCAGGCACCATGTGAAAGAGACGGGAGCTGTACTTAGACTATTGTAACAAGCGGACAGTATTCCACAAAAACAACAAAGACAGTAGGGGCTTTGAGTCGGATTTTGGTTAAATACCTTCACAGGTAGCAGCTCTGGTACACGCTCAGAGAGAGGGGGCCGAGAGGAGAAATGTTTTTTTTCCCCCCCTAGCTCCACAGCCTTCTGTTTAACCATTGAATACCATCTATTTATATTCTCAGAAAAATACAGTCACACTCACAAAGCATCGGAGGCACTCTTTCTGTGGAGAACACAGGACATCTTTGTGTTGCCCCAAGGTTTTTCTCTGTTCCTCTGCACATGTTGCCAAGGTCTGGTATTCACAAGCTTAGACCAAGGATAAAGATGCATTAAGGGACATGTGTACCTTTTTCTGTGACACAGGAATCAAAACTAGGCTGAGTTTGTTGGGAGAAAGGAAAGCCGTGATGCTCTGTGTTTTTTTTTTTTGTAGTGAAATATCCATTTTGTCTAATTCCTGCTCCACTGGCCCGAAGTAATCTGGAAAGAGCTCCTTTTAGACATAATAGCTGCTTTAATTATGCACTGAAATACACAGGCATAATTGAGGAGAATCCACCATATTTCTACACAGTGTCAACCTTTCTACTAACGTGAATCAATCCTGAATCAAAGGGGGAGTCTGTCTTTGGTTGCATTTATCACACTATTACGTTATATGTTACAGCCAGAAACCTCTCTTCAGCCATATATTGTTGCTTTTTGGAAATATGAAACTAGCCTTCCAACAAGATCTCACAAGGTTGTTTTGGCCCGTAAAGACTGATTGCTGTGGTTTCACACCGCTAAGAGATCTAAGTTTGGGGTAGAACTGCTCCGGGGCTAAAAAATGACTCTTCAAAACAAACAACATGTGAAAATGCTCCGGGTTTGTTTTGATATCGCAGTCTCTTCACTAACCTTGAAGACGAACATCTCTCTCCTCAGTATGGCGAGGGTGTTGTAGCCTCCGTCGCAGATGTTGGGTTTGGCGTTGGGGTTGGACGGCCTGTCTCCCGGGGGCAGTCTCGGGGGTCGTGTCTGCCTGTCTGGCTTACGGGGGTCTGATGGAGGGTGGGAGCGGGGAGGGGGCGCCGTCGGCAAAGGCTTGGTGGGCTGGGGAAGCTTATCGGGAGGCCCTGGAGGAAGTGAGAGAAAAATACCTCACTTGTTTTCATTCATATCACTGCAACACGTACAGACCAGACATTTCCACATCCGAAATCTCTGGGGTCAAGTGGTTTAATTTGGTTTAATTGTAATCCTATATAGAACAACAATATAATTTAAACACATTGCAAGGAATGCAGATTAATGCATGTGAAGGGTATGAAGTTTTTCACCAGTTTAAACTTGCCTTCGGTAACTGTAAACAAAATTTACCAAATCTCTTAAAAAGAATAGTTCAACATTTTGAAAAATGCTTTTTTTCTTTCTTTGTTGCTGAGAGTTAGACGAGAAGATTGATACCACTCTCATGTCTGTACACTAAAGATGAAGCTACAGCTTGCAGTCGGTAGGACAGAGCCAGGCTAGCAGTTTCCCCCTGTTCTCAGTCTTTATGCTAAGCTAAGCTAACCAGCTGCTGCCTCTAGCTTCAGAATTCTTTTCTTATCTAACTACTCATTTAAATGAAGCAAGAGAATATCGGGCAAAGCAGAAAACAAATTTAAGACTGATTCTAAATATATAAATTTCGGGCTCTCCCAATTAGGGATGTTCCTAAAGACTAATTTCCCTGACCTTTAAATTACAGTTTAAACTAGTCTGAAAAGTAAGAAAAGACTCACAATTTAATCTAGAAGGTAAAACGTGCTGCAGGAGGAACAGCATATATCTATATGTAATTTAAATGTGGAATTAAAAAAATCATAAGTTTAACCGACTAGTATTTCTGGTGCCGACTACGAGGGTTAGCAACGTTTAATTGACTAGTCGACTAGTGGTGCACTTCCCTACTCCTAATTACATTAGCCCCAAGAAGAGTGGGATATAGGTAGCAGGAAAACTTGTTTATACGGACAAGTTATTCAATTTTCAAGGATGTAAACATGCATGCAAATTAAGGGTGAACCACTTTCAATATTGTTGTGCCATTGACCGCCAACCAGCCACCTGAGCTTGCGGGAGAGCCAAACGTTCTAGCCAACTTCCATTTTTTCCCACCTGTAGCGTAAAGCACAACGCCAAAGGACAAGGTACGGTGTGAAGGGGACATGTGGCAACAAGGAGTTGAAGGCATAAAGAAAAGAACACATGAGAGACAGAGGAGAAGATGGAAAAACAACATGACGTCATGCGAAACACAGTGGGTGGAGTTTAACACTGCCAAGTTTTTAGGGATTCAGCTCACCGAAGCATAATATGATATGTTAAGATGAATAAAACAGACATAAAAAGCATACGCTTTTGAAATATACTGTAGAGATAAAAATAAAAGTTCCTCCCAAGTGGAGGCCCGGGCGTGCTCAGCGTCATTTCACATTCATGATTTACATGAGAGAGAGAGAGGGAGGATGGGAGACATGCAGAGGGGAAAACAGAGCGAGGAGGGAGGCAGAGCGAGTGGGTTGTGTGGATGAATAATTGAACACATGGCGACGCAAGAATAACACACTGTTACTGTGAAAACCAAGATATTAGTGGCCATGTGTTGATTGGGGCCAACAGATGCAGGAGTAGATGACTGCAATATGAAAGATGTGACGAGCAAACCCCCCCCCCCCCCCCATTGAAGAGTATCAATAAGTAATGGTGGCATGGATAAATAATGACCTTGAAAGCAACTGTAAACATCCAGGAGTTATGAATGAATGATTTAATGGCTTGACAAGTGATTTAAAAGTCAGCGAGTGAAGAGGATTTAAAAAAAGAACTGAACGAGCTACGGATCGTTTAGCTGAAGGAGTCAATCTATGGCGAGCAATTAGACAAAGAAATTGAGATAAAACCATCAAATTAGTTGACACACAGGCTGATCGGGGGATTAACAGAGAACGCCGCGCTGCTACACATCCACCGGTCCACACGAGAGACTCCGTTCACTGACTGAATTAAATCCCCTGAAAAAGATCCCAGATTAGTGGAGCCAAAGCACTCCGCTGTTATTAGGGTCGGGTGATAGTTTTTATTTTTCATATCGCCCGATCGTGTTTACTCAAGATAGCCGATAGGCGATCTGATCGCCAAGAGGCTGTGGTGTGGCTAACGGTGTGATGGAGCTTTGACATAATGGAACCTTTAAGCTTTTTGTAAGCAATACAGTTAAAGTTTTGTGAATAAACATTTATGAAATAGTGTGATTTTTATAATTAAAAATATCCAAACAAAAAAAAGCCATTTGATGGCAATGACTCCTCTTTTTAAACAAAGGCTCCCTTTTAAAAGTCTGTGCTCGGTGCAAAAAGATATCACAGCATCGCGTTCCGCTTAACGTCTATTATCTTATCTCCTTTAATATCACAATCCAAATCATATCCGACCATAACTTGAGCTGTACCGAACAGTTTGAAGCTTCATTCATAACGTTGCGATGTTCAGGCTGTTAATTATTCACAAGTAATTATTATGGGGTTATAATAAAGAATATGAGGAATAAATGCAACCAGCAGCCTTTCTTTTTCTACAATGACCTCAGCGCTAAGGTAGGACACAGAAAGAGTTCAGCTAGATGTCCAAAAGTGTGAGAGTGAATCGATCCTCCATAACAAGCTCAACCTACCTGTCAGAACTTTTCACTGAAGGATCCTGCCTGGCTCCCACTGACTGTTAATCAAAAGTCCTAAATTCAACATGTCCTTCCCATTTACACTACTACACCACTTAATTATGTGACTCTTCTTCTAAATCATCTAAACTGTGCACCTCTCCCTGTTTAGCCTCCACAGTGCTGTTGCCGCGAGGAAGAAAAAGGAGGCCGACGGCTGCTGGAAGAGGAAAAGGAGACAGAGAGGAGCTGCCATCGCTTGTCCTGCCCTTCAACCCTCGGTACGACGGCGAGGACGAGGGAGGGGCCTCAGTGCAGAGGAGTTAAACGCGAGTAGGGATGAGGAGAGATCTGATCGCTTGCCCAGGTCTATCACTCCCGGAGGGACGTGCCCTGACCATGTAAGCAGATGGCAGGTTCTTTGGTGTGTGTGCAGCCATTCATGTGACAGACCGGAGTCATCTCAGCGGAGTGTGACTGGTTTACAGCCTCGACAGCTGTACGGGACAATTCTGTCACTTCCCACCAAGTTGTTTTTGAACTCGGATGTCAAACTGAGGTTGACTAAAAAAAATTCCTGGATCAAAAGATTGTGGGTTCCTCCACAACAAATCACGTTAAAGAGAGCACATGTCTAGATTGAGGTCTTGGCAACATCCGGCCTGATGTACCACTAATTCAACTCTAAGAGCGTAAAAAAATGAAGACTACACTGATGCTTACATGAATCTATTACCGTCAAATTCAATTTTCACACTTCTAATACACCCGCCCCAGAGCTACATCAGCTTTACGAGTCGACAAAGCGCTGCAATCAGCATCTGCTGACTCCGAATGTGTGTCGGTGAGGAATGTGTAGGTGCTCTGACAATGAAGCACTCGCCTACGGTGATCTCAAATTTAGGTCTCAGATCTGTGCTTTATCTGGTGGTGATACGAAAGTGATCTTGTGCCACGACTAAGGTTAGAATAACACTCAAATTAATTAATAATACTTAAAAGTGGACTGGTAGTTACTCTGTACATCTATATGAGGCTTAGGAGGCCTTACCATAAATCTTCTGGATGCCCAGCAGGTCGTCCATGGGCAGTTTGAAGTTGTCGGTGTCCATGTACTGGTAGAAAGGAGCCATGATGGCCGTGGGGTCGTTGGAGTGTTCCAGGCCCAGTGCGTGGCCGAGCTCGTGGACCGCCACCAGAAACAAATCGTTACCTGGAAACAGAAAGAGCGAGGAGGGGACAGAAGAAAAAGGAGAGAGCGGTCTCTGTTGAGTGCGGTGCATAACAGTAGATTCGTTGGTAGTATTTCACATCTCTCACAAGCTGCACCTGTTCTGGTTGGCATTGGCAGTGTGTTTCCTTTCAAAATAAAAGCCAAGTTTTGCACTGGCTAATTTAAATAAACAGCCTTCAGGAGAAAAGCTTAGGGTTAGATCATGGTTAGACAATAAAGTAGTCCATGTGCAGTCCTCGCAACAATACGTATCCAAAGACCTGTCCGTATGTGTGTGTATGAGCATAGATAATCCACATTATGTAGCGAGCCACAGCCACTGATGGGACATATTACACAGGCCCGTACACATGTACACATTCAGGTACACACACACTCACATAGCACAGAAAACCCTGCACTCTGTAATTAGTCTATACCTGTGGTAAGCCGATGACCACACTGGGTTGACCTTTTGACTCCGAAGCCCTCCGTGGCCGACAGCCACGCCCCAACCCAATCCCAACTGCATTAGGTTTGGGTATTTGGGATTTAGAGCCGCCCCTCTCCGTGTCCCATTCAAATTCTTCAATTTACGTCACCGGTGAACCAAAACAACAACAGAAACCACTCCTCCCCTCTGATGTTTCGCCAACATGTCGAGTCCAACCCATGAAGAAACTCATCGTCATTGTTGGGAAACTCATGGGTCTACAATTAGGGTTAGACTGCTATGCCTTATGTATAATTTATGATCGAACACTGGCTGTCTGTGGGAAGCTATTAATGGGATTCCAGAGAGACATCTAATGCCTGAAAAATAAATCGACTTCAAAGGAGACCCTCTTCCACCCTTGAATATCACGGCAAAGCTGCGATATACTGGGGTTTAAAACCACACATTTAAAGACGATAAAATTTGGTAAAAAATGTAGCTTTTTCCGATGGGAATTTGACCTGATCTCTGTTTCAAGGTTGTCCGTCCACTGCCATCTCTCCTCAGTTTTACCTTTCTCTTTCTTTCTTATCACACCGAGAGACTCGACAGGAATGGAAAAAAAGAGCATCACTTATTCATTGCATTCCCTACTAAAGTGAGGCACTTATCTACTGCAAATCTGTCACATGAATAACGCATCAGCAGATACAGACGGTGATTCGGATCACTCCTTAGCCCGTACAGTACAATGCTTAGGGACGCACGGGCCAGACTGCTACAGAGAATCGGTCCTATCGGAACCTCGCGGAGGATATTTGACTGTATAAATGTCAGTGCGTGTTAGTAAAGGTTGATGTAAAGGCCCCGGCTGCGCGGGTGTGAAAGGACAGACGGACTGCATTAATATCCAGGGTTTTGATGAAAAAGCTCTGCTCCCCCAGCCAAATTCTTCCAATAAAAATATGGCTCGTAAAAACTGCAGAAACTGAGGCGCAGTCTATGCAAGCAGGCAATATTGTGTCAGGAGAAAGGAGTTTATGGCAAATAAAAGAGAGGCGCAGAAGAGAAGGGAGATAAAGAGGGGAGAAGAAGGGCCCGGTGAGTTAGGAATCACTTGTGGAGGAAACCGCTCTGCAGCAGGAGACCCGTCTCTCTGCTTGTGAGCAGTAAAGCAATCAGACCATCATTGTCAAAACTCTTTGTGGTACAGAGGCTAGTGAGTGCAATTATTGTACCAAAATGTGACCATGGTCTGTGGCAACTGGTGGGTAGATGTAATGCTGGTGCAACAAATTGTCAACACATTGAAATATGCGGAAGAATTTCCTGTAAGAAATGCAAGTGATTTGATACACTGATTTGAATTTAAACACTTCTTTTAATACAAAAACTCATGTATTGGCTGAGCTAGATGTAATGGGAGTGAATGGAGGCTTTAAAACACGAACTGAATTAGGCTTCAATACATGGTTGCATAAACATCAGTCTACAAGTGAGGTCTACAGACTACACGGGCCTCCAGACCTTACTGCACTATACAACTCATAACTGTACATGGCATCACAGTGAGCTTATCTAGCATGAATGGAGTTCGTACCACTGTGTTATACTGTAAATACTGAGACTGAATGGGACTGCCATGGTATTTAATGCATAACTGTAAAAAATGTTATCAAGAAAAATCATAATACTGAAAAATACAAAAATATGAATTGATATTTGAACAGTTTTGGTATCAAGAAAACCTTAGAAGCCAAATATTTCTTAAGAAAGCATGTTTTTTAAATAAATAACTTAAGTACATTTTGTACAAAAAAAAGAAAGAAACTGTAAAGAACGGTTGTTTATTTTAAGACAAATGCAGTACAAGTACAGGAGAGTTGTGCCAGTGCAAGTCGGATCAAAGGGAAGGAATGTCTTCCATCTCCGTCTCGTTCTGTCCCTGAATCTTGAGTCAGCCTTTCTTCATCCTGGGGACGTTTGAGGTCAGTGTTGTCACTTTGTTTTGGTTGCTTATGTAAGTCACGCTGTGATAGACGGGGACATCCTTTGGCCCCGGGGCCACAAACAAAGCCGAGGAGGTCTGCACTGCCTGGCTAATTATCGGCTGGACGTTATATACGGAGCCTGCACAGGGAGAGAGAGAGGACGAGGCAGACAGCGGAGGATGAGAGGCACAAAGAGGTAAATGTGAGTGGGATGGTGGAAATAAGCAAGAGAAAAAAGTTGGAGATAAAGAGTAGATAAATACAGAAATTAAAAAGGTGAGGTAAACTGAGGAGAAAGGGCGTTTGGATTGATAACTGCAGGAAGAAAAGTGTGTGTGTGTGTGTGTGGGGAAACAACAGGATGATAAATAGAAGGGGAAAAACTGAGGCGAGGGAAAGCGATAAGGCGAGGGACTATTTGTTACGTTGTGATGCGTTCTAATGTTCCTGCAATAACAAAAGATGGTGGTGATGAATTACGGAACCGTGACCTTCGACCTCGGCATTTGTAACATCACCCCTGCTGTCAGCAGCCGTATCTCAGCCCCAAACAAATAACGCAGAAAATAGAGCGAGCGGGCTTCAGCGGCGGGATACGGCTGAAGAAGACAATACTAGGAGACGGAATACATTACAGAGCTGTGTGATAACCCACCGAGGGCAACTGAGTATTTTAGTTTGTGGGGGGAAAAAGGAAGTCCAACATTTTATTATCATACTGTGATTCATCATTCTCATCTGTGCCCTTCACTGGTTTGGTCAAGAATGCTTCCAACAGCTATTGAAATCATAAAAGCTACATTTAATGTAAAAACTCCAGTGTTTTTTCATGTTAAGTGGGCAGTGACCGCAGTGGCAGCAGCAGCAGCAGCAGCTCTCGTCGACTCTCTCCTCAGGGTAGGTCAAGGTTGCTGCTAATGAGATAGTGTAGCCAAGAAAAAAACACAGAAAAATAAAGAAGGGAAGATGAAGTGGAAGAGGCGGAGGAGAGTCGCTGGAGATTTACGATCAGACATACCTCTCTCTGTCTTTCCCCACAGGGTTGCAGTAAAGTAAACAGGGGTTGTGATTAGAAACCTTCTGCCTGCTCCTTTCTCCACAATTTACCGGCTCCCTGCGCATGCCACTGCTGCTGCGGCCCATCTGCCGGCTGGAGGGCACACGCGTGACGTGGGAATACAGACATAAACACACAGAGACAAACGCACACCGGCCCGCAAATCAGATATGGGGCCCTGGACACCGCTGTTCAATTGCAATAATAGCTCAGGTTGTCAGCGCAAGGCCTCTGGGGGCCTGTAACCCTCTCCGCTGCTTACCGTTTAACTAAACGCCTGTGGTCCGCTCAATAAATGGCGTCCGACGTCAGCTACGAGCGCGGGGGACCGTTCGGCTGTCTGCTTGTTGGATTCTCTGTCCTTCGAACCCTTACGCAAGTTTCCCGCTCAGTTTGTTCGTTATGTCATTTCTTTCAAAATGCTTCTGAAAAACCCACCGACCTCCACCACGCCAACACCGTGTCAACATCGTGAACTAGCGAAAGCCCGCTAACAAAGCTAACGACCTCCGACTGTACAGACGGGAAAGCCCGGCAGAGGCTAACCGTTTCTAACTCCTCCACCCTTTCTTTGGAAAAACAAAGCCGGGACTGTTATCTCACTGCTGTTGTTGCGGCCGTCCAAGTCCAAGCGAGCGTAAGCACTCTCTTTGTCCCCGAGGACCTCAAATGTTTCCCATTGTTCAGCTCCCACAACTCCTTGGGTGGCTGACGCTGCACTTTCAGTAATGGTCTTGGAAAAAAAAAAATTGCGCTGCAAGGTGAAGTGAATGAAAAACGGGGTTAAAAGAAACCATTCTGGGCAGTAGGGCAGTGGTCCCAAACCGTTTCATACTGGTGTCCCCCCCCCAAAGCCCCTGAGACGAATTTAAGAGCACCTTCTTCCGGATTTAGCTGGATGGTATTCAACACTACTAATTATATAAAAGCGGATGATGTTTTCAGAGCTTTTCCATACAATTGAACTGTGAATGTTAGGTCGGTTTGTACTACTTGCACTATCGCTCTCTGCTCGCTTGGTGACTAGTTGTCATGCCCTGTCAATTACAACATGCAGTCTAGTGTTGTGCAGTGTGGTTAGGAATCACTGATGTAGGGTCAAATATCTCACTAGCCTCCATGCTGCACACATTTCATGAATCTGTGCTGTACGGAGAGGAAACAATCTTTATTAACAGTAGCGTCAATACAAATATTATTTGTGTTAAAGTAATGTTCATGCAGAATCTCAGTAACGTTTTATAGAAGGAGGGGACATTGAAAAGGCTGAAATACACTGGCTGAGGGTTCAACAGTGGAGAGCAGGAACAGGAAGGAAACCAGCGGTTATCCACTAGCGGAGGTGGAGTTCACAATTCTGTGACCCTGGATGTTGTTTCTCTCTGAGCCACTACGCCATCCGAAATCAGAACAACCTCCACCCTGAAGGAAGCTGGAGAGATGTGTGAAGTGGGAGGGAAAAGCGGGAGTCCAGAGAGGCGGTATTGAGAGCATCGGCCGCTCACGAGTGCCGTGCTGTACTGACAAGCTGCCAGTGAATCTCAGCCCAAGTGGTGCAGTCAGTGCCTGGCTCAGAGGGCCCTGGGCACACAGAGCTCTCTGCTGGCTGTCAAAACAGAGCTGTGTGCCTGAATTGACAGAGCGACCATTTGTGAAGAAATTGCAGCCAAAGTACAATGGCTGCATTCTGCTCGCTTCACACTCGCACCCTCGCTGCTTCTCACACACACACACACACACACACACACACACACACACACACACACACACACACACACACACACACACACACACACACACAATCGCAGGACAAAACAGAAGCACACAGTGGGCTACTTGATTAATTTCACCAAATCAACTTATGGTACCACGAGTATAAACACCAAGGTTTTTCACATGTGAAATTCCAGGAACCAAGTTGGAGTGAAAGGTTTGCTGCGAGCATGATTTGAGACTAAAACGTCGTTGGTAGATGGTGTATCTGCAACCAAGACAAAGTTTCACCCGACCCCCAATATTCAGTCAAGACAAGTCCTCAGCTAGGGCTTGGTTAATATATCTATATCATAGTGAGATATCAGACTAGATGTCGCAATATGCCATAAGTGTTGTCTTTTCCTGGTTTTAACGGTGTCTCATATGTTCAGAGACCGTGGTATTTATTAAAAGCGACAATGTGAAGCGCCTCTGTGAGACAAAGCACAAATACTTTGAGCAAACGTACCCACTCACATCTGAAATATAGGCACAGAAAAATAAACCTAAGAGCCCAATATGATCAGAATCCTGATACATGAATTCACTGCCCAACAATGATGTAAACAGACAGGAATAGAGCTGAAACAAGTGGTTTAATAACCACAGATACAGTCCATGAACACAAATATCTCTTTATTTTAAGAGTCACATTTTTCAAAAGCTTTCTGTTATGTATTGTTTTTTTGTAATCCAGCCCTTATTTTACTTGAAATAAACTCTCTCTTTCTCTCTCTCTCTCGGCTGTTGATATTGGTTGAGCAACACGTGCGCTGTTGAATCTATTACACTTAATTCTCACAAGCTTGTCAGAGAACAAAACCTCGGCTGATGGGAGCAACATATGCAACCTGGAGTAATTATTTATTTACAGAGACTGCCAGAGACTCAAATCTGTGTGTGGAATGTTGCCAGGGATCCAAATGTTGGCCGTTTCTGTGGACTCGAGGAAAATAAACCAGCCGAAAAGAGGGGGGGGGGGGGGGGGGGGGGTGTTGCTAAGGAAAGGACATCCTTTATTCTTGTCATGTTTATCTCTGTGCAGCACCTGTGAGCGAGACGGGGATGTGTGTACACTTTCGTTGTGATCATTAATCATTAATAATGCATTCGCAAGCAATGCTTCGCACACACTTCTGCAGCTGGGTCTGTGGACGCAGCAAACTGCAACGTTACTACGCCACAGAAGGGCTGGAGGACACTTTCTAAACTCAGCTTGTAGTAAACTAGTCGGAGTGGTAATGGTGACAGGACAGAAAAATATAAGTTAAGCAAACTAATGACGACCCAACACCCAATAAATCTTCAACGTTTGGCTTGAAACATCTTTTTTCTTTCTTCTTGGGGAAAAAGGGAAATGTTCACTGCTTCTCCACAGTTGCCGGTTGAAAATGTTCTGCTGATGCTTACTACAGATTTGATACACAGAAAAGTAAAAACACGAGTTAAAATGGAAGTGCTGAAAGAAGTTGACTTTTCGGTGCGTTTCAACTGATTCCACTGCAGCTGAAACGTTGACTTCTTGTACCACTCACACGTCCTTTCATCTCTTACACTTCTGACAATTCAACCACTTTCACTGGTTACAAATCAGCTGACGTTTTAAGTGCATTCATCTCGTCGTCTCTTTGACCAACAACGACAACTAAAAAACTACTGCCAAAATATTCACAGCTCAAACACAATTTACTCCCAACTGCTTTGGGTGCTTACCCTTCAGCTGAAGCCATTATCTTTCTGCTTCTGCCCTTGAACTGGCAGCAATTTCTTCCATGACTCCCACTTCCAGCTGAGCCTGTCACCGACACTTCACAGTGCTCGAACTTTCACAGGATATTCAACTCCTTTCGGCACTTATACGTCAAGTGATGCTTCGACTTCCCTCAGTGCTTACACTTACAACTACTAATCTCATATTTACATTGATGTGTTGCCTTTGTGGATGTGTCCAATTTACAGGTTATGAGTGACTGCCTTTAAAGATTGAAATAGTTTTTTTCCCCCTAAAAACATTGATAATAACATGGCTTATTTGTCCTTTCGATACAAAAACAGATGACGGAAGGCACCAGTGACATTCCTTGAAGAGTGATAAAAATGCGTGTCCTCCGAATGAGGCAGGGCTGTTTACACTTTCTGTTTGCTAAGGATTATGGGTACGAGGTTATGAAAGCATCTGACTGACTGGTGGGAGGGCGAGCCTCCCCAGGTGCGCAGAATGTGTGCGTGTGAGCGCTTCCGAAGAGTGTGTGTGTGTGTGTGCGTGTGTGGAGGCGGAAGAGAGTACCGCTGCCCACGTGGAAGTTGATGCTGCTGTCAGTAGGCGGCCGTCTATTTCTAGCGGCAGCCTGGTGGGTAGCAACGGACGGTGATATCGCCGCTTTCTTTCTCTTCACTTCATTTTCTTTGTGAAAGCAATTATTTGAATCCCTTATCGCTCTCGAAAGCGGCATTCGTGGCAAGAAAATTAAACCAACACGGAGTGTAACCACCAAAGATATTTACGACACGATAAAGATGCTGTATCTAGCAAATTCACTCGTATATAGATGATCAAGACACTTAGCCATTATTGTCACAGCTATTAGTACCCCAAATGTATACATTTCCCATAAACTCTGTGGCTTTGTGCCATAAAGACAATTTCTGCACGTCTCCCCTTCCTTATTACTGGCAGCTGTGGCTATAGTAAAGAGCTTACACGCTGGAATATGTGTTCCCTCTACGGGTCTTTAACTCAAGTCACCACCTGCCAGTGCACAATCCGGGGCGCAAAGGTTGGATTCGGAAATGGGTTTGACTAAATCAAGTCAACTCTTCCCTATGTGAATGTTATTTGTATTTTTCTCCAAATATTATTCATATATTTAGTTGGCAGTATCCTTCCCATCCCTGAATAGTGTGTGCACTTGTCCCGTCAGCTTTTCGGCAGCACCGACTACCTCCACCAATCACAGGCCGGGACATGACTGATGCTCCTTGAACCTACTGAGCTCTATATATTATCATATCTCACACATATACAATGTAAAACATAGATCTATCTTTTGCATCATGTTCCTGGACTGGATCGTGTAGTGTCTTATACTGACCTTTTAAATTGCACCGGATCATATCATAGTGTTTCATCATGTAATGTCAACTGTCAAACGGCACCCTTGAGATAAACTGCCAGCAAGGTGGTGAGTTCTTCCAGCACCCTTGAAATGTGTGTGTGTGTGTGTGTGTGTGGCTGTTTTATCGCCTGTGTCTTCCCACACACTCGTCTACTTACAGTAACTCAACCATCAATACTGTTCCTAATGCCTGCCCAAATGTAGCCATGCTGGATGTCCTCAGGACGCTCTCACACACACACACACACACACACACACACACACACACACACACACACACACACACACACCTACACACACACACACACACACACACACACACACACACACACACTTCCAGTAAATGATAAAGATCTGCTCCTGTGGTAAGAAAAAGCTTCTGATTCTTCCCATTTATTTTCTGTGAGGGATGGAGCGAGGCAGCGGCAGAGTGGGGGAGATAGGGGAGATATGGGGGACAGAGATAGAGACAGAGGGAGAGATGGAAGATCTTTGAAGAACATGCTGCGTGATGAAGGGAGGTTTTCTGAAACAACCTTGAAAGAATGAGGAATTATTTTACTTTTCTCGGTCACCTTTTTGAGATAGAGCAACAAAAATGGGAGACAAAAACTAAAAAGATTAGATATCAGTTTTTATCTTTGTCCATATTTCAGTCGATGGGTTTATGACATCATGGAAACAATTACCTCATCTAATTTAAAAAGACAAAGGAGGCAAATCCTGCTCTATGCAGATGATACGCTTCTTTTTCACTAATGGGGCCAAGACCTTCTCCGTTATCTGACTTATCAGATCTACACCCTTGACAGTCAAAGTTAAGTTGACTCACTTTCTAAAAAAATCTAGTTTAAATTGAAATGACGTATAATTTAATGTAGCTGGGAATCAAACGACATATTCAATTTAAATGAAAATTCTACTCAAAATCAGGCTAAATCATGCAGGTTCACCAAAACAACTCTTCCAGCTCAGACTCCAGCGTGACCACCAAAATGAAAGTAACTTTAATAATGCTTTGCAGAGTACCAGAAAAGGTTGAGTTTATGGGGCTCTCGTCTCTTCAACAAAGTTATTGTGTGAAGTTAACAGTAACTGCACGGAGAGTTCTTGGTGCAAACATAATTGTAAGGTCCAGAGTACAGCTCACACTTTGCTAACATTTAAAAAGATCTGGAGCCACGTCAGAAATACTTAACTTCTTAAAACTTTGTCAAGCCAACATAAGTCTTCCTTACCAACATTTTGAAAAATATACACTGTCATTTCAATGTCTGGACAACAAGGAGATATTCCTCTTCATTCTGGGGAAGTGCTGGATGTTGAATAAGTTGCTGCCTGCCATAAAAAATGGACAGCAAGCAGGAAATATCATCAAGTAAATCAAGCAAATAAAGTGTGTTTCTTCTTTTCTTTCTTTTGCTTTTTAGTAGATAAACAGTCACCAGCATATCTGAGTCGGTTTTGTTATTATTCAATTTTTTGAATTTTTTTTCGTCATTATTATTTCAACAGCTTTAACAGTGCTTTGGAAACACATCAAGCGACATGCCAACTAAGCCCCCTGAACTTAATGGAGAGCGCGAGTGCGAAAGTGACAAGGGAGGAACGAAAGAAGAAGAGAAACAGGGTGGAAGAGAGTCCACCGCTTCCTCCTCGTCACCCAGTAGGAGTAGCAACCCAAAAATAAACCTGCAAGGACACCATATGCTCCTCAACGTCTCTGAATTTCTCCTCTCTCTTTATCTGTTCTTCTGTTTGTTTTTACTGCTGCTCCACGTGAACGACGCCGGCACCGTTGCCTGCTAGGAAGCGGGAGATTGATCCCTTTCCTATTGTCTGCTGGTTAAAAAACACCCAAAACGACGGCCGCTTTGAATGCACAATCAAGCTACAGGATTGGACGTCGATGACAAAGCGTTCTGCCGATCGATGCCGGGGAGCCGAGCTTTCTCCCCGTAACCATCAATCAATCGGCTGATCGATGTGGAGCCCGTCTCGACATCCCCTCCCTCGGCCAATCGTCACTCTTGTTATCGAGTGCCTGGCCAAACTTCTCCCCCCTGGTTGTCTAACCCCAATACCGTTGGGCCGTATTTTTCCTCCTGGTGACCGCGTGTTTTTCTAACCTCTTTGGCTCGTTTTTTGGGGGCAAGGGTGAGAAAATAATAAAGCCCTGGAATCTCTCATTTCCTGTGGGCGGGTCTAGCTCGCACGCTGCGTTATGTTACATAGTTTTCACCGATATGACTGGAGGCCCTTGAAGGCATACCAGGCCTTATAAGTCACCCTCGGGTGAGACTGGGTGTTTGCTTACAGTCATGGTATGCAGCGGCAGTGATTCTTTTCTGGGGCCAAGCTGTTGTTTTTCAAAAAAAGAATGTTGTTATCCAATCAGCCTCAGTGTGACTGAAAGTCAAAATGGAATCTGTCTTATCTATAGCTTGCGTGCATCGCTTTGATTTTTGCACAAAGGGAAACACAGCGGCCTCAGCCCACAGAGATGACCTTGTGATAAAGCACGGATGAGCGTCTGCTTGTTCGCATTTTTCTTTTCTTTTTTTGTTCGCAGAAATGGAAAACTGTCGAATACAAATGCCTCCTGCAAATGCGCTCCCTTTCAAAAGTGGTCGTGGCACGTCGAGCTCTGATGAAAAGACAATCTAATCATCTCAATCTCCACTTTTATCCTGTGTTCACACTAAATCCCTCCGCAATCCTCTCCTTTCTGCTCTCGAGCGCTCTGCATCCAGATTTTAAGATTGGATGAAACATCCTGAAAACATGTTTCAACAAAGGTTAAAATCCAACCCCCTGCCCTCCCCCCTTTCGCAGCCTATTATGTCTTTAGTTTATTCTCTGATGCATCTATCTATCCCTCCGTCTATTGATCCGTCGCGGCTATTCATCAAGCAGTCTAGGAATGGGAGGCCGCTCCAGGAGCTCCAGGACACACTTCTCTGTTTCCCTCTCAATGGGGACGTTGGCTTATCCCCCACCCCCGTTGTCTCTCCCTTTGCGTCAGCCTGGTTAAAATAGGCAAGCAGCTATCATTGTGCAATCCTTATCGCAATAACGTGGGAAATCTCACGGTGTGAAATTAAATGATATAGACAGAGAGAGAGAGAGGGACAGCCCCCGTCAGTCAATGTGGTTCTTGTTAGTATTTGACTTTGTCCGTTTTAGACAGCTCAGAGAGGAAAAGGGAATACTGAGACGAAAAGACATGGAGCCGATCAGTCTAAGGTTCCAACAGGTTTGAGGATTACATAACTGTGTTTTTATCTACCGCCAGCATTGGATACGCAAACACTTCACAAATCATCCGGGACGTTGCTCAATGGTGTAAAATCAACAACAATGTTGATCTTTCATCAAGTGCATCTTCACACTTGCCAACTTCCAGGATGTAGATATCCCGATGTACTTCTTTTGTCAATTGGAGATGTGTTCCACATCGTTAGCAAGACTGATCGGAGTGTGATCGCAATGGAATAAAAACCTGCAAACAATTTCCTCAAGCCAAAAGTGCTTCTCTGATCCACTGCTGGAAACGTTTGTTCATCTGAATATTGCTTAAACAAATCCTTTCCCTCGACTAGAAGCTCCATTGTTAAAGCAGCACCAGAGGCTGACACGCACTTTGTAGCGCACAAGAGAGCGGAGGGAGGGAGCGAATGGGTAAATCCGTCAGTTGGTCTTCATAGAAAAGGATTTCTCCCAAAACCCTCTGTGTCAAACACGCTTGGTGCTCTGAACTCTTCTTCTCGGGCTGCACATAAAACGGTTCTGATCAGGGCCTTGCTTGTTTCCGGTAGGAATCAACATTTTGCAAGAAAAAAATGCTAATGCTAGTGCGGTGACCTTCTCTTTTTTTTTATGTGTGTTTGATTTTGCCGACATCACACCACTTTCTCTTCTCAATGATAAAAGCATCAAACACATAGAAAGCAGCCGCTGCATATACTGTGTATCCAAGTCTCTCTTAGAATGCCATTAGCTAATCCCAATAAGAACCTCATTCTGCTGTGTGTGCTAAAAGTTTGGAGTAATCCTCTATCCCCAGATGCCTGAGTTGCAGCGTGAGCGAAGGTGCAGATACATGTGTGTGTGTGTGTGTGTGTGTGTGTGTGTGTGTGTGTGTGTGTGTGTGTGTGTGTGTGTGTGTGTGAGCACATAAACACTGTTGGAGAGTGTTTATCGCCATGCAGACAGGGATTAATCCTCCAGTGTGCATCAGCGACGTCATCATCCAAAACAACAACAACAAAATCGATGGCGCGATGCTGTCAACGGTAGCCGGGACGACTGATCCTTCTCGACAACGGTGCAGGGGGATTAGGCGTGACAGTTTACTGGACAGGAGCTCATCTCCAGTGTGTGTGTGTGTGTGTGTGTGTGTGTGTGTGTGTGTGTGTGTGTGTGTCATATGTGTGTAGTCGGAATTATTAAAAAACACAAATAAAAGGAGGGAGAGATGAAAAGGAGGATAGAAAAGGCAGACACAGACATCATGTGCTGCTCTGAGCTAAAATTACATCATCCCCAGCTGTTCCCTGCGTACATGGGTACCGGAGGAGAGAGGAGATGGATTACAAATCCTTGAAGCTAGCTGCATTGGAAATATATGGAATTATCTACCTCTGCTGGCAGAGATTTTGAGACAGTGTCTTCGTTAAAATGAACATCTACTTGCTTGTTATTAAAATAATGTATTTTGGTATCATAAACTTTGGACCATCTAAATTGCATTTCATGTCTCACCGCTGTATGAAACAACACGGCCATGCAAAGCAGCCGCTTGCTTTTTCTCAAACGTAGGTGTGTTTTCGGTCTGAATGCTTTCCAATCCACTCGCTGTAGCAGGTGATGTCGTATATCATATTTTAATATTGGCCAGTCAGTGACCTCTCTGATGGAATTGCTGCAGTTTATTTGATTTGATTACTGCGATGATGACATATCGTATGCAAAAGATATTTGCAGAGCAGTAAACCGAAGCAATCGTTTTTGATTGGCCGCCTTTTATGCACGTTGGACTTTATTACCGTTTTGTTCCATGTCGTTTTTTTTTATCTACAAATATGATTCAGATTTATATAATGTTTAACGCTGCATATGTACGGTTCCATTTAATTAATTTCTGATACAGCTTAGTCAGACGTTTCTCTTCCACTAAATGTTTATTTTGTGTTAATAAATTTCCTCCATATATTGTTGGATTTGAATCATAATCAAGTACTGATATTGATATCAGTATTGGCTGGGCTTTTAGAAAGCAGGAATCAAACCTGTAATGCACTTTTTATTGCATTATGACGAGCTTTCAGTTTTACAGACCGCTAGGATTAAACCGTGTGCACCAAAATGCATCACACACACACACACACACACACACACACACACACACACCTCTTGTCAATGCCAAAGAGCTATAAAGGCATTTCAAAGTTTAAATGTGTTCACTAAAAGAAAAGGAAGCATTGCTGACTCAGAAGTACCGCGGCCAGATGATCGATATCATATCACAAGAGATTGTGTCACAATATACGCCGCTGATAAATTCTACACTGGTTCACACACACTCACGTATGTTCAATTATAGCAGACACACTTGTTCCAAGACAGAAACCAACAGCAGTGCCTGTTATTCACAGTATTTTTTGGTGTAGGAATTACTATCTTCAGGCTGTGTGAGCATTCTAAAAAAAACGCATCTCAGTGCAACACTAGTTGTTCATATTCGGCAAGAAAGCCAGCTGTGAGTTGGTAACAGAACTGCATGCATTATGGGATGCTTTCACAGAAGTGCGGGCTGCAGCAGGGCTGTATTAATATTGCACTGAGGGGCAGATAGACAGAGAGAGAGAGAGTGAGTCTGTATGTATGAGAGTGTTAAAGGGGGTGAATCATCGCCCTCAACGACAGCTGCTTCTCCTTTCTCCGAGGCGCGACAGCAGCGACGACGACAGCAACACACACTTCCTGTGAGCAGATCACGTGGCCAATGAAACAGCAGGTGCGTCGATAGTTTACGCAAGGTTATTGCCGTCGGTTGTGCGCAAGTGATTCTTGTCGGTTTTCGATCAAACCACGCATTCCTCAGAAGCCTCAAATATAGCCATTCACGACGTATTATCCGAGCCTGCGAAAAGCCCCGCCGCTTCCACTTCAAATTCAGTCTTCGACAGCGACTTCCTCACTTCTATTTCGAACCCCTAGTGCTCAACAGCCCCCCACTCATCTCCTCTTCAAATGTTTTCTCTACTTCTCGCTACGTCGCTTTTCTCAGTCGTTCCCTCTCCGTCTGTCTCTCTTGTGAGCTCTTGAACCTCCAATATTTGTCTAGAGATACTATGCCATTCTCTCTCATCCCGTTATCTCTGCTGCCTTCCTGATACTACGCTCGCCTTCTTTTCCTCCACTTATTTCTGTCCTTGTTTCTTGAGAGCGTCTCCTTGTCGTCTCCGTCATTGTTTTTTCGACTCGTGCACTCGGGTAATGGTCGTGACTCCTCTTTGAGTTTTCTCGGTGGACCACGGGGTCCAGGCTGGCCCCTTCGATTTAATGACGAATAAAAAGAGGAAAGATGAAAACACACAATCTGAGACACAAATTTGAAACATATTGCGCTGCTTCCACAAGAATAATAACCAAGAATCCATTTAACTTTAACTACTCGTTTGGGTTTTTCTTCGCTTCATTTGCTCTTTTTAACGTTACTTGTATTTCCTTGTGTCTCTTTCACAGCATTTTCTTTCTTTCTTCTATTCTCTCCTCCATGTACATCTCCATCTACTCTCTTGGAAAGCCTCTTTCATCCTTACAGGGGACGCTGCACAGGGGTCAGAGGTCATCCTGGGAGCTTAGTTGACTGGCTGCCACACACACACACACACACACACACCAGTAGAGATCTGCTGGACCTCGCCACAACGCCAAACAGCAACACAGCTGCTCAACATGCGACCCACACAACAGAGGGACTTACGGACCCCGCTACAGGCTTACATGCAGCCTGACAAGCTGTAGAACTCGGAGGGCAAGTGCTCAGCTAGGGCACAAGCTCGAGGTCACGCTGGAGTGAGAGGTGCTGCGATTGCTGTAGTTCACCGGGGGTGATATCTGCCATCAGGCTCGGATGATTTCAAAGAGAGGGGGGCTGGGCAAGAGTCAACTGATCAGACTCGCACCAGATCCGGCTGGAAATCTGCGGCACTGACCGCGCAAAACCAACATCCTGTCACAGCTCTGCCACTACTATCCAGTTTTTTTCCACCTCTCACTCACCTAATCAGTTCATTCAGTGCACCTGCCAGTCACACTCACCTCATCAGCTTATTACTCTCACCTGCTCACTCTGCTTCCTCCACTATTTAAACCCCTGCCTCACACACACTCACTGCCAGATCGTTCTCCGCTTCCATGCAAGACTTTCCCGCGTACCCCCTTGGACTGATTACCCATTACCGACCCTGCCTGTTTTGGACTACCCCGCCAACTCACTCAGCCTTCTGTCCCCAACCACGAGAACCTGTTTTTCCTGTGAACGTTCTACCTGTTGTGTGTGCCGAAGAAAAATAAAGCTTTGATTCAAACTATCCCTGGTGTTTGTCGTACTGCTCCTGGGTCCTTACTACACCTGTTACACATCCTGCATGAGACCTGCTAGCCGAGCATCACAGTCTGTGCTGTACATAAGCAGCAGCCTCTATTGCTGCAATGCCTGCTGCCACGCTGCTCACATGAAAGCTCGAGTGTCACTTGTTGCCACTGCTGCTCACATAGCATTTCAAAAGCTCCACCTCAGCATCCAGCTGTAAGCTCTGAGTCTATGTTCCTCTAGGGCTAAGTTATTCTCGTCACTCCCCGCTCACCGCTGTTCGTATAGCATTTCATAAGCAGCAGCTCCGCCTCAGCATCCACCTGTAGGCTCTGAGACTATGTTCCCTGAGAGGATAAGTTATTATCGTCACCCTCCACTCCCTGATGTGCTGAGCTCTGGGTTTCTTTATGGGGAGAGTCAGAGCCTAGACGCAAAATATCAACCCTGTACATATTCTACATTCACACATATTCATTCCAGGTGAATTAGCTGACAGACCTGTTTTTAAAAAACATGTCTGACACCATCTCCCAAGAACTTGAATCAACACTTACCGTCGTGGTTGGGGTTGCCCAGCGTCCACGGTTCGTCTGAGTCAAAGTGAGTGTCGCCTCCTATTCCCGGCCCTGGAAAGTAGGCGTGGGCTAGGAAGCCACCCTCGCCGTCAAAGGGCGAGCTATCGCCGTGGAAACCCGAAGCGAAGATGATGGTGATGTCCACATCTTTCTTGGTCCTCTCCAGCTCGCTGTAGGGCACGGCCTCGAAGCGGAGCGGCGTCACATTTTGCCAGACGT
This sequence comes from Leptoclinus maculatus, assembly GCA_032191485.1. Taxonomy (NCBI): domain Eukaryota; kingdom Metazoa; phylum Chordata; class Actinopteri; order Perciformes; family Stichaeidae; genus Leptoclinus; species Leptoclinus maculatus. The sequence continues at coordinate 15,350,223 of JAVDOI010000013.1, forward strand.
CGAAGGCCCGCCGAATGGCGTCGTGGGTCTCCTCTGCCCCCACTTTGGGTGTCACGTTCTTTATGCTGCCGAGACACGGGAGGGAAAAGTTACCGAGAGAACAGGAGTCTACGTAAACCTTTCACACAACCAGATCATTGTCTCTTATGCCCAAGGAAGCCTTGAGTTGGGATTACTCCTTCAGCTGTCAGGAAGAGCAAATCTATTGGTCTGATAAGACTCTTGAGTTCTCTGAGCGTAACACAGGGAAGAGTGGCCTATTCCGCTGGATGTCCACTCAGAGCTTGAGATATGGTGGGACATTAAAAAAACAATAGACAGTTTACAACGGCTGAAAAAAAAAAAAGAAACACACCATGTCAATCTACACGATCACAGTATGCCAAACTCAAACATCCATCCCGATGCCTGTTCTCCCCGCATGCTGCCATTTCACGCTCATCGTGTTCACCAGCAGAGAGCTAAAGGAAGCGATTTGAGAGGGAAGAACAGCTGAGTCCTCCCTTGCCGGCTTTGAGTTGCTGCAGGTGTGGAGAGGACGGGACAGTTCCCTGCCACTGGAAGTTATTTTCTAATTACGGATTATCAACAGCCCACTGGCCGCCGAGAGCCCCAGTCGGGTTCGGGCAATCACGAAAAAACCTGACTCCACTTTATTCGCTCTGAAAATATCTCGGTGTCACGCTCTATTAAAACGTGGTTTCTCTTTTGGGATAGACGGATGGGTATAGTTTGCGTCATCCAACTGTAAACACACACACACACACACAATACTATATGTCTTCTTATGCCTGTAGCACTGTGTCTGAGTTGAGATCAGTTGATAAGTGCAGTGTGTAAATAAAGTGCCAATTTTATTTTATTTATTTTTATTAAGTCTTCTTGCTCAAGTGTTTCAAGAACATGTGCATTTCCTGTAACCTCTCTTTTGTTCCCTTTCTCCTTGTGGTCCTTCACAGCGTCTGTGTTTGGCTGTCATATCCCATTATGGGAATAAATATTATCAGGACGTCTTTTACTCATCTTCTTTTGCGTGGTGGGTAGACTGCTGCAAGGCACATCTATATACTGCATATTAATATTGTATGTTAGCTAAGATTAATTATTAAATCAAACTCAGTGAAAAGGGAAGCATAAAGGCTGGTTATGAAATATAAATAGTGTCTGCAATTTTATTTAAAATGTTCCAATTGCTTGAACCAAAGAATAAACTTGTTTCTGTTTCTCGGTCTGCTCTTTCTCGACAGACTTGCTGACAGCTGACTAGCACTTTAGCAAAGATGCGTTTGCTTTAATTACTCTCTCACAAGCTTTGACAAAACCTTCACTTTCAGCTAATGAGTTTCTTTTTTGACAGACAAAATGGAATTTAGTATTTAATTGTAAATTGTATAGACAAATTATCACATTATTAAGTTGATATGACGAACATGTTAGCAAACAGTGACTCATCAACACATTGAGAAGCATTCATTTGGAGTCACGTTTGCTCTAGTTTTGGTCTCCACCGACCCTTGAGGGACATATTTGGCTCTACTTGCTAATTTTGTCTGTCCGTTCCGTTTGTACAATAGGTTTCAAGAGTTCTTTTTTTTTTAACATCAGTCAGCTGTGCCAGAAAACAACACAGATGAGAGCAGTGAGAGTGAACCACTACAGTCAGGTTTTGGCCCGTTACACCACAAACAATGAGCTGAAGAACACTAAAAAGGCCTCGAGCCTCAAGCACCAACAATCCTGTCTGGATGGCGTGTTGTTGATTGCATTTAAGATTTGTCGTAACGGATATAAATTGTGATGAATGATAGCGTGGAAATTTGTGTGTGTCCTCAACTGTTCTCAGACAAGAGTGAGTAATAAATGCTCGCATCTGAAGATTTGCCAGTACTCTTGAATTACGGAAACATCAAGTGAAGTGTTGTTAGTGCGATGGTTGGCTGTCGAGTAAGCAAACGGTCTCTGTCTGATTGGGGCCACTTACGGAGGCAACACAAAATGGCCCTTTTGTCGTTTGAAGTGCTGATGTAGAGCAGATAGAGGTACAAGTCCTGCTTTCATATCAAAATCAGCTGACTCAGAGAGTGTCTGCAAAGGCACGAGTGTTTTCTCCGAGATTAAAATGGAGAGAAACTGTTGTAGCACCTCGAGTGTTCCCCATGAATCCTGTGCATGTCCTTGCTCTGTCTGGGGTTACAATGAAAGGCCTTAGCAGCAACTGTGGGCCATTGAGGAGTACAGAGACGGTTTCATCTGATTCTATTACCCGTCTCACCGTATCCGTGTGTGCTATTTTAAGAGTAAGAGAGAAGCGCGTGCAGACGGAGGCTGCAAGACGACAAATGAAAGAATTCCCAGCCTGCTCTGAGGCCATGTAAAATATTCAACTCCATGTTGTGAGGTGATAATGATTCCGGATGCAACTCATCTGCTATCATGGTACCTGCATGCAGGGAGAACTGTAGGCATGCCGAAGCTAATTAGTGCCTTCCCGCAGCAAGTACTGTATGTGGCTACATGGAAACTAGCGCACACCTGGGGTGGCCATGCATTTGTTATACTTCCAAAATACCAGAGTTGTTTCTTTTTTTAACAATTAGTTTTGAACCGTTTGACCATGTCTGATTGTCTGACTGCTCGTGTTTGTTGCAGTGATGTCACCGTTCGTAGATCTCAGCAACGTCACTTGGTTGGTACAACATTATCATAACCAATGGCCAAAACAAAACAAAAATAAAATCAAAGTTTGTCTCAAAATGGTAAAGAAGATGAATGTGGTCATGCGACACACAGAACCGTCACCGGTTACCGTTCATGGATGTTTTTTTTTTAGAAGATATAAAATGTGCTACACTCTCTAACTTTCTCCATTGCACCAATTTGAGTTGAAATGAGCAGCTGCGGGCACATCCGACTTCTGACTGGGGGCCAGGCACACATCCGTGTACAACACACACACACACACACTCTCAAAAATGCTCCCATCCGATTACATAACCCTAATCTGTCAGAGAGCACCCTCTGCTTTCCACTGGGGTTTCCTCCTCTCAGCTCATCTCTTTCTCTGTGCAGCTGCTTCTCCTCCAAACCACCCCCCACCCACCCTCCTCAATTCCACCTATCTGCTCCTCCACTTTTCATCAAGCCCACTCATTTTCTCCTTTTCAAATCTGCGCCGCCACAGAGGAACCATGCACTCATGGTACGAACTCCGAAACCAATCCCAGCGTCATGTTTTTAAGAAGAGAAAATGCACAGGCATGAATCAGTGATGTACAGCCCTACTTCAGCTGTAGGTCGCTGATGCACTAGATTATATTCGGCATGTAATACTGCTTATACATTTATCCTCAGGACAGAGGAGAAAAAAATAAAAAAAGCCCACTTCTTGAGGATTATCCCATGAAACATGGGGCTGGGGGCAAGCATCGGCATGGTATGTATAAAAAACAGAATCTGGGCTACTAACCTCACTGAATCAACAGAAATATTACATAACACGTTGTCCTATACATCATTACTCATGTAGCTGCATGTCAGAATTGGGTGATGAGATCTCTGGTGCATGTATGGCTCTTGCATGTACACTCTTTTCCCATTTGTGTTACATGTTCGGAGGATAAAGCTGGTTCTTGTACAGTCCCGGCTTTAAAGAACATGGTCTTCTTAGTGTGTAATGGTTGTAGTTTGGCTTAAAGCAACTTCGGTTTAACCTTTGGGTTTGCAGCTTTCCGTCCTTTATATAAATCCAAATATTGTGCTCAGCAGTTGCTCCTTTGCTCCACAAGAGGAAATGGGGAAACAGTTAAAAGTTTTAAATGGGCTACCATTGATTAAAGCTTAAAGGCAGGATAAAAAAGGCAGGATAAAAAAAACAAATGATAGCAGGCTGTTTCCTTTTCTGTCTCTCTCTCAAAGGAATGTGCATCTTAATGAAAAGGTCAACGACACTGGTTAAGTCATGAAGCCCTGTTTGTGTGCACGTGCCTCCGTCTGCGCAGATCATTTCTTCGGGGCTGTGGGCACATACTGGGCTAATCGTGTTAGCCGGATGTCTTCACAGCTTGACAAAAGCCCCGTTGACGGGTCGAGTGAGTGTGTGGGATCGTCTGTGCATGTCGATGGTGGTTATGGGGATTGGAGGAAAACCGGGTTATTGTGAAGCTGCCTCTACACGAAGCAAACAAGCTTGACTGGCGTGATCTTGGCACATTTTAAACCCACCCACCTGTATGTGATGTGTTTGTGTTGCCACTTCTGTCCTGTCAGGGCGTACCGCCGTTTCCTGACACTGAATTTGGACGCGCCTCCTATCTGGTCGGGAACCCCACATCTTGGCTTCTTCATCCACCTGCACGAAAAAAATGAGAGGAGGCCATCAATCATCATTCTAGGGGCGCATACTTTTCAAAATTCTTTCATTCATTTTATTTCAAATTCTGATCCAATGTAGCTCTTTGCATTCGTGAACAGATGCGGACTTTGTTGCGGACACGTGAATGCGCTACACATAAAGTTACTTCAAAATCTAAACACAACACATGCAAACACACGTTCACTCACGTATGACACACAGAAGGCGCCTCACCTTATCGTGTTATCGCTGCTTCGGCAGCGAGAAGCGGGAGGAGGAGAGAAGAAGCACAGGCACACCGTTAGCTCATCACGTTTCAGCCCAGCGGTGGGACAGCTGTTAGTCTGCATTCACACCGCTGGCCACCACATCGAACACGGTTCAGTGGCCAATTTGAGCTCATTGCTATTTGTAGCACGGATGGCATTTCGGTGTTGGTGGGGACAAATGTCAGTGAACACAGTTTTTTTTTTGTGTGTGTTTCGCAGGTAAAATGATGATGGCCCCAAGGGTTTAAACTGGGTATAACCTAAGCTACAGCCGGTTTAAAAACAAGAGCATATTACTGTAAGTCAGTTTGATTTCTAATATCCTCACATAAATAATAGGACTTTGATTCTTAATGCAAAGTATAATCTTAATAAAACCTCTTTTACAGGCCTCAGGTGGGTTTACCCTCCACTACATCCATGTGGAGAATCCAAAGACTCTTCTCGTCTTCGTGGTTACAATAAAGTGAGTTTTTCCTCTAAATCCATGTCGTCCTTGTCTGCTGCGTTGACGTTCGACCGAACGGCGACCGAACGCTGTCCCTGTTCTTCCACTGAGTATTAATACTTTGCCATTTCGCAGCCTTTGATCTGACAACAGAGGTGTACTCTCCGTGAAAGGCCCCTTTGATCGAATTAAGACGCCCCACTTAATCCGTGTTAGGGTAAATTTGTGTCTTGGCAAAACCACTCTGGGTGCCTTCAGAATACAAAACGGGATGAATGAGAGACTCGCCATTTGTCCCCCATTCTGAAGACGTCTTTGTGAGCTTCAACAATCTTTAACCGCTGCTTGTTCGTTTGCTGCGCGTTTTACCTCCTGGCTGTTGTTCCCTCCCGTTGTAAACTATCTATTTATGTTAAAACAACTTCAAATTTCAGGTGGTAGTGTTAAAGCAAATCATGAAAATCAAGCAGGAATAATATCTAATCATTTTTTTGTATTTCAATAATTAATCACACTTTGGAAACATTTTACTCATTTGTTTGGAGATTTCCAAAGTAACATGCGTGTACAAGAAATGACACTACTTACACTACTAAATTAAACATTGCCGCTTTTTTGTACTTACATTAAACTCCTATGGAGTCACTGAATAACTGGCAGTGTCTTCCTTCCTGTTAAATTTCTTATAACTTCCGCCCACGTTTCCTTATCTTTTGAGGGAACTCGTCACGCCGAAAGCTCGGAACTCAAAGTGCCCCCCTTTAAAACATGTGACTCACCCTATAGTGCTGCTGTCCAGAGAGCCTGTGACATTGAGGCCGTAGCGGCGCTGCATGGCAGCGATAGCGGACTGCATGACTCGAGCAGAGCGCAGCACCGACATTCTGGGGTCTGCAGGAGGGAGGTAGCCGTACCTCTGGAGCCATGACTGCAGACAAAAGAGAGAGAGGGAGGGGTGAGTATTTACAGGGAAGGGGTTCCAGGTGACATGCCAACGTCTATGCAAATATAAAATAATAATCATCAGTGACTGTAGACTGATGGTTCAGGGAATTGCCTTATTCCCTGTTCTATATAACCTAGAACACCATTAAATCACCATCAAGATACAACTTAACTACAGAAACATAAGTAAGAAAAAGATCAGCAAACGGATCTAACGGCATTTTTCCAGTAAGAAACCTCCATACAAGGTTATAGAGCAAAATGTCACTTGTTATCTTGTCATTTGGCTTGTCGGGGACAGGCGTTTGGTGTAATAGAGCTTTCTGTGTCTCTATAAAATCCTGCTGGAGGGAATCACAGCTCAGATCTTTGGACCGGGGCGAAAATGAGGGATCGGCTTTAGGGATTTGGATCGTCCCAGCCTTTCTGTACTCTCTCAGTCTTCATCATAAAGCCGGCGAACGGACTCCGCCAACTGCTGCATTGAGCAACACAAAGCCAACCGACCAATAAAAAAGAAAATTCAACCAATAAAAAACTGTGTCGAGAGAAAACCCAGACACAATGAGCTGTCTTTGAGACTCTAATTCGTCACCCGGCATCACCGCGCCGTGAAACCTGAGCGCTATCCTTGTACACGATGTCGCCGAGCTGCTTCAGTCGTTCTGGAGGCCCGCTGCCCAGGATAGCATACACACTCAGAAGGGGGGGGGGGGGCACTTCTGTTGCGGAGAGCGGGCCTTGTGTCGGGCTCCAAGCAGCAACAATGAGCTCTCCAGAAACTCATTGGAAGGCCCGTGTATCTTTTCACAGAATGCTACAAACGGGCGAAAAAACAGGACGCCTGTTACAGTACAGTTTTCTTTTTTTTGTGGTTGCCTTAAAGTGAAATAGAGCTTTGGGATGTTGCTCAGCTAACTGGCAGTGTGTGCACATAGCAGAGGAATACCCAGAGGCCCGACCGCTGTGTGGATATGTGCACTACTGATTGTACAAAGCAGACCATAGTTCATCATCATAGTAAATGGATCTGTGGATGTTGAAAGCTCAATGCGGACAAACACCACTTGAGTAGAGCAGGGCAATGTCATTTCACATTTTAAATGTTTGAAAACAAAATACCTTAATATTAATGTTAAATTCAACTCTAAAAAGACTGTTATCATGATTGACAAAACCAAAGAGGATCTGAAGCTGAATCTTTTTTCCGAGAGCTAAATGTGGTAAAAAAAAAAAAGTGAGATATTTGGGTCACATCATCAGGAATGACCTAAGTGATGATGACGATGTGCAGTGTTGCAAACTGTACGCACAAGCCAATATGTTGGCATGTAAAATGTGCACAGATGATCTCTTTAGAGCCTACTGTACTCCACTCTATGCAGACCACTTGTGGTGCAGTTATAGTACAGCAAACATGAAAAAGATTCAGGTGGCATTTCATTGATGCTTTTAGAATATTGCTCAAGCTCCCAAGATGGACAAGTGCAAGCAAACATTTCATCACAAAGGCCTGAACTGAGCCAACACAAAGTGACACGAGGTATTTCTTTTGTTTTTGGAAACATCGGAACAAATGTCTTTTAACCACGAGTGACTTTTGAACTGCAATGATTATACCTGTGTCTTGGTGTCCTCGTATTGTAGTGTATGTATTTGTCGTTGTTTTTTCTTTTTTATATGGACTCATGTGTCTGAAATCAAGTTGAATATAATAATGGAATGTCGGGATTACTGGTGGAAGGAATATTTTGACATTTTGGGCGAAAAAAACGCTTTCTTGGTTTTGACGCTTAGTTTAGCATTAGACTGGAAGCAGGGGGAAAAAATGACTCTTGGCAAAGATAATTAACAAAAAAAAAATAACGGCCCAACAACACTTCCAAAGCTCATATATTCACTTTATATCTCATTTGTTTAATCTGGACGAAAGCCGAAGTGTAAAAACAACACGTTGTGGTTTTACGGGAGGTGATGTGGCGGACTCTTACTTGGCCGGGTTTCGCTGTTCACTTAAATAGTCTCGGGAAATTCAGTGACTTAACCGCAACACCTCTTTAAAGATCTGGAAAAGACTAAACATAAGACACCTAATTTTATAGATCCCCCGGTTTCCTAATATAATCCTGGAAAGGAACTAACGTGTAACTGTGAATTCATTACGAAGCTTCCTGGAAAGGACTACGTGATTGTAATCACTATGGAGGAAATCTAGACGCCGTCTTTTAGTCAGTGCAACCTGAGCACATTTATACCAATTATGAACCGATGCCGATATCTTAAACTACACCATCTTGAATCTTGTACTACAAACAGAAAGAAGCCAGGATGCAGTGAAACACAAAACACCTTTTGGTGCTGGCATTAAAGGGGATGAGCAGAGAGGACGCTACAGTGTCTATGCCAGACTTCATCTTTGTAGTTTATGCGCGCTGTGATTGGCACGTCGACAAATCCCTGATTCTCTGCCTCCCTACTTCCTGTCCCCTGAGGCCTGTAGGTAGGACCGTGCAGCGATGAACTCGCCGACTCTCGTCAGCGCGGCAGATGTCCAAACGTTACGTCACGGTTCACATTTCTTTGGCGTATGAGGTAAAATTCATAAAAACCGAAGGGGTTATGAAAGCGTAAACTGATTCAGTTTTGGGAAGCACGAACGATTTCACCCCGCCGAGGCTGGTTTGTTTCGAGCTTCTCTTTTCTTCTCTCGCAGCGTTTCAGATCTTTCCCCGTTAAAATAGTACCACAGATACCAGCGTGCCAAGCTGAAAGGGGCATGTTTTAATCTAGGAGGAAGAAGTGAGTTGGATCGCGGAAAGGCACGCACACAAACTTAAATTAAAAGCTTTTGTAACGCCGCAAACATTACAGGTACAGAGAGAGAGAGAGAGAGTTATTGCCAACATTCAAATCTTACTTTTAATCCTTCAAATCGTATTTTTAACTTTGAAACTTTCAGAACTCGTGTTTATCCTCACAAATCTTCCGATTGTACATGAAGGAACATTTACATTACATATTCTTTATAGGCCTATAATAAAGCTTAATTCATTAAAATCTGGTATCACACACACACTTCTCTCGGTCATGTCTCTCCATCAGTTCTTTGTCATCCTATAACGTCTACTCCCCCCTCTCTGGTCCTGTAATCATCCCCGTCCCTCCCTCACATCGCCTCTCTGACATCGGAGGGTTTGTCATTGCGACCACGATGGGCTTTGTCCTACAACCACTGACTGCCCCAGTGAAATTTTCTGGTGAAAGAAGATATTGATGAAAACGTATACAGCTTAGACGTGGCACTGCATATTCAGCTGAACCAAAAACAAAATGCAGTGAGGTTGTTTTTTCCCCTCTTTGCAGTCTTAGAATGCTTCACATCTGGTAGATTGTGCCGGTGGAGAAGCACTGTGATCAACACGAGCTTCAGTACATCAGGTGGGTTTTAAAAAGACTGACCACTTTGTCCTGTGTGGGCGAAAACATCGAGGAACTGTCTAATACTTCAAAATGAATTTGCATTCACGACCTCAACATTGCTTTGTAGACACAAATGTCTATGTTTACAGATACTTTTTATTTTTAGATGTTTTGAAGCCCTGCTCAGAACATTTAAAAGAAAAAGTGTGTATGAAATGTATTTGCAGTATGAGCTACACGGCTATCATGTAAATGAGGAGCCGCAACGAAAAGCAAGACGGCGAGTTGTTTTCTAGGAGGTTTCGGCAGTATGTATTAAGTGAGGACAATGCAGCCATTATCAGACACAGAGGTGCATTAAATAAAAGAGAGGCAGCAGAGATAGAGGGAGCTGGGACTGCTGCTAGATATGTCCGTCACTCACACATCGACAGGATATTGGATGGTGTGTGTGTGTGTGTGTGTCTGAATGCAGGAGGTGGTGTGATGGAGAGACACGGAGCTTCTTTTTATACAGCAAGAAAGCACAATAAATTAATATTTGTATGCAGAATCACAGATAAATGTAAAATACTGTACTGGGGCGTCTAGAATGCACATGTTTATATGCTTAAAAGAGTATTCCAACTTTTTAGGATTGCATTTCAATATAGTTTTAGATGTTTTGACCCCGACTTTAAATGTGTAGCTTCCGAGGCCAAGCTGAAATAATGCAAAATACGTCACTGTGACATCACCAGGGTTGGGTTTCTCAGACGTCCCTTTTTTTTGCAAACTTTCCTCAGTTCTTCAGTCACATAGAAAGCCTTCAACATCCACGGTCAAACAGACACAGAAGTTGCCGCGGTTGCACTTCCAGAATCCTAACACACACACCCTCAAGATTCAGAGAGAGGCCTGAGCTTAAGGCTCAAACGTATTAATACTGCATGAACGCTCAAAGATTGAATCCAAGCCTTTGATTCCATCATCATGCAGAAGGTTATAGATTTTGTCTCGACTCACGTGTTTATTAGTATTTCGTGATTTCTGTTGGGAAGAGTTATTACACTACGGTAGACTACGGTGACTGTTAAAGCGTGCCTCCCAGTGCATCGCTTCTTCCAGGATAGTCCCCATCTTCTTCTTCTTCTAATTCTAAAGAGACAAGAGTAGATCCTGGAAATGTGCTTTGCTGAATCACCACGGATCTCTTTACTTCTTCCTCTACCTTTCACTCTGCTATCTGTCCTTATCTCATCCTGTTTTCTTTCTTCATCCTCCCCTCTCTGCCGTCCTCTTCTCTTTCTCATTGATCCACTCTTTTGTCTTCGTGATCTACTATGGTTCCACGGTGTCCTGCCGATGCAAGACAGCCCCCCCAGCCTCCCTATTCAATTAGACGTCCTCCCCGTCGTCGCTCCGCAAATGGATAACTTGTGAGCGTAGACGAAGAAAGCTGAGCAACGGGAGCGTTGAAGGAATACGATTATTGACAGTGAAGATACATCTGTTAGAGCAGCTACCAACAAAGAATAGCTGCACTGCAACACGAGGAGGGGGAAATGCATAAAGCTTTACTGACATCTGATTTTAAAAAATGTTTGAGGTTTAAAAAAAAACAAAAAAACATTCACCCCCAACTCTAACCCACATCATGATGCAACTCTCGTCCAACCCGCCAAGTGGGAACACGTCATCAAACAAAAATAAGCCCCTCATGTGTAATGCAATAATTATGCTGTTAGAAACGTAGCCACTCTTCCGGAAAGAGCGCGCCGGTATAATGAGGTTAAAAAACTTCTCTAGAAATCGAGGCACTCTTGAAGTGGAAAGATAAGGAGTCCACCAGCATGCCCTGATGAAGGCTAAAATGTCTGAAACGCATCGGTGCCTATTTTTGGGTTCGCCACACTTGATTTCCCTCCACTTTGAAGTAGATTTCTCTCATGCTTCTGATGGCGGAGCAGCTCGGCCTCACCTCACCTCTTCGCACAGAGCATTTCCTTTTTTCACCTTTGTCACACAGCTTGTGGTTTATAATCCTGGCCAAAAAAAAGGACACTCGAGTGCAGTTATACAACCACATCTTATAGAAAATGCACTGCACTGGTTCTCTGAGGGATCTTATCAAGCCCCATGCGACCTTTCAGGTACAGAAAAGTCTCCAGCAGAGAAAACAAAACCACAATCAGACTTAGCAAAGTCATCACAGGTGAACCCCCCCCCCCACACACACACACACACACGCTTCCAACACACAGACGCCACGCATCGGGAGAAAGAGACGGCAGAGAAGTGGAGTGAGTCAGAGGCCTTGTCCTCACACGGGCAGTGAAGTGAGGTGAGTGTGGAGCGCTCATGTCCCCGGGCCACCTCTGAACCAGCCGGCTGCTACCTGGCCAGCAGCAGGCCGGGACAATTAGCCGATGGGCTCCATCAAGAAAAGGCCGACCTGGAAGGCGATGGGGTCGCTCCATTATAGATGAGACGCGCCTCAGGAAGCACCCGGTCGTGCGGTGTGTTTGGCGCCGATCAGCTGATCAGAGCTCGGCCCCCTCGGGTTATGGGGACAGCGTGTCGACTTGTGCACATGGGCATGAATTGTTTATGGCGAGTTGTTGTGGATGCGGCAGCTCAGGTTTAGTCAGACTTTTGACATTTAAAGTGACTTTTAAATGGATTGACCACTTAAAGTGAAGCCATGTACAGAATGACAAAGTGACGTCAGGGGAGAGATCAGGTGATTAAGGCCTGAAAAATTTTACTTTGGGAACTGGCCGCTCTCCATGTCCTTTAATTCACTGGAATTAAAGTTCACGCATCAATTTCTGTGACAGTCACGCGTTACTTCATGAGTTTTCCTGCGCTACACACGCTGCAATACTGGAAGTAATTATGCTCAGGCCGTTCTATGAAATCACAGAATTACACTTGCTATCACAGCAGGTTCATCACGCACCCTCAATGAGCTGCTCAGATAGTAGAGTGTGTTTACAAGCCCAAGCTACTCAGAGAAGGTTTACAGGCAGACTGGGACGGAGGAGACGAGCTGTACCTCGTGTATTCAAACAGCATTACTCACCTCGAGTACACACACTGTTCCTGCATGTTTGTAGGAGTTTATACCCATACTGCATATATGCACATACTGTCTGCAGCAGCATTAGTCATCCCATCATGCATCTGGCTTACAGCTTGGCCGTTTCAGCCTCTTTTGTCTCGGAATCTGTCAAACGCAAAAGGTAACAGTGCTTATTAGTTTCCTAATGCTTGTGTAATTATCTTCAAACACCTTATATGGTGTAATCAGACAGCCAATGAGTGCACGCTGTTTTGGATCTGTTTCTCGATACGCATTCTTTCATAATTCAGAAGATCCAACTGTCAAAACTGAGAATGGTAACTCCACACTCACAAACATCAATGTGTGTCACCTGACGTGACAGGTAGAGGGTATTGGCAGCCTTAAAATACCAGTGCGTGCCTCTGCTGTGGGCGAGTTGCTGTCAGTACTTTGCCTCAGAGCCCTCCTGGTTTTCAGTCTCCTCGTCTCATCAGTGAATGATTTACACGAGGGATGCTGAGTGAATACGATTAGCTCCCCACTAGGACAGAAACATCAGCAGCAGAGGACCTCGCCCCGAGTTCTTTTTCCATTTCAATATCAGGCCGACCAAATATTAGCAAGCTAAGAAAGTTGAAGAAGAAAGCACATTTTTGGAATCATACCAGTCGGATCATAAGATAATTTTTTGTGCGTGTGTGTGGTATGCAGATCCATTTTCAGGGTTTACAGTGGTACTGATCTCTCCGATTGTATGACATGTCATGTAACGAAGTCGGGACGGAGCGGCCAGAGCTCTGGGTACAGGTGACTCATGGGAACAAGATCCCGTCCTCCTGGGGAAAGCCTGCCGCCTCCGACCGCCCTGAATTATTCATCGGTTACACGCAGAACCACTGGCGAGTGTGCCAGGGTCGTCAAGGCAACCACAGCCCGTGCTGCCCACACCGGTAACCACAAACCCACACACACACACACATAATTGAACTGCTGCACTTGAATTCATACTGTACGATTTGCATTTGCAAAAGACTCAACATGACTTTTAATGACACTATCATCTGCACCTAGTGACCCCAAAGCAATGCGATTATTGCAGAGGTTGGAACCCCCACGGTGCGCACACACACACACACACACACACATTCTAAAGATACTTAATGCGCGCCATGTTCACCATCTCCAAGGCCCCATTAGGACAAAATGTCATAAAAATGTCACCCTAAAATGTCACAGTCTGATCATACATACTGATCAGAACTGTGCCTCCTAAAGTGGATCATCTTTTGAGGATTTGTCCAAAGCATTTTGATGACTTAAGATGTTGGAAAAATTACATTAAAAAAAGCCCTCCATACGGCTGATTAATATTCAAGTTATGTTAATGTTGGGATGAACTGTGACCACATATTCACACATGCTGGTGTAAGATTATGTCACCGCACACAGAAACAGGCCGCAACAGTTGCCACAACTCGCATCATTGTGCGGCGTAAAGAAGTACACTCGCACATCCCCCCCCCCCCAGAGCGTTTGTGTCAACAGCTTAATTGACAGCCCTACATGTGATGCCCCATTGGCATCATCTAATGTTGCAGTTGTCAGACACATTAAAGATTCAACAGCTCAGTAAGCTGTGACCGAAGATACATCTCAGGCGAGAGAAAGATTGTGTTGACATGCAGGCAGAAAAGATTGGGAACAACACACAACAATAACAAGTGGCTGCTGAGGAGAATCAGGCATGTGTGTGTGTGTGTCATTATGAATCATTTAGGTCAGTGCAGGTGTTGTGTATTCTCTAGAATTGGGTGAACAGGCTGACACAGACACCCCAGTGGCTCCGAAATCTGCTCCCTTACCAAAGCCAAATGACGTCAAGTGTGTGTGTGTGTGTGTGTACTTGCGATCCATATGATTGCTCAGTGAGAAACGAGGGCGAAGCACACAAGTATAAATATGCTCATGAACAACACGGCATGCACTCAGACACAGAAGGTACGCCCGTACATACAGAGTGTATGTAGGAGGAAGAACCCACCGTTACGCAGCATCGATTTTGTTGAAGATAAGGATGAAATGGAGTTAATGACTATATCTTCATGCTTCATTAAGGGACACTTTAACATACCAAGCTACTTTGTATGGTGTTTGACTGGCAGGTGATTTCTGGGAAATACAGTGCAAAAATAAATAAAAACACCATGCCAGTGAATGTTTATCACCGGAAAATAGCAAATAAGATTGTTTTGACACTGTTTTGAGCTGTATTAAGTTATTTTTAAGACTCTGTTTAGCACAGAAATGCGGCTGAAATCAACATCGTAATGTTAACAACAGTTTATTAATGTCGATAGACTGGATATCATATGATAGTGTAACATACTGTAAAAAATAATCAAATTGATGTGAAGTTTGTTCCCCTGTTAAACATTACACCAGATAAAACTAGTTTGTTTTTAATTGAATTTTGTTATAAGCGATGTAATCATATCACAATATGATTCCACCTGAAGAAGACATACATTAATAATGGATTACACCCAAACACATACTCTCCTATTTAACGTCACATAGAGATTTTGTCATCTTTCATATTTTGTAATATGTTTGTATTTCTCATAGCCATGGCTACAAGTAAATAACTGACTCATGTCGGATCACAACTAAAATGGAATAATTTTTCTTTGTGTCCAGCACATTTGATGGAAATCTGATAATAGATTTTTGAGATACCTTGCTGACAGACTGATGCAATCCTTGGTGGAGTTGATTATTACAACTGACAGTCTGCTGAGTTTTGTCAAAGCAGCCCTTATGAATTGATTCCTCCATCTGAGACAGGACGTCGACAGAGGGGAGAACTCTCTTTGTTATACAGCAGATTATAACCCCGAGTGGCAGCCATTGTGGCGTTCAAACACTTAACGTGACTCGGAGCGAAGCGCCGCACCTGATGCCTCTCTGTGAAACACCCGGAGTTCAACTGAGGCAATGCGGCGCTCGTGAGGCTTTTGCTGCTTCCACGGTGTTCCTAGGGAAAGCTAAAAGAATCCAAAACCACAAGTCCCAACGGGACAAAGCGAGGGTAGCTGCGGAGCACAGAAGTAGCTGTGACTGATACAATGAGGATTTTATGTAACCACACAAATTAGTTTGACACACATGGAAACAAAAGGCATTTTAAAATGAATATAATCTCGTTTCACTGCGATGTTTTGCAAATTCCTCAAATGAACACATCGGTCACATTGTGCCTGCGTTCAAAGCTTCGGGGGTAGCGTCGACCCGATGTTAAAGCAGCACAGGCGGGAGAGCTTCAGCGACGCTCTTGGCCTTTAACCTGCTAAATGTGACGTTGCATCTTAAAGTGAGAGCCTTAAAGTATTGCTGGGCGGTGTGAAGAATTTAAGTATTAAAAATAGTATTAGTATGATTATTAGCATGTCTAGTGGTGAATAGAAGTGTCACAATAATAAGAATGTCACAATATGTTAAAGGATCACAAAATAGGTTAAAGATTCACAATATAATTATTCATGGAATGTATTCTATGTTTACAGGAGGTTTACTGATAGAGGATATTATATGTTACAGTATATTGACACATAGAATGTATTAAGCCAGAAAACATAGTCACTGTAGAGAATAAGTCTTAAAGGGTCAGATATAGGGACATCTTGAGTCAGGCATGGAGCAGAGAGGTGCAGTAGAGATGACCACATCAAAGGACAATGCAGCAGGAAGGACTGGCCGAGCCAGGCCCTAAAGAGGGGGATGGAAATTCGGCCATGAGGCTGCTTCGAGGGATTGTGCCACAAAGGTGTAATAATTAATATTAAATATAATTTAAAAAAATGTAAGTGGGATTTTTCACAAAATAAAAACATGAATTATAAAAATTCCCTTTGTAAGATTTAAATTTAAAAACGTACAATTTAATAAATAAATGCACTTCAGCTCCTGCCGCCAGACTGTCTTTTACGTACACACTAGCTAGCCTAGCTTGTGCAGCTAACGTCAGCTAACAGCTAACTTCATTCATTCAGCAACTTTCATGCAAATATGCTAAACTGGCTGAAATTGGGGAAATTGTCAAGTGGGACATCTGAAGCTATCAGTCATAAAAGAGGAGAGGGACAGAGAGAGAGTGAGGAATCGGAGGCGAGAGAAACGGAGAGGTGCGTTGGGGAGAGACCGGGAGAAGAAATTGGGTGGGAAAAGGAGGAAGGGATAGCACAGACAAATCGGGAGCACATAGGCCCATCGCGGAGTCAAGGTGAAAAAAGAGGAAACGAGAGTGAGCATCAGACTGGGGAAAAAAATTAGGAAAAGGATCTGGGTCTGGGCTTCACTTGGATTGGCAATGCAGATTGCCCAAAGCCACAGTGGGTGGTGTGCAGTGAGGTTCTGGCTAACAGCTGTCTGAAGCCCTCTTATTTACGTCGCCACCAAGCATGCCAGTGCAAGTCAAAAGCCCCTCACATTTTTTATATCGAAATTGGAGGAGTTACAAAACAGCCAAAAACAACTGCAGTCTCATGTGTTGGGTCTGCAAAAACACACTACGGGCTTCATATCTGGTCAGTTACAGAATAGCAAGAAAGGGGCTACCTCATACAATCGCCGAAGACGTGTATGGTTAATTGTAAATTAAATGTGATGCAATCTGCCTCCTCGCCATTCTTATTGCTCTTTAAAAGTGACGCCTTGTGTAACTGATATTTATTGAAACTTTGTTGCAGTGTTTCAGGGCGTTTTCACACCTGTAGTTCGTTTGCTTTGTTCCGATTCAGGGTACAACAATATGATACAATGTTGCAGTTGCCCCTTTGTTCGGTTTGTGTTCACACTGCAACATTTAACAGCGGACTAAATCTTGTAAACAAACCCCACGCGCGAGCAAACTGTTCTCTCATTGGTCCGATTTTTATGCGGCTATAAATAGGCTCTGTTGCTTTTTTTTTTTTTTTAAGGTGTGGGGGATTGGGGGTGCGTGAACCCGGTCGGGATGTAGAAGGGGGTGCGTGGCCTAAAAAGTTTGGGAACCGCTGGCTTAGACAATTGTTTTCAGCGTTTTTGTGACAGTTGGAACACTTTCCTTCTTTTCAGCAATATATAAGCCTTTGTTTTAGAGAGCAGTAGCCAGATCATATCATACCGTGCTTCTTTTCAGAACCTGCTTCAATGGAGACCTGTGAGAGCGAGTGTGTGTGTGATCTCTGTTCTCGAGAGCATTTACTATCGATAGTTAATTTAGTTTGCATTTGTTATTAAATACTTGTTTTACTTTTAAACCGGATTCAGTAACTTTTTGGATGCGCCTGCACAGTAAATAGTAAATAGAGAAGGCACCCAGTCGAGCGGCCTCCCCTCCATTCAGGAAAAGTGAAGCCTTAACAGCGGTATGACCATAAATGTGTATCACGGAATTTTTTAAGATTCTGGCGGTTTCACGGTATTATTTTTTTTCCTTGACTGTGTTTTTATATAGGTTTATAGTGGCTTACTCTACTGTCAGGAGTACATAGAATATAAAAACATTTTAATGTCATCATGTATAAAGGCTTTGCTTACTATAGGGTGTGCTCGTTTGTTCGTATAATGTTGGGATAGCAGTTTGGCTGAAGTATTTTCGCCGCGGTAAGACATACCTTGAATCCAGTGTTTTAATCATTGCTATGAGCCCATCTTTCTCGACTGTCTGTAACGGGACCATGTCCTTGCATAGCTGGATCGTTATTGCTTTCGTAATGTCGCTCAACCGCTTGCTTTTCTTGTCATATGCTGCCTCGAGCAAATGCCTCTTCAAGCGATGTCTGACCCTTTGGCTTCACCGTTTCACTCGCCCTAACGTTACTGGTTGACGGCCTCGAATCCGATGGCACAGCTCCTCTCTTGGGCACAGACTCTATTGGTGCATCTCCGGTCTGTCTTTGTTCATCCTGCATCGCTCTTTTCTGTTCTTTAATGTAATGTTACTGTAGCGACGGAGCCTCTCGCTGTTAACAGACTGTTGTGCTAACGGGTTAACTAGCGAGCTGTAGCCAGCATGCCGTTCGGTGGTGAAATTTTATAAATGTACAATTATTAGTGTTACAAATTGTTTATTTGTCATAAACTGTTGTGTCGTGGTGTTTTGCCCTGTTAAAGAGCATTAGTTGTGGGTTATTAATTGTTGTTATAAAGTTATAACCATGATTAGGGGTCCCTCTCAATACACTTAAGACAACTAGCTCCGACCGTGGCGCCCTCCGCGGCGAACAATATATTTAGCTGACTGTTGAAGAGTGACAGCAGTTGTTTCGGCTATGCCGGTTTGTGAAACGGTGAAATTTGTATGACGGTGTGTGAAAAATTCATATCATATGGGAAATTAAAACCCAGCACTACCTTAACGTGCCGCAAAGAGTTCAGAACCATCACTTCAGACCAAAAAAGGGGAGGGCGGTTAAAAACAGTTCCGGGCGGCGGTGTGTTTCTGGCACCGAGCGACGACGACTCTTATGCAACATTCAATGAAATTTCATCCCGACTGTGAGACGGTGTCAAACACAGACACGGGAAAAGGAGATTAAAAACCCATTATCTCTCTATTAATTACTCCGTTATGTAAATGCTAATGATTAAAAATAACCCAAGAGAGCTCGACTGCTCGCAGAGCCAACCTACTGCATGTGGCCTTGCAGAGAAGGCATAGAAAGAATGACGTATAAAATCAATGTGGATTGAACCAGAAAATAAAACTCACAAGGAAATGAAGGAGATGAACTCGTGGCTGTGGCATTGTTAATGACATTGTCTAGTTTGCAGAGAAAATGACTTCTTGAGGGGAAGGCAGTCGGATAAACAAAAGATGAGAAGCTCTCGGAAGGAAGTTTCAGCAGTAAGCACACATGTAGAGTTAGATGTTACAAGTCCGTATTAATTACAGTTTTATCAGCCGGTGACAGGCTGTACTTTCTGTAAAATGTAATCCAAAGCAAAGAAAATTGGAAGAAGGGAGAAAATTGGCAATTCAGCAAACTCGGCCATGAACTCAAATCCAAGAAGTCAGCAATAAAGCCGCCATCCAAAAAGTTTTCTAAAAAGACCGCAGTCTGACCGGCAATTACGGGAAAAAGGTTTCGGTGACCTCCCACCTCAGACCCACCTGTTATTTAGAGGAACTACTTTCTCCTCACCCTCTATGACCTGGTGGTGTGAGCGTACACACCAAGCTATCGGGAGAAGTGCGCTTGCTCTATACTTGCTTTTATACCCGAAAGCCAGACGTTTCTTGGCTTCATGCACCAATAAGCACCTTACATAGCAACGAACGGGCTCCGCCCTCTAATGCTCTATCCAGTTATTTTTATACATCCATGGCACACACACATGTACAGTCATAACAAGTCCGGTTAATGACTCCAATGAAACCCGTTCCACACCATCCACAGTCTACGACATCACAGACATACAGAGGGGCACTAGTCGTCCCGATACTGACTGTATAAAGCCATCTAACTGCAGCATAATACTTGGTGGATTGGGCTTTTGAAGCCGGACATGGCAACAAAGCAGTGAGCAGTAAGACACCTTTTAGGCTAGAGCTTTGCCCTGCTTCAACTACCTTTTTTGGTCTGCTCTTTGCATTCTATTGCACTCAATTGATAGCCCACTGACGTCCTACTTGACATCCAGTTACTGCCCCAGCACAGTCTCACTCAAGGTACTTTTGGCACAGTTTGCTCAAGGAAATCTCAAAAGTTGTGGCTAACATGTTTGCGATACTAAAGCAGGCTTCAGAGTTCTCCCACCTCTGGGATACCCCAGACAATAACAGTGGTTATATTAGGAGCCACAAATGGCTCGCGTTACAGTGAAAAGCCCACTTCATACTAACTTGGAAGCTTTGAATACATGTCAGGAAGCTGAAGACAGTGATCACAGATATGAAACTGCTGCGTTAGCGATTACAGGAGGCTGCCATTGACATACATTCAGAACTCATCTCAGAATGTTTTTACTTTTACACATGCAGATAAGTATTGACTGTTATTCTTACTTTTGCCATTGAAACGTTTCCTTTGTTCCCACGGGGCTACGCACACATTTAAAAAGCCACAGACTGACCAGTAACCAACAATGAATCGCAAAGATCAAAGTGCCTCGACTGCAGTTAAGAGAACATTCACGTGCAAGTATTACAAAGAAAAAGCTTGGAAAAGAAAGGGCAAGATGTGAGGGCTGGAGGAGGATAATAACATGCAAGTCAAGGCGGAGGACGTGGGAGACGGGAATGTGAAGCCAAGTTGGGAACTTGAAATACATTACAAAATATGACGATGAAAACAACACTATCCGCCGTTGTGTCTTGCAACAAAGAGCAAAGCTGGACGGTTGAGAAAAGCATGGGTTTTGACATCCGATTGGCCCAGAGAAAAAGGGTGTTTGGGTTATTTTCTGGGACAGCGGTCAACAAACTTAGCCCAGAATCAGATTGAACAACCGGAGTACAAAGAACAAAACCGTTTCACATCTCTCCAACAATGTCCTTCCCCTGTCTGTCACGTGAGCTCGGACATAACCTGTAGCATCTGGACAAAATCTGCTCCCTGCATGGCATGCCAAGCCTGCAAATCATGTAGATATGTGGATGTAGGACTTGACCGACTGTCAGTGGACATGCCAGGATGTCCCCGCGTGGTGTCCCCCGCGTTTTGTGTGTGCAGCCAAGTGTGAGAGACAGCGAGGGGGGTTGCCGTGTTAACACTTCATGATAGGTGCATGCATCCAACTTTGGCTAAACGGGTGTGGGGGGGGATTTGCTCTGGAAACAAGCGGATGTAAAATAGACAGATGTGTCCTTCATAAAAACCCAAATTACTCTCTTCACCCAGCTTGTGTTAGTGCTGTGGAGTCTCGGGGAGAAAGAAAGACAAAAGACACATTGACTCTTCTAAAGGCTGGTTGAGTGTTAACGTTTATTGGCCTAACACTTGTGGCCTGAAGGCTTTTAACAATCCATTAAGTCGGGATATGAGATCAGAATGAAAGGACACCGTTCTCTCTCTCTCTCACTGTGTTAGAATCTCCTGTGGCTGCCCACATTGTTGCCTGTGAACTCATAAGATCTCCTTCTAATGAACGGAGCCTCAGAGCATGTGCTGCTTTGGCAATAATGGCACAAGTGATACTATCAGGATGCTCTAAAGTGGGGATTCTCATGTCTCAAGTCACTGGAACCCTAAAAACACAAAGGCTTGGCCATGAGCCCACTGTGAATATGTGCTTTGACTTCTTTGGGAAGATCTTTTGTAGTCATTTGACTTACATATTGAATTACATGTGTATGCAACCTTTATAAGGAGATAACAGTATTAGAGTTGACTCATTTTAAACTAATCTTGTGGCCTGTACTCTCTAATTGTATTACCATGAAATCAAACTATTTTGCTTGGTGACACTGCTTTCTCAGGTGAACTGTTAGACCACTTTGAGAACGTGAACAAGCCTAAATAGGGAAACAAATAAGGGTTATTCAGCTGAGATACATATTTAAACTGAAAAAAAAAAAATGAAAAAAATTCAAAGGTGGAGAACAGGACAACCCAGCTGGACACCTCACAAAGAGCCTGTTGTTGAAACATCAACACAGATTTAATGCATTATTCTCATTGAAATAAGCGGTCAAACAATGCAGACTTCTAGGAGGAAAGCACGTTACCTTTACTAAAAGAATGTTGTCGAGTCAACAAACAACGGTCCCGGTTCTTACCTCGACACTGAACGGCTGCTCCTCGCCGTTCACCGCGCATAAAATCCACAGCAACAACTGCAAGCATAGCGTCCCCATACAGCAGAGACATCTCCTATTGCGGACCGCCGATAAAACCATAGTGAACTCCGCTGCTGTCGCTTAATGTCTCTGTTCGGTTATATTTACAGTCGATACAAAACAAAGGGACAGCGGGGATAAATCCTACACGTTTAGCAGCGACATTGCCGATGTCTCGCAATTTCTCTTGCGGCGCCGAGAGCAGAGGAGGAGGAGAGGAGAGGAGAGGGAAAGGGGGGAGAAGCAGCGGATTCGTCGACCGCTCGCTTCGCTGCTTTCCGCCGCGGGCTTCGGCAGGAGGTTATCCCCCGGGGAAAGTCTCGCTGTCAACGCCTGTCCCGGTCTTGCAGTCCCCGGGTCAGTCCTCCGGTGCACCGGCCGTTGTTCCAAGCGGACGCGTCCAGCCCGTTTTCTGCACCGCGCGGCATAGCTGCCCGTTTTCAATCGTGTTTCCCACCGAATGCGCATGCGCGCGCTGCCACGAGCGCTCCCCCCCTTCCCTCCCCCCAACCCACTCCTCAGCTAAATTCTCTTATAAAAACAGACCACGCTCCCGACGGCTTTTGTTTGAAATGTCTTTCACAAGCTTCAGTGTCGCTGTTTCCTCTGTCAGAGCATTACAACTCACATGTTCATGCAAATGAACACTAAAGTAACTTCCCAGATTTGGAGTTTCCCAGTGTTTCAAAGCATGATTTTAACGTTGTTGTAGTATACCCAGGAGAGGAATGTCACTATAGGAGAATACAGAGACAACGTCTGGTCGTAACTTCCGAAATAAAAGTGGAATGCAGCTAGCTCACCTTAGTTCCCTTTTCACATCTTTCAACGTCAGGCAACATATAAGTGGGTTTCAGCAAAGGGCTGAACCTGAATTACTTTGGGTATATTTATGAATGTAATATAGCAATGTTACTGCCATGACGTATATCAGGACAAAGGTCTTTGAAGCATTGCTTTAATAAAGCCGAAATAACCTCTTTTCGAACATATTTGTTCCTGTAAATTGCCTAGAAACACTGTCAGTTATATGAGAATATATATTCCTCTGTAAACTGTTTAGTGTTTACATAGTTTCTTTAAATTTGTGTTTTTGCCTTCCCATTAATTGGTTTGGATGAATCAATTATTTTTAAATTAGTTTAACATACTTTTTATCTGCCAATACAAAACTGCATGTTATATCACTGTATTTTTTGTGCGTGTGTGTTTACTGTATTCATTTTGAAAAACCGTCAAGGCCACTAGAGGGCAATGATGGGCTCACTGCTTGTTTCAATAACCACAACCCTCAGTGAATTAATCTGCTATGTTACCCAGAAGTCCCTTCTGTCTCAGCTTTGTTTCCAGTAAGTGATGATGATGTTGCCATCGACTGTCATTGCAGTTACTGTAGAGTAAGTGATGCCATCAAGGTCCTGCTTTTACAGGCTAACCTTTCATCAAGACCTTATCATCTTTACATTTATAAAGCATCCTGTGATGATTTTAGTAAAAAATCCACAAGCAAAACTGGATCTAATGAAAAGGCCTTTTCTTCTAATCTCCTCAGATAATAGAGAAGGGTCAGATCTAGTGAGACGGATCAATGGTTTTCCACTTAGACTAACACCTGGGGATGAGAAACAAGTCAGTGTGTGTCAAGTGTGTGTACGTGCCACAGAAAAAGTTAGGTGAGCCGCACCATTAGCCCATTGATGGGGTTTCAATTTGCACACACACACACACACACACACACACACACACACACACACACACACACACACTACCCTGCTCTGAGAAATGCTCAACGATCACACTAAATGGAAAACTCCATTTAAAGTTTGGAAAGACGTCAGCAACATCACAGTCAGGAATACAACCGTTTGACCCCTACTGGACCCACGACTCTTGGGTTTCTAAGACACTGTCACACTATGTTGGGGTCTGCCCAGGGACGTCGTTAGGCCTATTTTAGGGGGGCTTCAGTCCCCCCAAATAATTTGGCATTATTGGCGTTAAAAAAAAAAGATCTTTTTAATTTTTTTTATTTTGGTGATGTCATTAAATTAAACTATTGTTTCTCACATGGACAAGTTATTTATAACTCTAACATGCTACATATGTGCGTGCGTTCTGGTTTGTCTGTTTTCTCCCCCTTCAAATTACAATCCAATAGCCTATCATCATACTACCTTGGGGAGGCTGCTGCGCTGGCTTTCTCACTCTGCCAAGTAACGTCTCTCGTCAATGACAGCCAGGATTATAGCCAAGGAGTTTAGCTCAAAGTAAATGATGCACGGAGTGAAATTGTAAGTACAGGTAGTTACAGAATGTGGCTATCTGTAGTTGTTAACGATTGTTACCTGCTTCCGTTCAAAACACAGCACAGAAACCGCCCTACTGAAAATCACAAATGACATACTTCTCTCTGCTGACTCTGGCTTCCTCACCATCCTCATCCTCCTTTACCTCAGCGCCGCCTTCGACACTATCAACCACTCCATCCTCCTCTCACGTCTCCAGTACTCCCTTGGCATAACTGGAACTGCCCTCTCCTGGTTCACCTCATATCTCTCAGACCGACATCAATTCATTGCAATAAACAACTGTAAATCCTCCACCTCCCCAGTCACCCACGGTGTCCCCCAAGGTTCTGTGCTTGGTCCCCTCCTCTTAATCATCTACATCCTTCCCCTTGGACAAATCATCCGTCGTCATGGTCTCGATTTCCACTGGTACGCTGACGACACCCAACTCTACTTCTCCTCCAAGACCATCACCTCTGTCACCCACTCCACTCTCACCGCCTGTCTCACTGATATAAAATCATGGATGCAACAGAACTTTCTCAAACTCAACTGCAATAAATCTGAAATACTCATCATCGGCCCTAACTCCCTCACCCGCTCAGCCCAGACCTTCACTCTCAACATTGATGGCTCCATCGTCACCCCCTCCACCCAGGTCCGCAACCTTGGTATCATCCTCGACCCCACCCTCTCTTTCCTACCCCACGCCAACCACATCACCAAAACTGCCTTCTTTCACCTCAGGAACATTGCACGCCTCCGGCCCTCCCTGTCCCCTGCCACCACCGAAATTCTCATCCATGCCCTCATAACCTCCAGACTCGACTACTGCAACAGCATCCTCTATGGCTCTCCCAACAAAATCCTCAATAAACTCCAATATGTTCAGAACTCTGGCGCTCGACTGCTCACCTCCACCCGCCGCTATGAACACATCACCCCGGTCCTTCGCAACCTCCACTGGCTCCCGGTCAAATACAGAATAGACTTTAAAATATTACTCACCACCTACAAAGCCCTAAACAACCTGGCCCCTCCCTACATTTCAGACCTCCTCCCCCTCCACGCCCCAACCTGTTGCCTCAGGTCCGCCAGGTGCAAACACCCTGAAGACCATCAGGACCAAGCGCCGGACCTGGGGTGACAGGGCCTTCTCAGCTGCTGCCCCTCTGGAACACCCTCCCCATCCACATCTGTGAGGCTCCCTCCCTATCATCATTCAAACAAGCCCTCAAAACCCACCTCTTCAAACTCGCCTTCACCTGCTAACCCCTGCACCCTACCCTCCACTACATGACCCATTCCGCACAGCTTCTCCAGTTTTCTTTTTTACCAAAATGTTTTGTTTGTTTGTTTTGCTCCTCTATCTTTCTTTTTTTTGTTTGTTTTGTTTGTCTCTGCCCTATGTAAAGCATCTTTGGGTATCTAGAAAAGCGCTATATAAAATTAAAGTATTATTATTATTATATTTAGGTTTACTTGAGGCAAATGAAAGGGAATATTGTAGTCGGCTATGTTAACACTAAGCTAGCTAGCTAGTTAGCTATTTTGTTAGAAACTATCTCCAGTGAGCAAGAGTGTGAAAGAGCGAATTAAAAATACAAGAAATAACTATCGACATCTCTCTATTCTTTGCATTAATATATCTCTCTAGTATTTCGAAACAATAATATCAGTCCCTATAGAATGTTGTTGTTTATAATCAGTTAATGCTAGTGAAAACTAAATGTCATACTGTCCCTCATAACGCTATTGTACCGGTATATCATCCAATTAATTGACCAGATGGATATAAGAAGATTCTTTAGGAGAGGTGGCAGCTCCGCCCAGTCAGATGAGAGAGAGAAGCAGGAGACTGACAGGGCTGAAGGAGCCGGTGTGATGGAGGTTAGTGGTCTACAGGTCTAGAAGGAAACGAGTGAAGTTTTTTTATTTTCTTCTACTGTGGTAGAAATGTATAGGCATTTGTTGTCAGGCCTAGGCTACTCCAAGGCATAGCCTAAACTAGATTATTTCATGATATTTTCATGTCAAGTCATAAAATTGGCTTCAGGGTTTCGATCAGTTAATGTTTCAATGTTTGAACTTATCTTAAAGGGTCATGCAGAAGGAGAGGCTGAGGCAGAAAAGGGAAGCTGTTCAAGTCAGAGAGAGGAAGAGACAAACCAAGCAGCTGCAGCAACTAATGATTTAGGTGAAAAAGACACAGGGCCCAGACAGGTTAAGCTGAAGAGCTACCCACAGGACAGCTTTGGTGCTCAGAACAGGTCATTTCACCACAGCTGGTTTGAGAAGCACAGTTGGTTGGAATATTCAGTCAACCATAATGCAGCTTTCTGCTTTCCATGTAGATTGTTTGGCAAAAACATCAAACATGATGCTTTGGTCAGTAGTGGTTGCAAGAACTGGAAGAAAGCATTGTTTATCTTTGGCAAGCACGAGATGGCACAAACACATAGGGACAGTGTTGTTGCATGGCAAAGCTACCAGGCAACTAGCCGACAGGGAAACGTTGCACAGATGATAGCATCTGCACATGCAAGTGAGATAGTAGAGAGAAGGGAGTATCTTAGGCGAATTGTTGCAGTCACCTCCATGTTAGGGCGACAGGGACTCCCTTTTCGTGGCAGTGATGAAGGCCAAGACAGCACAAACAGAGGCAACTTTCTTGCTTGCATGGAACTTTTGAAGGAGTTTGATCCTGTCCTTCAAAAATATAACCCTCCCTCAAATGCTACCTATATCTCGCCAACATCTCAGAATAAGATGATTGAGTGTTGTGCTCAAGAAGTTACCAGTGTCATTGTATCTGAGATGACAAAGTCCAAAATGTATGCCATTATGGCAGATGAGGCAAGGAATGCATGGTCAGAGCAGCTGGCTGTTTGTGTTAGGTACGTGTCAGAGGGGGCAGTGAAGGAACGTTTTCTAGCACTTACAGAGATAATGTCATTCGATGCCCAGTCCATTGCAAACGAGCTGCAGCAGCAGATCCAGAACAATGGTCTTGCAGAGCTTAAGTGTGTAGCACAGACATATGATGGTGCAGCTGTTATGAGTGGGTCCACTGGAGGTGTGCAAGTACATTTTAGAAGGCTCCATCCTGAGGCTATATATGTGCATTGTTATGCTCATGAGCTAAACCTAGTGTTGTGCCATACTTGCAGGGCTGTTTCAGAGGCTGTGGAGCTTTTCAACTTGTTGGAGTGTGTGTATTCTTTTTTCAGCACCTCCCTAGTCAATCATCACAAGTTCCAAGAGGCTCAGTCCAAGCTTGGCTTGACAGCAGTTGAGCTCGTACAACTTTCAAACACTCGCTGGGCATGCCAGCTGCGATCAATCAATGCAATTCTTGAGACATTACCTGCCATTTTTGAGTGTCTCTCTGCCATTGGATCCCCCATAGCTGTTGGTCTCAGAACGAAGCTCTACAAGTCCTCAACAGTCTATTCACTACTGAGGTTCCAGACACTTCTGTCTGTAACTGAAGGACTTCACAAGTTCCTTCAGAAAGAGACTTGAAATGTGTTTTTTTTATTTTTGTTATTCATGTTTTTTTTCCATTGAATGGTATATTTGACACTGAACTAGTTCATCTTTATCTCAGTGACAGTGTCCAAATGAGCATAAAATATCACTGGTATGTAAAAACTACACGGACAACAAAATAGAAACACATAGTTAGATACACACTGATTTAGTTGACCATCTCAGACACGTGGGTACGTAAATCTATTGTCTCAACCCACATTGTGCGTCGACCCACGTGGTTACATATGTAGCCACCTCCCCCATCTCTTGTCGTAGTCCTCTAAGACTCCGCCATCTTGTTTGTAGACCAGCAGGGCACCGTTTGAGATTACCCCCAACACTGTCTGAGTAGCTCACTCCTCCTCCACACACACACACACACACATACATGTACATACACATATGTTCACTTGACTTTAGGTATTAGACATATAATTGTATGATAGTGTTTGTTGGTTTTTGATATTATTTGATTTGATCATTTATTATTGGGATTTAATAAACTGTTATATTTTAAAGAGCAGTCTTCTGTGAATACTTGTGCATATGTGTGTGATAACAGCTGGATGTAGTGGTCTGTGCTCGAATTCAACCTTCACTGTTCGCTCTGAGTGTAGAACAGTACTTTGACTGTGTACAATCTGAGTGAACACTAACTTATGAGACTCAATTTATAGCTTGGTTATCAGTCCCTGTTCGCAGGATGGTGCCCCGTTATTATTAGTAATTACTAATGAACTTATTGATGTTAATAACTCCATTGATGTTGATAGTTTAGTTTCATATTTGCTGATAACCAAACACGCTCCATTTTCGATCCCAACAACTACAATGATGAAAACATCTCACTGTAAGTCATAACGGGACTACAAATAACACAGTTCACACATGCGAATTAAATGTCAAGATACAGTAGGGGAGAAACATGTGACATGTGACACAGTTCATCACGGGTTGGATAAAGGATAAAGGATGCGCTGTGCTCTGAGGTCTGCTGACTCACACAGCCATTAGTTCACACTGCATGTAACAAAAAGCGGATCGCAGACTCAGGAATTGTTGATTTACCTTTTGCACAGCTGAGCCCCCATCTTGAATTGTAGAGATTTATGGTAGATGCAGAGATGGATGATTTACCTCTTAGTTGATGAGAATAGACACTAAAATCACACTAGGAATCCCCAGTAGATCAATGACTCAACCTAACCTGACAAGTTCTCATTTCCTCTCACTGTTGAGATCATGCTAATTAATGCCCTCCTCTCACTCAAAATAGTGTGTGTTGCTGGAAACCAGCACAATTTCTGTCAAGAAGATAAAAAAAAAAGATGTATTGTGCCACTCATCTTGGCATGACTTATGTGCTTACACAAGGTGGTACCAACCAATTTCAACCAATAATAGAGTGGTGCAGGGATGATGTATTTTTTGCAACCCAGAAGTTAGCATCACACTGGTTCCCTTGACAAAAAGCCAATTTTTTTTTTCATTTGATTCTGAATCATTGCACAACCTTCACAAATGAACACCAATGTAATGATTTGCGAAGCCTGAACGCAATCAGCAGAAGTAAAAAGCTAACTACAAACAAACTACACCACGGCCACTTCACACCACCACCACTAAGCTATCGGCGGACTATTCAATGTGATGACGTTTTGTAGTCTCATTTAGCCGGACACGCAAAAGCTTCAAAATTTAAGATTGTGGTATCTACTGTATTTATTTATTTATAGCATAGAACATCTTTTATTTATTTTTTTTCTTCAGAAAAATCATAAACGTAACATTATGATGCGTTTTCCATCCAAAGCCATCTGTCTACCACCTCTGTCAGCTATTGAGTCACAACTAGGAAACACGTCAAACCGGCCACCACAGCTTCATGACAGAGCCTGGCATTTAACAACAGTGAACGTGTAGCAACAGTGTGACCCGATTTACCCCAAAAACAGGTGTTTCCTCCTCACCAGTTTCTGAGCAAAACTATCCACCCTTTTGGGCCCTAGGCCTTTTTTTGGCTTCTGCTCAAAAATACTATACCCATACTCAAAGGGGCCTTACTCTCTAACTACAAGGTCTATTTGAATAATTAATCAATGGATTAATAACACTAAGAATGGTGTGCTTTGCTGAGATGTGTAAATAGTGTATATGTTACTGGTTAATAGCAGATGAAGATGGAACACAGCTCCACTTTGAAAATGTCAGGTTTGCATGGTGAAAAAGCACTATTATTGATAATACTATATTAAATGAGGCTATTGAAAGCCTAAAAACCACCCACCATCATAGCAAACAATGGCAGTAGTCATACACAAAATAATTGGAGTGAATAGAGTGAAGTAGTCCAGAGCAAGAGACATAAACGTACGAGAGGTCACGAAAGGTCGTCATTTGAGAAACAGCCTCTCCAGCTGTTCCATTGTACTTTTATAACTTAAATAACGATATATTTAACTTCCTTTATCCTTGTACATGCACAATCTATCACATACAGCAGTTTGGAATCATTTTGGAAAGCTAGAACCCTCTCCAAAGCCTCTCTGTGCCGGCGACCTACGGCAGAATGTGCTATAGCGTGTGTGTATTGGACCATTGTTGAGCCTGTGATTAGTCAATTCCATACTACGACATCTCTAAACACGTGTTAGGATCTGGCCAATGTAGTGGAGGCATTTTTTTTCATTGAGAGGGTCGTTTTCCGGAAAATCACGATTTACGCAGCCGAAGCCTGCTAAAAGCACGAGTCTACTTAATGTGAAACGTGGTCCTCCGAGCTCATTTGACCCCCCTTTCTCCAGGAAACAGTTTTATTAGACAGGAAATAGACAGGGGAAGCCAATTTCAGCGGACAAAATGGATTTGGAGCAGTGTTTTATAATTTTTTGTCGAATGGTGAGTCAAATTCAGAATTATTCTGCCGGCTGTATGGCGTGCTTAAGTCTTGCTCTTTTGCCCGTAATGTTTGAACCGTTTACCGGAGAGTAAATCCGAAGAAGCCGGGTGGAAAGCTATCGTTGCTAACTAGCAAGCATTAGCTTGGAAGCTAATAGATCGCCGTTGGGAGATCTTTTCCGAGTGTGTATTTCGTGAAATTAAAGCGGAAAAATTACGATATTCTGCTAGAGGTTCGGAAGATTCTGTCATATTGTGTTTAATTGTGTTTTCAGTGTGTAAAATGTTAAACATAGTTCTGTTGGTCAGAAGTTCTTCGTTAAAACGGTATGCTACATGGTTGTAAGATTATAATATTTGTTTCTGAAAATTGCTTTCTTCGGTACCACTGGGTCCGTCTCGGTACCAGTAGCCCCCCGGTGGGGGGGGCTCTCGGTTGAGAAAGGTTACAATCCATTGTTCTGACCAGATTGCTTCTTCCACACATTATTATTTCCATTTGTGCAGTTTATGGCACACAAAAAACAACTTGTGATGTTGATCTCCCCTTAAACTCTCAGTCTTTCTTGTTTGTTTTCTACACCCACGTGCACAGGCATCTCCTGAGGATGTCGGAGGGAAACCGGTCTATTAGCACTGAGCTACAGAGCAAGCAATTTCTGTCAGGTTGACACATTTTCTCTGTGACTGAAAGCTTCTGTGCGCTTTAACATTGGTAAAGATGATTGGTTATTTGCATCGCATTTGGTCGAATATCCGTTGCCGAATAAACTGCACGGGCACGGCTGAAAGGGGGAAGTAGTGACACAGACGTTTTGTCTTCATCCCTTGTATTTAATTAATTTCACCACACTTAGCTGTGATAAAAGTTTACAATCATTTGGCCAGTGGGGAAGTTTGACTTCCTTGCTTTGTTCTCCTTGTGCTCATTTAGAAGTTTGTTGGCTGGTTAAATCATTTTCTCAACTTCCTCTCTCCTTTTTCTCATCGTCTCTCTCTTCCTCCCCTCTTCTCAATGATTTCCTCTCTCACTTGATAATCCTGAATACCCTTTCTGAAAGGTTCTGGCCCTTTCCAACTGTCCCTCCCACCAGCGCGGAGCCTTGCCAGGATCCTCAAAGCCTCCCTTTCCAAACATGACTCTGTCTCATAACTGCTGCATCTGCTCCCAGTCAGACCTCCTGGTTCTACTGGCAGCATGAATCGAAAGCCTCCCGTCTGTCTCCCTTTCTCTCTGAGCGGAGGAATTAAATAAAGAGTATGGAGGGAAGATGAAATGACGCGAGCGATCTGCAACGAAGCACTGATCTTCCCCCAAGCGATTGTATTATTCAAGGTATTGTAAAACCTATAGTACATTTGTTCTGGGAATGACAAATCCCTGTGTACTTCTGCTTCTGTACTTTCTCATGCAACACAAGGTCAAATGTACCTCAATTTATCAACAAAAGGAAATTGGCAGCAGACATTTCCCTCATTTATTTAGGAGTGAAACTTGTCTTCAACCCAGACTTCACAGCATGTTCAACTCCTAATGTGCTTCCCGAGTTTGGGTGGGATTGGGATCAGATCACGTTCTCTCTCCAGATGAAGCTTCGGGTCGGTTAGGGAGCACAGTGAGAAGCCGCCCCTCTCAACAAGGTTTCGGATTGATCGCTGTGTTATCGTACGGCCAGTTGAAGCCAAACTGAAAGGAAAAGCTACTCCAGTAAGAAATAACTGCTCTCTTCCAACAAGAGCCTTTTTCACAGTTGGACCATTTTACTTGGGTCTGAACCCAAAATCACAAAGGTGCTTTCTTTCACATGGAAATTCTTCCCTACCTCGACTACTTTGCGGTTGTCAGCATGACTTTCTGTTCATTTGGTGACACTATTTTAATCTGTAAAAGAATCTCAAGTATTCACAATATTGTATATAAAGAAATTGAATTAAAAAGGGTTCTGGTGTTTTCTTGGAATACACTGAAAACATAATTTGATCTGTTTAAGTCATGTCAAGTTATAGTTTCTGCTTGAAACTGCTTTACTTCACGTGTTTTATTCGTTTTGAAGTCTGCAAATGCACATTTAGTCATTCAGTTCAATTAAAGATGGAATGTTTTGACTCCCAACTTGGATCGAATCCTTTCACATGTCAAAAAGATATGTGCATGTTCTGTAGCTTAAAAACTGGAAATAACTCCGCTCAGCTGTATGCCTCCACCAACCAGTCAAGTTGCACTTTACATCCATGTCTGTGCAAAATATCATCACTTCATCATCATCTTATCCTATTGGACATTTGTGTGAATTTGTCATAATTATTTATGGTTTGGTGAGGTCAGTTTGATCAGTTCATCCTTGAGTCTAAGTGGACGTTTGTGCCAAATTTGAAGAAATCAGCTCAAGGCGTTTCTTAGCTATCCCTAGAGTGGAACGAACTTGGCGTCACAGTGACCTTGACCTTTGACCTCCAGAATCGAATCGGTACAGTCCAGCCAAATTTGTCGTTACTGAGATATCGTGTTCATGAGAATGGACCAAACGGATGGCCAACATGAGAACACAATGCCTACAGCCTCAGCTGTCGCCAGCACAGAGACAAAAAAAATCCCACTTCAGTTTGCAAATTACTTTTTTATATATGAAGTCATCAAACCAACCACACTTTGGCACTGCACGTGCACTGATGTAAAAAAAAAAAAAACTGTAGTTTTGCCATTTTCAATCAGAGCCTGGCTGATCTCTCACAGGAAATCAACACATCTGGGTCCCTGGCTCTCACCGCAGCACATCAGCAATGTGATTGCACCTTCCTCAGGAAGTTTTAACATAAGGCAAAGCTGATCTCTATTAAACCAGCCACGATGTCCGAGTCCCTGCCATGTGGCTCCATCCGAGCCGGGCACTGACTTGTTTAAACTTTGGACACACGGACGTACAGACAAACAGAAGAAATGGGTCGGCTCGCTGTAAAAATAACCTGATTACAGCCCCGCACGTTGCCATCGCTGAGAACAGATTGGATATTTACATAATAAGCTTAGCCATGCAGTCAGCTTCACACAAGGAAGAAACCAGATTCATTTTGCAGAAGCATCGGGGTCCCTGTTATCTGCACTGTTACGAGTAAAATGTGGATAACAACCTGTGTGTGTGTGTTTGTGTGTGGCATGCTTCACACACTTGTATGGACGGAAGATGGACTTGATGTAGCTGGAGTTGGTTTAAAGAGATCAGAAAGAAGATGTATGAATGAGATGAAGCTGTTCAGGTAGGAAGGGTTGTCAGCTGATTTGGCAGTAGATTAGTTGAAGACACATGGGGAAGTCAGTTGGCTTTTTTGCTTTGCTGATGAAAGCGAAATACCCAACAAGAGGAACCTGAGTTGAGAGACAGATAAAGAGGGAGACAAAGAGAAAGGAGTTGTGTGTTGTGGAGTACATCATTGAAAGGGGAGGAGTTTGGTGTGATCAAGTGTATTTCTTAAAAAGGTATTGTATTTCTTAAAAAGGTATTTCTTAAAGGTAAAGGTACAGTACCAAATAAATTAGGTTTGTTTAAGGTTCAATTATGTCATTTTTCAACCTAATGTTACACACCAACGTAAGACGGCAAGTGTCTTGAGCCTTCGTAACCTTTCCTTGCAAACTTAAATTTTAAATGAACATGTTAAATACTTCTGAGTTTGGCAGCAAGTAAAACACAGAAAGTAACACTTTGGGGTAGCTGCTGTCGCTAAATGAATAGGGATCTATCTCTTCGGCAACTGGCTGGCTAACCAAACTGTTTTTTCCAGACATTTCCAAAACAAGCATGATCGATGAGATTAAACGCAAGTTGAAAAAAAAACCTGTAACCTGGTTTGGGAAAGAACATAGTTGTTAAAACGACGAGATACAAAATTCACGTTGCTATAAAAGGCCTTATATACTGTAGGACACATTACTTCCTGCATTGGCACTGAGCATTGGCATTGGATGTAAAATTAGCAACATGGTGCAATATGAACATAAGTCCTATGGGGACACTGGGCTGATACATAAAATAAAGGTGCAAAAAGCATGAACTTTCATTCAGGTGTTTGAACGCAAAACCTTAAAACATGCTTACTCTCAGTTTACACATTTTTTAGTAAAGAATAAAAGGATTAGCACGACCAATCAATGCACTTTATATTTTTGCTACCAGTAAATTTGTATAGACGCATATCCATCAAATTGCTATTAACATGTATTGATAGTATCAACTCAGCATACATTGTTAAACTGACTTTATCTCCCAGACGGCCACTGCAATGTAAAAAATACTTGAGCAGTACCTCCCTGTAGATCTGATAAGACTAGAAAACTGTAATCTTCAAAGTCAGGGCATGGAAACTAATTCACTACACAAACAGAAATGGCTTCGGGGATATTTTCCCCAGTGATTGGTTGTTGTTACAGCGGCTCTCAAACCCAGAGTCTCTGTTCGGCACCGAAAATGTTTCCACCCTTCCTGTACGGGGTAAACATTCGTACCATGAAGCCGCCCACTGGCCAAAAAAACCTGAAACTGATCCGCACCGCAAAATCGGAAGTAGGTCGATTGGCGCTCTTGGCAAACTCTGTCTGTCTCCAACTCCCTCCCGCTCGCTCTCTCTGGCTCAGTGTGGCCAACGGTTTCTTTTGCAAACTTGTGCTTGTGGGAATAAGGCAGACTGATGCCATAACAGAGCTGTTAATAACTTCAGTGGGAGAAACTTGGAGGGGAAGCACAACACTAAAGAAGGCAATGGCACTTCCCATCTCCTGCACTTCATGACAAGAGATACAAAATATATATAGTTCATGTGGAGGCATGGAGTCTATCTTTTACAGTGAGTGTTTTTTTCTGAAATGATAGACTTACTGAAAGCAATAGCAATGCAATAGCTTGACATTTTGGGACATATTTGCATTTCCAGCCAAGACATAGTAATAGGCACATTTTTTTTCAAAAACATTTCAAATTAACCTTCAGTGCAGTGATGTCTCAGGGGAGAAATGGCAAAAAATAAAATGTATACAATGTAGAAAATATGGCTTTTAGTCCTCTTTTCCCATTCTCACAGTTATAATTACTGTTTCTACAAATCAAAATGATCCAGTAATATGAGAAGCAGCACCGGTGCATGTGTTCTGTATAGTGGCAGAAATTTCTTTAAAAAAAGAGTATGAATTACTGCCACTAATACATTATTCATAGTTGGGGTAATGTTTGATCAAAATGTTGTGGTGAAGAGGCACAAAATGCTCTAGCACAGTGAGAGAGTGTGCTGTGTTTGCCAACTGATCTATAATTTACCAGTCAGGGTCTAATGATATCTGCACCATCTTCCTCAAATGTCTGTGTGTGTGAGATGAAGAAATACAGACTCAGAGGAAAGACACAGGCTTTGTGTGACTAATATGCAACCCTGTCTCCTAAAAATTGCGTTCCCCCAAAACTAAAATGCATTCTCAATTACTTTTGACTAGAAACTTATTTTTTCCCTTTTCTCCCTGATTACGTTTGCGTTTGACGTATTACAAATATGTTTCTAATCAACATTTTAACACTTTAACCTTTTTTTCCGGTCAAAATACTACCGTAACACGCCGCCTGTCTCCGGCAGAAATGCGCTCATTCACGCCCGGGAACAATACCAAATTGTCGGCCGAGATACCACCAAAACACGATGCCTGTCTCCAGCAGAAACCGCTCATCCAGGCCGAGCAACGAGGAACATTTACGCGGCTACAATACCTCCACAAAGGCCCGTGGGTAAAATCCGGGAGTAACCGTGACTCTCTTACGGGTTAGGTTTGGGTGGGGACGTGGCTTCCTGGTGGAAGTTATGGTTAGGGTTAGGGCAGGGTTAGGGTTAGATACAAATAAATAAAATATAGCTCCACAACACCCCGCCACTCTCGGCTCATTCCTCCCCTGCAACGAGGCACATCACCGGGCCACAATACCTCCAGAACGTCCCCCGGGTGAAATCCGGGACTTGGTTTTATGGTTCCGAGTGGCGGGCACTCACCGTTGGCGCCGGATGCGCAGCCTCCAGCCGCCCCCGCCGCGAGGCACCCCGTCGTCAGGTCCGTCAGCCCTCGGAACAGGCCGCGGGGCAACAACTCGTGGGTGGCGGGGGTAGAGGCGAGGCAGATCACAGAAAAATAATAAAGACTTGAGTATGGTAAAGATATGTTGATTAGAAACGTATTTGTAATACGTCAAACACAAACTTAATCAGGGAGAAAATACGTTCATGGTCAAATGCTAATATGACATAGGACTTTCGCCAATATGCTTTAATGCAGCTGGCGTTAAGGGGAGAATACTCCCAGTGATGGATCAACCACCTCCAGCATCGTGGCTGCCTTTCGCCGCCCGTCGTCCACAACAACATACTGCTGAATACCGGCCGAATGGTGCAAGTTCAGCAGTGAGGAGAATGCCACAGCAGAAAGATGAGCCATGCACTTACCACCCTCACTTTGAGAAATGATGATTGATTATAGCTCCCTGAAGCGTTTCTCACGACGCTCCTCTCTGTGCATTGGATCTTGGCTCCAGGGCGAAGCACAATTTCACACAGGGACATTTTAAAGCCAGTCGTAGCCTGCAGATGTCGTTAGCCTAGACCTGTCACAGTTAGCATATGAATGAATGCGACGTCACGCTAGATGAGTTTTATTCTTATTCCGAGTGCGACCGTGGTAGCCCATCTGTCAGCACAGATTAGCCTATAGTCTGAATGGGGTGAAGAGTGAGTACCCAGACCCTCCCAACTGCAACCGCGGCCCCATGATTTTTAAAATGTGTCTGGATTGTTGGCCCAGACAGTCCAGGTTCATGCAGTGTGAAGCAGTGCAAGACTTAGCAGACAGAAAGTTTTTGTTAGTTTAGCTCAAGGGAGGGAAAAGAAAATATACAGGAACTGCAGGGACTTTCAACAACAATGCCTACTTTCAATGCAGTTTGCATCAGTTCATGTTCCCAACTCCAGCTGCTCCACTCTTGATGCGCTGCATTGGACAAATGTTAAAATCCTTCAAATGAATAAAAAAACATAATTTCAAATCAAATCGTACTGGGGTCTCATAAAATCAAGCGTTCATCCTCGTTCACACCTATCAAAGAACCTGGATGAGTGGCAAAATTACTAAAATAAAATCAGACAATGTGAGATCTTCACGCCCTATTTCCCTGCTTTTCCCCCTTTTTGTCTGAGGCTCAACAAACCTACTTCTTTTTACTTAAAGCTGCATTAATTTGATAGATACAAGTCCAATATTCCCTCTTCTTTTAGCTCTGGTTTGGTCTCCACCATCTCTGGACTTATTTAATGAAAAAAATGTGCGTCTACATTGAGTAATGACACTGACGAGAGCAGGTAGTGTGAACCAAAACACTAAAGTTGCGGGCAGTAGTACCAAAACAATAAACTCAAAGACACCAAAACACTCGAGAGCTGATGGGAGCTGCAGAGTGTGGTGAGTCATCTTTCACATTACACATCTCTGTAACAATCTGAACTATTGTTCATATACAAATATTGAATAAAGCAGCTTTAACTCTGATATATTTAATTTGCCTCTTTTCTGTGTTGTTCAGTACCAGACTGAGGCAAGATTCATGAAATATGTGGGTAAAATCCCAGATAAGAAGTTCTTTGTACGCAATTTTCCCACTATTTTCAAACAATGCATTTTCTCCTCGTAATCTTGAAATTGAAACCTACTCCAGTTTCTCAGTGTAAGCAGCTCCAGATACAAGTGTTAGCTACATGTCTAAAACGTCAATGCAAAAAAAATGTAACAGGCTAAATTTGCTCTGGGCGAAGAATAATCGTGAGCTGAGAATATGCCATGGGAAAACCATTATCCTGCAGATGCTTCCCAGATGAATGATCACATTACAGCAAAGGTGTTATGACATGCGAGGCCTTTAAAAATGTTAATTGTAAGCAAAGTGCCCTGGGCTTTCGTAGACAAAATTGCTCCAATAGTTAGGGAACACTTTATGAGGAGGCGACGGTACAGATGTGCAGCTGATATGAGGAGAAAGACTCTTAGACTGATCATTAAGAGAAATGCCCCTTGCTAATGAGCTGGGTGAATTGGGAATACTGATGAGGAGTCAGAGGGAGAACAAATGCTTTAGCATTGTGTCTCACTGTGACAGATAAAAGAGCATTCTTCTGACTGAAATCACGGCCAACTTTCAGATGGA
This sequence comes from Leptoclinus maculatus, assembly GCA_032191485.1. Classification (NCBI taxonomy): domain Eukaryota; kingdom Metazoa; phylum Chordata; class Actinopteri; order Perciformes; family Stichaeidae; genus Leptoclinus; species Leptoclinus maculatus. Next base: position 15,389,461 of record JAVDOI010000013.1, read on the forward strand.
TGAAAGTGGAGAAGTGGAAGCACTGGGAGCGGTAAGAGGAAAGGAGTGGGAGCTCGCTGCGCTTGTTAACACCAAATAATGCAATCCTGAAAATATTCATTTTAAAGAGCGCACCTGGAGCACAGACATTAAACCGACATAAGACTGCCAAAAGAAAATTGATGTCAGACAATCCACTACATCTGACTCCACACAGTGTATTACTCTTTAATAAAAATTATAACTAAAGTTGTTTTTAGTCACGCTAGCAGAGTGGCTATCTTGGTCCTTTCTGAAATATCTCAACTACTGGAGGGATTGCTATGAAGTGGTTTACAGACATTCATGGTGGATGATTAACCCTTATGGCTTTGGTGATCCCCCAAAAGCACCACCAAAAGGTCAAAATCTAAATTTGTCCAGTAATGTGGTTAATGACCTGCACAACAGATGACATTCCCATTAGCCTCAGCTGTCCTTTTTTTCATTTGCAAATGTTTTATAATGTGCTAAACTGAGCTGGCAAACATGCTAATTACACATGCAAAAAATCTGCATGTTTGCATTGTCATTGTGAGCATTTTGGCATGCTGACGTTAGCATTTAGCTCAAAGCACAGCTGCGCCAAATACAATCAGAGCTGCTAGTGTGGCTGCACAATTAGCCTTTGATTGTTGCTCATTAAGTCATGAATATTCAAAGGCAAGGTTGGTAAGCCCTTATTCTGCCAGTGCACTCATTGCTCGTCACCGGAGTCTTCCGCAAGCTTCTAGCTTGACAGCTGTGAGCACTAACGACAGCCATGTTCCTTGTTTACGCTCATTAACATGATATGTTTACATTCATAATGATCATTTTGGAGTGGTTTTGGAGGGAAGCCTGAAGGGACTGTCTGTCAGTGTTGTTTTCACTAGATTTATCGACCTTTGGAGCTAGTGCTGCTAGCTAACGTTATTTTCATTGGAAAAGAGTTGGCAACAATGGGCTGGGTGCCTCGGTTGGATGACTTTTTTAAATCTAGCATACTCTTGCTATTATCTCAAGATCAACAACCCTGCCTTTAATGCTACAGCAAGATTTTGAAGTTATGTTTTCAGGGCCTATGGGTAGGTTTATATCTCTCCACCATGTTGTCTATTTCCACAACTTGACCAATTGCTCAACCATGGACAATAAAGCTCTGTATGCATTCTTAAGGATGCTTGCAGCTCCATTGGCATCCACAACCTCGCCCTGCACCACCAGCAGCCATCTGAAATCATGTGGTCCATATAGTGAGGACATGAATAAAATTACATCAACCATCATGTCCTTAGGGATAGAGACCGTATTAAGAAACATATGGGAGTCTCACAGACAGCCACACAGTGAAATGGACCAAGTGTATGTGCTTGTTGTCAGAGAGTAACCTAGCAGCATCGCCTCCTAGACAACGTGACATTTCCTGGCAGCGCCCCCTCCTGCACGCACATGTGACGGCATCACAGGATGTCTCCCTGCTGCGTTTGACCCTGACTCATAAACTAAAGTGCCAACTGGGGTGAGAATGATGTGCAATGCGTTGGATCCCTGCACAGAGGATGTAACAGGTCACATCCCCTGATATTTACTGTAAGTTGGCCTTTTAGTAGATCCAGTTAGTGTGATCTTCTTCCGGTACTTAAAGTACCATGCAGTCTGAATCATTATGTACAACAGAATTAGAACATAGAGTTTACTACAGAAGTGATCAAACACCATCAGAATCAGAACCAGAACCGTTTATTTTGCCAGAGTATGTTGCACATACAAGAAATTGTACATGGTGGATGATGCATAACATTAAACAATCAACACAGTGCAAAAAATATAAAATATAAAAATAAACAATAAAATACAAAATAAAGTGCACAGACAAAACAGAAACAGGCCCTCTGTTTGGGCCGTCTCGTGTGCACGGTGCGGGTCAGCGATCTCTTCGACCAGAGCAGACGATGAGCTGGCCCCGGCAAACAGCGGGGCACATCAAAATGCCACAGCAAATAAATGCAGCCAGGGAGTGCTGTTGTTTGTGTGCAGCGCGGCAGCGGCGCAGGTTAAAAAATCTAAAAATCTATCAAAAGTGTATTCATGATAAGATGATATATTCATTTGAAAAGGTCAGGCTTGTCTGAAACCAACATCTGAAGATATTTGCAAATATTACATTATCTATGTATCGAATATTTTCAAACTAGAGGGGGTTCAGGAGCCGAGCAAACATACACAAGTTCAATCGATCAACAAATAGGCGTCTACATGCAGATGGAGGCTCAAAGTTGACTTTGTTACTTTTCTTTATTTTCTTACAGAAAGCGTGAGAGAGATGAGAGAATATATTACACATACACTGCGTTTGGGAACTGATTTTCTTCAATGTGCAGCACCTGATGGACTTGCGAAGCCGGCTGACTTCCTCATCCTCATTAATCCCCATTATAAAAGCAAACAGTGAGATTTGACAGTAATGATGCTCAATTGCTCCCATTCTGTTGTGTACTGGATCCAGTGTATGTAGTCCTGGTTGTCCTGTCACTGGTGGCCTGATGCTGAGCCCAACACCTGCAGCTGCTGTCATTGTCGCACATTGCCTTCTGCATTATTATCCATTTAACCCACGTGGGTGTGCAGCACATGGGGTGCTTGAAGCTTTATCTAAGGTTATGATAGACAATCTGTGAGTGCTGTAATCAATGGTTAATAACCATCCAGGCAGCTCAGTCAGACATTTGGACAGCCAGGTGGAACTGGATTATCTGATTGGGTCATTTACGATGCGACTGGGTGGGTATTGACTGTTGTGGCCAGCTGCAGGGTAGATGTTCCAAGTGGGAACAGAATAATCACTCCGCTGGCACATGGTGCCAGTGTGTTGGGGTGCTGGGAGGTTAGAGAGGCTCATAAAATGCAAACAGAGTTTAAGATTCGATCTGGAGACAGTTCCTTGGAGTTTGGATTGAAGCTGCTACTAACGAGTCGTGCATCTCAGGTATTAAATTGCACTCTATCTTCTTATACACGATATTACGAGCTGTTGAACAGAATAGTTGTCAAATAAATGAAATCCCTACAAATAGTTTCAGATTTGGTTTGGTTTTACATCAAGCTTTATTCATCTTTGTTCCTCTCTGTCCATCCCTCCATCCCCGACAGCCTCTTTCATTGAGATCATGGTGTCATCTGCTTTCAGTGTTACTCACACTCAGAAATGGGACGTGTCCCTCCCACCGCAATCTGTCTCGGTTACAGAGCTGACATTGGGGAGGGACTCCGGTCGCTTTGCACACTTCTTCCTCTCTCTTTCTCCACCCACTCGTCATTTGGTACCCAGATGGAGCCGTTGCAGGCTAAGGAAGCTTTAGCTGTGCACTCTACTTTTCTGCAGAAAGATTATCTGCAGGGCAAAGAGAGGAAAAAAATATCAATGAACACCTTCGGCTGTCATCTGTGTCCAGCAGAGTAAGCAGATGGGCACAGAACCATAAAGAGTTCAGCGGAAAGTTAATCCAAAGATATTCCTGCAGCAATACGTACTGAAAACATGTATGTACATGTTTACTAATTATGCAACACCAGCAGGTCATAATGTGTCCAATATTTTGTTTTAGACAATATCTAACAATATCCCAATCAGTCTAAGCTGTACTTTGTGTTTAGTGCTAATTAGCAAAGTCTAGCATGCTAACACGCTAAACTAAGATGATAAGGTAAATATAGCTTCTTTAAATCACGTTTGCACAAAATCGTGTTAGCATTGTCACTGTGAGCATGTTAGCATGCTTTAACATTTAGCCCTCACAGAGCCATTAGCATGGATGTAGATTCTTAGTCTTGTTATTCAATACTTTTCATGGAATGCCATCATTTGTTACCAAAAGAAGCAAATACTTTGCAATGTGTTTTTTTAGTACAGGAACTTTCAGGTGGGATTTGCAGGGATGACCGTCGCTGATTGGTCAAACACACACAGCGGCATTGCTACGACTCATGTACCGCTTCATTCATAAAACAAGGAAATACTTCCGTATCGATCTAGGACCATTTTAATATGAAGGAAAGTATTATATAACTCTGAGCTATTACATGAAGCCTTTTGCACAGGCTTAACTCCTGCCACTTCCCTCTCATTCATAACCTTATTAAATAAAAGTTTGAAGTTCCGTTCAGTTGTGATTTGGTATGAAAGTCTAACCATAGTAATGCAGTGTAATCAGAGTACCCAGCCATGAACACTCTAGTCCTGCGCTGCTCAGTTGGTAAAGCTTGTTATTGTAAAAGCCTGTAGTTCGCTCACCGCAGGAGACAACCATGCTGAAAACGCACATTCTCCTTTGAACGTAGGGCACCTGGCTCAGCAACACGTTCTGGATGATCCTGTAGAGGAGGTGCACTCACTGCAGAGATGAAATATGTGCTTCAGCATGTTGTCAAAAAATGAAAACAACAGAGGCTGGCGAGGGAGTCCCATCAGGGAGGAACTGTGGAGCTTGGATTGGATTACAGGTCATTTCCAAAACACATCCTCCCTCACATTCTGTACATACATCAGCTGCCCTTCCTAGGTTCTCAGAGAGAACTAGTGTTGTACAGCTTCTTCTTCTCACTCGACAACATGCAAGCATAAACCAAGGCCAAACATGTGGTTTGGAGGAATAGCAGTGAAAAAAAAAGTTGCATCAGGACGTCCTGAATATTTATCATGTATTATTTAAGAGAAAGAAATACTGGTCATGCTCATCACATGCACAATATGAGTGCAGTTTGATCGGAAGGCAATTTAGATGCACACAATTTCACATACTTCTAACAGTGTATAGAAATACAGATTTAGAGTTAGAGCCCAGACAAAAAAAAATTGTAATAACAACTGTCCCTTGCAGTTTTAGCTAATTCAGCTAATGTTAGCTCCATGAGTTAGTTGAAAACAGCGTCGACTGCTGACTTTTTCAAGCCTATTTTGTTTTTAAAACAAGAACGCTGTAAGAGGGTCCTAAATATGCACTTGACGACTTCATACATATCACGCTAAATGATTGAGGCTAAAGCTGCATGATCCATGTTAAAGACATGGGAATAAAGAAGCTGCATTGTTCTTGTATTGCAGGGAAGAGCTAGTTAGTCCATGTAAGTTTAAGGAAAAAATAAGATCAGACTATTATTTCATTCTTGATGCTTAGCTTATAGGCCTACTTGGACACGCAAGTGGTGAGGTAGTAAGTTAGCTAGCTGGACATGCTAATGTTTGCAGCCAACAATAGAGCAGACAAACACTATTCAATCCATTCCTTGCTTTTGCTGTTGTATTTTTGGTTTTGGAAAGGGTCAAAAAATAAAAGGCAGCCACGTAAACTCTGCCTCCAACATGAGAAGAAATCTTAAGCTTGACAGTCCTGCTGTCCCTAGCTACGGTTGCTAAGCTATAATTGGACAATTGCTGTTGGGGGGAGGGGTTTAGCTAATGTTCACTTACAGAAGATTAAATACTTAATATCAGAGCAGGTTTTTTTTTTGTTATTAGAAAAAGCAACTCAGACTTGATTGCACAGAATGGGCCAGGAATCCAGCTGTAAATAAACAAAAATGCTACTAATTTGGAAGCAGGCCCAGTCGACTGCAAATCATCCGGAAACAGAGCAGAATAAAAGGTCTGGGAACTATTACTTAGACAATGCTCCCCTGGTCATTAATAGCACATTTCATGATTTTTATAAATCCCTCTTCACCTCTAAGTGAAGTAAAAGCTCAAGAGTAGATTTAATGGCATACTTAGCTCTTGTAGCTCTCAGCCCGCTGTGTCAGAATATGAACACCGGCTCCACCAAATGTTCATTTTACCAAGGAGAAATTTGGGAGGCCATTCAGTTAATGCCCTCTGTCAAAGCACCTGGTTTAAACAGGTTCCCATTAAAATGTTATAAAAGTCTTGGCTTGAATAATGCCTGTAATCAACAGAAATGTCCTCTATGCAACAATCCCCAACATGGCAGATCTTACTGACCATTTAGTATATCATATGTATAACCTATAGAGACGGTGGCAAAAACCTTAAAACATGTTTTTTGCTGCTGTGAATATACTTGCAAAGAAGGTCTTTGTCAAGAGACAAGAGCTGTGTCAACAGTGATCTTTGGTAAGTTTCTCTGAAATAAAAAAGTGAAGGCAGAGTGATCGTTATTGAAAATTATTTTGAGTTGCAGGCCTAGTGTCAAACAATATATGTAATGTAGTAAAGTGTCACGATTAGACTTTGCCTTCTGTTTTCTGTGTGTGTCTTTGTGTAGCTCCTCACCCTCCTCACTCTACCTGTCAGTCACTCCCTTCACCTGCATCTGATCACTAATCAAGCACTCCCTCCTCATCAGCACAACTCCCCTCACCTGTTCAAGCCACTTTATAAACCCCTGCCTCTCAGTCACTCACTGCCAGATCATTGCTTTATGTCTACCCGCCTGTGTTTGTGCTTCCCGTTCCCGTTCCCGGTTTCCCCGTCTGCCTGCCCTGTCTCGTTCCTGCTGGATTGTCCCCCTCGGCTCTTGTCTTGTGCTTGGACTCCCTGTTATGTTCTGGTAAAGTTCTCTATTTGTTTCAATAAATACCTGCTTCACGCTACTCTGCCTGGTCTGCATTTGAGTCCTCCATCATGCCCCATGACAGTAAAGAAATCCTGCAGTACCTCACTCTTCTGTACGTCAACGCTATGGAAGATCCATTTGTTGTGTTCTTTCTGAAGTACCTTAAAGACAAGTTACAAAGGAATGACCTTTGTGAGCTCTCTAAAAGAATAGCATGGCAATACTGTATCTGAGTGAGACATTGTGGAGACTTTTGAAAAAGCATAAGGATTTGAGGGATTTAAAAAAAAAAAAAATTTCAAGTTGGTCCCCCCCCCTTTTTTTTTTTTTTTAACATTACCAAACTTTTTCAAAGTGCATTTTCAAGAGTAAATTAGCTTTATCTTTTTGAGAAGTCAGAAGAGCTCTTCCAACAAAATCAGGAGTCAAACGTTTGATCCAATGAACCAGCAAACTGCTTGCCAGTAGCCAGCAATAGTTGTTCCATTCACTGAAAAAAATGTATGAGTAAAAGCTGAATGTCTTTCTGAAAGTTTATTTTTCTGACAAATATGAAAAGGATCATAAAACAACAGGTCGCTCTTCCATTATATTTTTTATCTCTCCTTTAGGGCAAAAACAACTTGCTGAAACCCTGCATTGTGGCAATCACTGCTGCTCGTGCATCATTGAATTGGGGAAACTTTTACGATGACAGTGCACCTACGAGAGCAATAATAATAAACCTAATATTAATACGCAGAAAGGAGTTATGAAGGCACCACTAAAAAAAGACATTAACCCCCCGTTGTTTGTGTCGCATGCTGCAGGCGGGAGCCATGAAAGTGGCTTGAGGTGGGCAAACACCCAATCATGATCAATAAAAACCTAATACACTCCTGCTTATGTAGCAATGCCAGTACTGAGAGGACATGATTATATAGTCAGAGTAAACTGTGGGCATAAAAATCAAGCCGGTGATGATTGCCTTGGGGGAGTGTTTTTATGTCCATACCCTGTGAAACCTTGAAAAATTGGACACCGGTAGGTTATGGACGTTATGAACCCCTGACACTCTGCTGGAGATCGTCGGAATGACCCCTCCACGACTGCGAGGCCTCCAGTACTGTATATTTTTCACGGGGGTCATTGTGCAATTATAGGAGAAAGTAATTGACTAGAATTTGGTTCAACTTCATGGCACTCACCGGCGCAGGAAATGCTACTGTGTGTCTCGGAGGGAGGTCAACGGAGACAGTTTGCAATTCAGCTCTGTGCAGTTAACTGTGGATCGGCTGAAAGTTGAAGTCCCAGAATTTCGCTCTACAGCTGCATCGACGCTCCTAACAATTCCTCCGTGCCTCAAGGCTGGTTTGTCAAGGGCAAGGAGGCCGTAAATCTATAAGTGGGAGGGTTGGACAGCAGTGTACGGCACTCAGTCCTGTCATCAGCCGTGGCCTGCCTTTGACTTATAGCTGACATACCCCTGATGAGGTTTCCATTGACCTGTCGTCACCGTCTCATCTCACTCTATCTGAACTCTTACATTTTCTCTTCTCCCCCGCCTGCCTCCCTTTTCACATTTACTCAGGTGAAAGCGGCATTTCAAATGTCCAGCCGCCACATAACATCGAACTCATGATAAACTCATGCGTGAATCTCAGCACGTACATCCACCATCGTGTCTCCAGGGGTCATTACGGCCAACCAAAGGGTTGGTGCTTCCATATACTGTATGTATCCTTGCTTATAACTGCAGACTCGCTAGGTTAATTGCGCCCCTCAAGGGTAACACTGCCTTCGAACAGATTATTCATCACGTAAGCGATTGGCTCAATGAGACACTGAAGAATGCCACCTCTTCGGAGGCCCCTTGGGGTGAACAGGAGGACACATGAGAATATTAGGCTATAGATCCCTTTAAAATTCACACAAGTGAGCTGTTGTTGCTGCACCATGTAGACGCAACCTTGGAAAAAAACTGGAACTGCATGTTAGCCAGGTGCACCGTGGTTATATGATGGTGTTTACCAGTTGAATAGCAATTCTGGCACCTTTTAATGTAGATTTAGCCACATTTGAGTATATTAATCGCTGTTGGTTTATTAGTTTAAACTTTAAAATTCAAGACTAGTTTTTCTTCCGTGAAACTTTAGTTTTGTGCTGCACAGGTATTATGCCATGCTCATAAAAGCTAATTGCAAGAGATGAACAAGACAATGTCTCATTATTTACATCCTTATTTGACTAATATTATGGGAAAAGGAATATATTGTGATCACTCAGGCTGGTTGTATAAAAGGCCATTTGGTAAAAAAGTTGGACGTGTCAAAACATCCTGCCTCTTATCTCACAAGTTAGAAAATGTTCTTTTTTCTTCGCAGTCTTAAAGGTTTCGTGTTTTATCCATCTGGCGCTGCAGTCTGGGCCCAAATGGCCGATGACGAGATACTGTGTGCACTCTGTGGAGAGGAAGTAGGAGATGAAGAGCCAAAGAATCATACATAAGACGAGGTGGGTGGGTGAACTGTGTCCTCCACTGAGTGATCACCATGAGGCATCGCAGCCTGTCCGCTGATCATCATCAAGGGACATCAAAAATAACTAATTTTACAGTTACACTTCCATACTTGAGCACTGCACAACATGTGTGTTTGATTATATCAGCAACAAGGCTCTTTTCAGGAAATGTGTTTTTTTTTCTTTTCTTCTTCTTGGCACATACAGTACGGAGCTCTTTAATGGGATTTGCCTTTCAACTGCTTTTCTATATGCTTCACCACAAAAATGCATTTGCACTTTGGACCAGTAAGCACATTCTGAACACTTGAGCTTCCACGGATCCTTTCAATCAGCATCTGCTTAGCTGAATACATGAATGCAATGTGTTCAGGTTTTTAAATGTCATACACGCAGAGCACGAGTCCTGTATGAAGCTTTTTTTGTTGTTGTGGTTTGTTAGGATTTATCAGTATAATTACACTAATTTGATCATCTCCAGACACATTTCTTGAAGTCAATTTTTTCAGTGTATATATTCTTGGTAATTGTTCTGACTTATTATTATTTCTAATATCTCTATTAGAGGGTACTATCAATCGTTCGGAATATCACGACAATTCCAACGGATTCATTTCGGAGACGTTACTTGTTTCATGTCTCACCTGTAATTTTAGCATTACTTGAGTTACTTAGTGAAGTGCTGAGGTTACAGGACTACCCACCGCTGTGAGTTTTGACCACCACAACGTCTAGCTTCCACTTCCCTTGTGTGAAATGTAAACTTCATAGCAGGAGGCCTAAACCTTCTTATTAAAAGTTGATGTAGTCTCTAAACATTCACATCCAATTTCCACCAAAATTGAAGGACATGACCTCAGCGTAGCTATCGCCGAGCACTTAGGTGTGTGTATCCTAAATGTGTGCCAGCAAGTTGAGAATAAATTCAATCAAAAATGTGCTTTTATTCCGTGTCTGCTGGCTGGAGTTGTTCCGATACCAGTATCTGAAATGCCTCCGATACGGCCTAAAATAAAGGATCAGGGGATCGGGCAGTACGCAAGTCTATGTGCTGATCCGATATCACGTTATCATATCATCTATCAGCCCACATGTCACCCGCTGCCCGATCTGTACATCCTGCCTGTTTGGTACTGTGGATGTGCAACTCTTAACAGATATGAGAAAGAAGCGAGATGTCTCACTCGGTGGCTACTTCCATCATCAGCTCCCCAAAAAACGATGGCTGCGTCCGAAATAGATGATTTGGTATCGTGACATCACACACAATTATTTTCATATTCTTTTTAACAAAAACAATTGAAACCAGGTCATTGCGCTCTCATGCAATCTATTGAATCCACTTAACGTGTTGAGTTTAGATTTGAAGGCCCTTTTTGTGCCGCAGTAGTGAAAACTGGCTCAGCAGTTGTGGATTATGCATGCCCACCTCTCTACATAGACTTGTAAAAACAGAACAGAAGAGTAGCCCTGAAAAAGCAGTTTTATGTTCAAGATTCTGTTCGCAGCACATGTTCAATACAAGCGAATCCTTGTGATTTTCTCCTGAGGCCGCCAGTGTGCCTTCGTCTGTGGAACATTTCTGCCTTCCTGAGCCGAACTAAATGCTAATGGCCCCAGCAGGTTAACCGGGGCCATTACATGACAACTATCTCCAGTCCAAATCTTTTTTGTATGGAAGACAAACTTCAATAACGAACACAGAAAAACTGGCTTTTCAGCTTGACAGGGCCTCTTTGAGCAGGTGTTTCAACTTAAAACTCTGCAGACATGAACATTGCCAATGATGTTTAACACAGACGCAGAGGATCTCTCCCCCAGAATGGTATTTCCTCTTTTATTTTAAAGCTGGAAGCAATTTTAGCTCAGTGGGTTTGCCAACTCTCTCTTTCTCCCCACAGTCTGGTCATATCCTATATCAACCTTTGTCCTGTGCAAACACGAAACACGCACTGAGCGTATTTACAGCACAGAAACTTCTTTTCTTTTCACACACACACACACGTAAAGTGGACACAAACATGCACTTTGTCAGCGATTCTGGTGAAAGATTGTTGATATTTGAACTAAACACTAAAACAAATACCCCCCACCCCCGAGATTTACCGTCCCTCTCGCTCCGACTGCCTTTCTCTTTATACATCCATGGCCTTTCCCCTGTCCTGTGCATGAGCATGAAAGCTCCCCTGTTGCTGATTGGCTGGAATAGTGTTGTGTAGCTCGGTCCGAGGCACTTTGTTTATTTCCCATTTACTGTGTTTTCTTACACAGAGCGGACAGCTAGGGGACCGTGAGGAGACATGCACAGAATTTGACGAAAAGTATATAGGATTGGAATCACAGACTCCACCTTTTAATATGCTTACATGCAAAAAAAACATGCACGTTGTAAAAATGTAGCATTTTTGTCTTGCCTGTTGCATTCTGTGCATGTGTATATGTGGGTTAGTCTATTCTTGTGTGTGGCCGTAAATAAAAAAAATACAAAAAGGATTGTTTGAGGAACTCAGTTTTGCACAACTTGCAGAATGGTGACAACGAGGGTACACCATGGAGCAACATGACTGCAGTTGGAAAAGGAGGGAAAGTTATTTACATTAACTGGATGCATGTTAACAGGAATATTAGTTGAAATTTCCTTTTCATTAGTGGTGTAAACAGTTTAGTAGGAATATTGTTTTCTTTGGAATAAGGGCAAAAACTGGAATATTTTGTGCATCTAAACGCAACTGGCACCTGCTTTCCATTCTTCCCTCTACTAGCATATTCCTGGAATCTGCTCTTCCACACACAAACACACACGCACTCTACTCTCAGCCCGTTTATGGTCTCCGTATTGAGGGGCCCCTGTTTGATCTGCCTGACGTGTTTCTGTTTCACAACTCCTCTGGGGCTTTTTGAGAGAGAGGGAGGATAGAGGAGGATCAAGGATGAAAGGGAGAAAACTCAGAGGTTTAGAGATCAGTTCGGGGATCTGACATAATCTCCTGTCAGCTATAAGATGATCCATTTGTACCGTTTTCATTTAGATTATGTAAAGTCAAACGATACCACCCCTACTTTGAAATGGCTGGTGCTTTGAATGGTCTACATATAGCTTGTTTATTAACAGTGTCTGATCTGATCTGATCTGCCAGTGAGTCAGTCAGAGAACACTCCAACACTCATGGTTCCCAGAGGATGAAGAAGATGAATCATTATGTGTTTAGCCATGCTGGCAAGATCCCACTAGGGGTGGCCATGTTGATTTGGTGGGTCCACCACTTTGGTCCAGACTGAAATATCTCAACCCTTGGATGAATTGCCATAACATTTTGTACAGACATTCATAGTCCGCAGAGGGTGAATCTTTTTTAAACCATGGTGATCCCCTGACTTCCTCTAGCACGACCACAAGGTTAACATTTGTGGTTGTGAGTGAAATGTCTCAACATTTGGATGGATTACCATAAAAATTGGTACACACATTCATGTCCTCTTGATGATTTGTAATAACTTTGGTGATCCTGTAACTTTTCATCTTTTAGCGCCAGCATCAGGAGTACATTTTACTTCATCCAATACTTTGGTTTATGGCTTAATACCAGCAAAACTAATGATATCAGTTTCAGTTTCACTTTGTATTTAGTGCTAATGAGCAAATGTTAGCATGCTAACATGTTACATTAAGATTCTGGACATACACATATTAGCCTTGTTGTCATGTTAACGTGTTATCGCCTTGCTGGTTTTTAGCATTTAGCTCAAAGCAATGCTGTGTCTCTTGTTGGTTTCTTTCTAACCTTTCCTCTCATCCTACCATCAGAAATGTCAAAACCTAAAGCCCCAGTTCCACCGAAAGCTGGATATACTACGGATGTCCCCGGATCACCCCGGATAAAAAGAGGTGAGATCCGGGGTGATCCGGGAAGGAAATCGTCCCGGATGAAAACACATTTGACATGTTTCCCGGTTCTACTACGGTTCTGCCACGGATCACTCCTGTTCAAGCCTGGTTTATCCCGGATGGCCACGGTTTGACCACGGATGGCCACGGTTTGACCACGGATGGCCACGGTTTGACCACGGTTCAACTACGGATACTCCACGGACACGCCCCGGATGCGTCACTGATGCGTCCCGGATGAAGTGTCAGGGTATAAATAGTTCTGATTTTCAGAGACAAAATCACTCTTCCAAAAATATTTGAAAGGACAACAACATGCCGAAAATTAAACCCAAGAAGAAGGCGATGACTGCTGCAAAGAAGAAGAAAAGAAAAGAAGAGAAGAAGAATCTTCCTCAGACGACAACAACACGCCGAAAATTAAACCCATCCGGGGTGATCCGGGGTGTCAACTAGCTCCCGTTTCATCCCGGATTAACACAGTTATGCTACGGTTCATCCCGGTCCTACTACGTTTCTTCCCGGATGCGCTACGATCAACGCCGCCCCCCTCTCCATTCCCGGATGGCCACGGATAACCCCGGATCACCCTGGATGTTAGTTGTATGTCCGGCAAGCCGCTCGTCTTCCCGGATACGCCACGGATGGCCACGGTTCACCACGGATGGCCACGGTTTTACTACAGTTTATCACGGACCCCCCCGGAACGTCACGGACTGACTACGGTTTCACTATGGTTCCACTCCCGGATGACCCCGGATCTGATCCGGGGTCATCCGGGGACATCCGTAGTATATCCGGCTTTCGGTGGAACTGGGGCTTAATGGTGAGATTCCTTGAGGTTGAGAACATGCATACTCCTCTGAGGATGAACCATTTTCATTTTGGACATAAGCCTTAGTGCTGTGTCTCAGATAGTGTTAGTTTGTGTTAGTTTGTTTAGTCCTAGTCTCTATGACAAAGCATGAGTAGCTGTAGCTCCAAAAAAGCTTTCCCATTTAATTTTAAACAAAAAATTTGATAAAGAGCATATTCATAATACTTTGCCCAGGCAGTCTTTCTAGTTTGTGAATTAGCACGTATATCGGTAACACTTTATAATAACTACACACTATGAAGCATTATTTAAGTATGAGTAAACGCTTAGTTCATCATTTATAAAGCATTGTTCCTACATTAATAATTCATTAGTATGCAGTTCATAACAGTTATAAATGTTTTATTCTTGATTAATAAGCTCGTCTATTACCGTATTTTCCGCACTATAAGGCGCACTTAAAAGCCTTTAATTTTCTCAAAAAACGACAGTGCGCCTTATAATCCGGAGCGCTTTATATATGGATTAATTCTGGTTGTGTTTACTGACCTCGAAGCGATTTTGTGTGGTACACGGCGCTCTGTCAAAATGTTTTAGTACGACTTTGGTAAACTACAAAGCCGCACCGCTTGCAGCATTACGGCTACCGTAGTCAGGAGTCTCACCGGTAGTTCTGTACGAGGTGTAAGCATAAGCATGCATAAGTATCATAGCTCGCTGTGTGAGTCACGCAGACTCCACTAACTGTGTGTTTACATGTCTGTAATCATAAAGCTACAGCTGTCTCAGAACGCTGCCGTTAGCAGACGTGCTAACTAACGAGCTAACAAGCTAGGGGTAATCTGCCTCTATCTCTCAAGACACCTGCCCAGCTGTTCACTTGTTCTCACAACACAACTCAGTTTCTCACTGATGGCCATTATTTATTCTGTGTGTTTACATGTCTGTAATCATAAAGCTACAGCTGTCTCAGAACGCTGCCGTTAGCAGACGTGCTAACTAACGAGCTAACAAGCTAGGGGTAATCTGCCTCTATCTCTCAAGACACCTGCCCAGCTGTTCACTTGTTCTCACAACACAACTCAGTTTCTCACTGATGGCCATTATTTATTCTGTGTGTTTACATGTCTGTAATCATAAAGCTACAGCTGTCTCAGAACGCTGCCGTTAGCAGACGTGCTAACTAACGAGCTAACAAGCTACACTACACGATGTAAACAGTCCGTCCCCCAGATCGTCACATGATGAACTGTAAGCTCGTCATAAACTCGTCATATGCATCACATCTCGCTGTGTGAGTCTCGTACTATCTCGTGAGAATACGGACACGGAAGTGGAGAATCTACAGATTTCTTCAGAGCGCCCGCGCCTTATAGTCTGGTGCGCTTTATATATGAAAAAAGATCGAAAATAGACCATTCATTGACAGTGCGCCTTATAATCCAGTGCGCCCTATAGTGCGGAAAATACGGTATGTGTTTCATTATTGTGTTTTCATACTTTATAAATGATGGATTCCCCATTTGTAAATTAAGTATTGTATATTTTATAAACCAATTATTAAGGAGTTGTCGATGATTAATAAGATAATTTATAAAGTGTTAGTAAATGATTAACTTATTTAGATGTACAGTATTCATGCATTTATATATATAATGATTTAGATATGCACTAATGGTTAGGGACTATGCTAATATATGCTTTATAAATGCATATTAATACTGCAATTCATGATTAATTCATGATTTATTAAGGTCTAGTCCTTAGTAAAATATTTTGTTTGACCTCATCTAAAGTGAGGACTATTTATGCCTTATAAAGCATTTATTAAGTATTTTGTCTGACCTCATCTAAAGTGAGGACTATTTATGCCTTACAAAGCATTTATAAATGACATTGAAAGGTCAGCAGTGCCTCAAAACCCATAGTTTTTTAACAGAAAAGGCAAATAGACAAAACACAAAGTGATCAAGAACATATCAATATTTATTGCAAGATGCAAACAATAAACTGTTAAATACAAAACTCTCAGCCATTCATTCATGTAAGAAACAAACAAACAAACAGATTCTCCTTCAGGAGAACATGGCTGGATATAAAACATTTGTAAATATACGACTGGAGCTAACCAGGAGCTTTGCATATTAGTTTACATTTACTTATTTAATTATTCATTTTAACCAAGCATATCGATCTCCACTGTACGCACTTTTCTTCAGTTGCATGTCCCGATTGGCAGCCGGCCGAATCTGCTCATTGTCTGCAATAAACAAAATCGAGCGACATCCCGCTTTCAATACGTCATCAACGTGGGACAGACGTTTCGCTCAGGAACTGATACAAAAGTGCACTTACGCGATGGAAAACTCCGACCTAAATTGAAAGGGCGCGCGGACCCGGGCCAGAAAGAATGACTGCTGACGGGCCTCCAATGCTCGTTAGTATGTTTCTTAGTTTGCTGGCACGTAACGTTACACATTATGGACGATGAGTATGTAGCTAGCCTTCCAGCTAGCACTAGAGGTCCTGAGACAGGCGCACGCTAACGCGTCACCTCCGTTGTAAATAGAGCGATCCAGGTGACAGATGGCTAACTAGCTGTTATATGTGGAGTGGATGTGAATGAGATCGATATGCTTGGTATGAAATGAATAATTAAATAAGTAAATATAAACTAATATGCAAAGCTCCTGGTTAGCTCTAGTCGTATATTTACAAATGTTTTATATCCAGCCAGGTTTTGAGGCACTGCTGACCTTTCAATGTCATTTATAAATGATTTGTAAGGCTCACTTTAGATGAGGTCACACAAAATACTTAATAAATGCTCTATAAGGCATAAATAGTCCTCACTTTAGATGAGGTCACACAAAACACTTTACTAAGGACTAGTAACTACCTTACTAAATCATGAATTCATCATGAATTGCAGTATTAATACGCATTTATAAAGCATATATTAACATAGTCCCTAACCATTAGTGCATATCTAAATCATTATATATATATAAATGCATGAATAATGTACATCTAAATAAGTTATTAATCATTTACTAACACTTTATAAATGATCTTATTAATCATCTACAACTCCTTAATAATTGGTTTGTAAAATATATAATACATTTACAAATGGGGAATCCATCATTTATAAAGTATGAAAACACAATAATGAAACACATAGACAAGCTTATTAATGAAGAATAAAACATTTATAACTGTTGTTATGAACTGCATACTAATGAATTATTAATGTAGGAACAATGCTTTATGAATGAAGTGTTTACTCATACTTAACTAATGCTTCATAGTGTGTAGTTATTATAAAGTGTTACCCGTATATCTGCTAAGTTTGCACTCTCATTGGCATAAACATACAGCCTGCCATATAGACTACCAGTTAATATCTACAAAATTAGCATTCAATGTGGTCTAGTTTCCATGGGACCAGTCTGCGTCCTTTATCAGTCATCAGGCTGCTGTGAGTCAGTGCTGGCTGGGTCTGAACCTGAATATTTCATAACTACATTTTGTTTCATTGATTTCTGGCAAAATGCTGCTAACCGAGTAACTGCGGGAGCTTGGGCCTCCAGTCAGTGCACAGAGGAGGATTGTGTGGAGGAACTTGTCTATCGATTATACTAAATATTAAGATAGAGCAGGCATTGGATTAGCTTGGACTTGTTTTTCCATTTCAGATATAGGATTAAAAAAAAAAAGATACATGATTGTTGAGTTTTTGAGGGTCTGACAGGTGGATTTTAAAAAATGTAAACTGAGTCAGGCTAGCTTATTCCAGTCTTAATACTAAGCTAATCACCTCCTGGCTCCAGACAAACACGAGAGTGGTATCAATCTTATCATTTAACTCTCTGCAAGACAGCAAATGAGTGTCTTTCTCAAAATGTCAAACTATTCTGTCATGCGTGTGTCATTCAATGATGACGCATCGCTCAAAGGGACCACTGACTGGAGCATGAAACCTTAGCCTTCATGAAAGTAGCACAACATCCCCCTCTCACACAAACACAGGTATATCAATCACATGAACGACAAATGTTTGCACATGTATATTTACTAATGTTAGCAAATATAAACGCCCCCCACATGCCTGCACTTGCACATACTCACTTGTCAGTTTGAGAGTAGCCATGTGTCAGACCATCCTTAAAAACCTCCTCTCAGAGCTGGGTGGCGGTTATGGGAGGAACTGGAGGGGCCACAGGGGTCCCCATGTTTATTCAAGGTGAAACCGTCATTACATTCCTGCCTTCGGTGGGACTGAATGAACAAGCAGGACTGATTTATTTGTAAAACCAGAGCCAAGTTGGGCTATAGGATCTTTATGGATGTAGAGACTGAATCATCATCATATAGTACGCTTTATTTGGTCTCAGTTGGGTAAAATAACATTACAGTAGCTCACAGTAGGGCGATTCTTACCTGAGGTGGATGTGTGTCAGTCACTTACAGGCAGAGTTGGTTATTTGCCCCCTATGGTTGCTGCAACCTAGAAAATCATGAGAACTGTGATCTAGGTCTGGTCGATGAACCTGTTTGGGGGAGTTGTAAGGACAAGGAATATAGGTGCAGTTGTGGTTTAAGTTTTTATTTTCAAGAGAAAAAAAAGTTCTCAGTAAGAGCTAAGCTTTATCTAGTGTAGACTTTTTTTCAGTCCAGTGTGGGTTTTGAAGCATACTCAACAGAGCACTACTACTGTGTTGCTGATTGAATGGTTGTAGTGATAAAGAAAGTGTGTGTGTGTGTGTGTGTGTGTGTGTGTGTGTGTGTGTGTGTGTGTGTGTGTGTGTGTGTGTGTGTGTGTGTGTGTGTGTGTGTGTGTGTGTGTGTGTGTGTGTGTGTGTGTGTGTGTGTGTGTGTGTGTGTGTGTGTGTGTGTGATACAGACTTTGCCCTGAGCTGTATCGGACACTAAAAGACAGAACCGGACTGCTCCCCATGCTGTGCTTTGAATCAGGAGCCTGGGGTGTTTGCCATCTGCAGCCTGGCATCAAGAGGCCTCACAGATTATGTCATGATTCGCCATCAAGTACATGGTCAGCGTTCCACTGAAGACATTTCCAACCATCATATGTCACAGCACATAGCTTTACTTCTTGCCATCTTTAGTGTCACTCACTAAAAACCTGCACTCGTACAGGTACCGAACGGTCTATTGAAGCGATTACCAACCCTGGGTACTCAGGTACCCAATACTAATTCGCTAGCTTTAAGGCAATAATTAATTGGATAAATGGTTGAAAACGGTGCCAAAAGTATAGGCCTAATAAATTCAAGGTAAACAAATTCTCTGAGTGGTAGTAGTATGAATGTAAACTGGGCCAAACTGACCAAAACATTGACAGTTAATTTGTATGCAATAAATATCGTAACAATATCCACTGTATTGACTTTAACAAATATCCAATTTTGTCTTAAAGCCACTGGGGGGAGAACGGGAGAACTTGTTCGGACGCGTGTTCTATGCCACAAACAAATCACTGTCCAGTGCGCTGTATCTCTTTCGATCCGTTGATCCATTTATTCCGTTGCACATTGACACCATATCATTAAATCAGCATTGTTCAATCTTACTTGTATCAATGCATCTTAAGTGATTAGTAACAGAACACCACAGGATACCACCTGACAGGATACGACAACACGTGGACACGCCACGCTGACAGGGTCAAAAACTGTTTGCTTCCCGTCCACACACCTTAATCTCATCACCAGGCACTTACCTATATGCACTTTTACGTCAATGCGCCACCCTGTGTTCAATGTCACAACTGCATGTCTAAATTCACCTTGTGTTTCCCTCCAAGATAAAAGAAAACAACAAAACTACATTATGGCTCCAACATCCACTTTTAAATAGTCAATAAAATGGACATTTGGAAAAAGATGGGTGTTGTTGATGTTGTTGAAGTTCATATTATAAGGGGGTACATCAGACAATAAAAGTTGGGAACCACTGGTCTACAGGATACAATAAGTCTGTCTTTGTCTGGCTTCCTGTTCTTCATAATAGGGACTACTGGGACTTTAAACACCTTCGCTTGTTTTCGCTAATTAAATCTTCAGCAATTTCGGGCAGTAGATTTCCTTAAACACTTCCTTGTCTAATTATGAGTTTGCCTTTTAAGTTTGGCTCTTGGGCAGTGGCAGGCGATTTCCCTTGCTCAGGATGTTGATCGGTGGTGTATAATGTGCATTATCCTCTGTAAGACATATTAAGGGCTTATTTCGGTAAGACACTCGAGCTCTTTAAATCAGAACCCGGCCCCGCTTGCAAACTTTCTCCACCATCTTCATTCTATAAACTGCACACCAAAGCCAAGGTTTTGGCAGAGGCTGCAAGGTTTTTCGCTACATTATTCTAATTGCCTTCAACCTGTAATCAATATTTACGGCACAGACAACCCATAGGGTTGGAGGACTAAGCATTTCTCCCTCTCTTCTCTTGCCTCTGATTTGATTAAGGAAGACTGCAGCAAGACTGAAAGTGCGCTTCCTGGTTATAGCTCAGGACAAGAGGGATGAGGTTTTTTTTTTTCTCTGGCGTCACTATGCCATAACTCTTGACCTTTCACTATACATTTCGAGTGGTTTCAGAAAAATGTTGCCTCATTGTGAATTGAACAATGTGCTCAACACAATCGACCTCTGTCATGTATTGTTTGCAAAAATGGAAAGGCAATCGGAGGACAGATAAAAAGGTCAGATAGAAAGAAAAGAAAAAGGGGAAATGGAGGCGAGGACGTGCTGACAAAGAAGAGAGTGCAGATGAACTGGGGTAAGTGGGATGAGGAAGGAGAGGGGGGGGAAAAAAGGGCTGGGGAAGGAGAAGAAACAGTGAGAAATCAAGTCTCCAGAGTGTGAAAGGCCAACAGCCCACACTGTGATTCCATCTGGCCTCCTCGCTCAGCGTGTGTGTGTGTGTTTCAGCGAGTGGAAGCGCGCCAGAGCGAGAAATAACCCCATATATGTGTTTGTGTACGTAAGCGTCAGGCTGCATATGTGTGTTTATGTGCGAGTACATGCCTGCTCGTCGGTGTGTGTGTGATGCGGTGTTCATGTGTAGCAGTGCGGTGTGAAGATGGAAGGGTCCACAGCCCCTCTCTGCGCTACGGCGTCATTGCCTGACCTGTTTACGGGGACTGAAATAAGTCAATAGGGACACATCTGCGATAGTACATGAGGCTGCCAAAGACACCCATTTAGAGAAACATTTCAGCTTTGCCTTTTCTTTTAAACTTGTGTTTTTCAGCCGTCGTGTGGTTTTTGAAGCCTGCACTGATTTCTTGTACTTTGCGGCTGTCATTGCATAAGCAAAGGCAAGATAAGACTCTTTTCTTTTCAAGTGCAAATAATTCATTTTGGATAAATCCAAAATTAAAGACAGTTTAAGGTCTGTGTGCCTTCCTTCCATTAAATTTCCTATTGTGACACAAAGAAACTATTTTTAAGGAACATTGTATTCCCCTCTCAAGAAAATATAGCCTTACTTTATTCCCAATCGTATTGTTCTGATCTCAAATGTGTGCTGGACACACGTTCTCTCCTGTAAGAAGCTTGTGATCCGCGTAAGTATTTATTTTGGAACACCCCGTCTGTATGGCTAATTCTCAGCACATGTTGAATTTATTGCGATCATCTCCCTTATTAAACCTCCGCTCCGGAGAGGTCATGTTTGTAGTGGTCTGCTATCTGGTGCACAGACAAAGAGGAGTCAAAAAATAATAAAAAGTTAAACCCAGCAAAGCCCATCCCAGTATGGATTTGTACTGTATACACATTTGTACAGTATGTTAATGCTGGCACAGGACATATGTGGCCATGCTCACAGCCGGTACAGAGCAGCCCCAGATACACTGACCAAGTCTGGGAAAACTAACTATCCAGGGAGTTCATTATGTAAACAGTTTACAGTAAATTGGCGACCTTAAAATAATCTCTTGCATTTTACAGTGCTTTGCCCTTTTGGCCTAGTTCAACTTGCTAAACAATAACAACAACAACAAAAAAGCAAGTCCAGCAACATAATCCCGTCTGCTTCAATAACAAATGGTGATGAAACAAACAGCTTTTCAAATCCCTCAGAATCCTCCTCTCTTTACTTCCCCAAACACAGGGGATATTTAGGGACAAGACATGTCCCTAAATATCCCCTGACCCATTTCAGGCTTTAGTTGGAGACGGTTTACCCTGTCTTGCGTAAAAGGCATGTCGAATGTGATTTGTTTTGACTGATTTAAGGCTGCAAGCGTTTCTTTCTAGGGAGCAAAGGAATGATCCACCACCAGTCAGACGTGCAATATGGAGCCAATGCTGTATGTATGTGTAGTATATATACATATACAGTTTTTATACGCAAGTATATGCAAGTAGTAGTTTTTATCTACATTTGAGTTCACAGAGCAAGCAGCCCTCTTTCTCTCGATGTAACTCAAAGCACTGACATCATGATCATGACCATTTAAAAAAATAATAATTAGCTTGTGAGAGTTTAATGTAACACGAGTCTTTCAGAACAAACAGGACTCTAAAGATGCCAAAAAAAAGATTTTTACCTAGCAGCACTTTTTTTGTGGCTCAAAAAAGGGTATTTAAAAGTGCCTATACCCACAATTTGGCTCATTTGAGATGAAATCGGTAGAAAACGCTGAAACAGGTTTCAAAGATGCTGCCAGCAACATCTTGGCAGATGACTATGATGACAATTAAAAGCCAATGGTTTCATCACCCCCTTTCTAAAAGGTCCTTTAAATCCCCCCAGCTTGTCTCATGTTGACCTTTACCTATTTTAGTTATTGGCAATGAACAGATACAGCTGACCTTCCCGTGGAGAGTCATGGACAGTCACAGGAAGGGGACTACGCAAAAGAGGTACAGAAAGTGAATAAAGACATTTGATCTCCTCTCCGGTGGCCTTTTCAGATCTGTCATAGTGGCATAAATGATGACATGAGAGCATAATACAACCATCTGATTTCACTGAAATCCAGAAGAGATTCAGCGCGCAGTCCGACCAAATGCTGCCGGAAAGATTTTCTCTTTGTTACTTTGTCTCCTTTTTGCCTGGTGGATCCAGACAAGGTGGCCTTTTACTGGGCTGCAGTAAAGAATGGCAGCCTCCTCCAGCTATTCATTATCTTAAGTGTGTCTGCAGCAGACAGTGAGCATTCAGCTGCACGAGGGGGAAGACTGCTGAAACAAGCTTTTTAAAAAAGGGAAGATCTCACAGAATGCCGTTAATTAATGAGAGGATGTGATGAGTCTGATTAATGTGGCCGACGAGCCCGTCCCGTTTGTTTGTTGCTGTTACAATATTTGTCCCTCTATGAAAAAAAAAAAGCACTTATTACTTGGTCCCCACTCTAAAGTCTGATTATTGGTTCGCAAATATACTTCCAGAATATACACAACTCATTCTTACTTTCCTGCTAATTCAGAAGATTTGGTGGTCGTAGCCTCTTATTCTTAAAATAGTAAATAATTAACTGCTGGGAATTATTAGGAGACCAAATAGAGTTGGTGTCTGTTGAGGTATCTGAGGTTGATCAGCCTCATCTGTTGATGTGCACCTTGATCACGGTAATGAGCCAGGAAGAGGAGCAGAGGAAGAGGCTGATTAAACTAATCTTGTAACCGGCTTCCTGCATCTTCCACTGATTAAAACACTGTAAATGTTAAATGGTTGCTGCCGCCTAAGTGAGACAGGAAGAGAAACTCTGCTCCGTCTCTGTGCATGTGTGTGGTGAGGTGTTCCTAGTCATCCAGAAGAGCGGACGAGTTTTCAGATCCTTCACTTAAAGCAGGCATGTCCAAAGTCCAAAATCACGGCCCGAGGTCAGATTTTATACGGCCGGCGCCTTCTGTCTTGAAATGCATTATTTATGGCCCGCCAGCACAGTCAAACAGAATGAATAAATGATACAAATTCAACATGCAATTCCTATTATCGATGGCGCGCCCGCCATGACTGCTGAACGAAGTGGGTTATCCACACTGATCTTTTGCAGCGATTGAAAGGGACGTGTTGCTTTTCTTTTCTCCCTGCTTGATTATCAGAATTTAACAAATTCTAGTTTCTGAGTGTTTTGAATTTCTGTTAGAAAGTTTTGATGACCAAGTTTTTTTTCAAATGGGAACATCTGTCACTATTAACGCTGAAAAGCCAAAGCCACTGATACATATATACACTTTGACTTATGGCACTTACTTTCAACTTTTGAACTGTAGATATAACACAAAAGATTACTTTCTGAATGATCTTTGACAAAAGACCAGGGCAAGTTTCATGTGTGTTGAACTTAAATGTCAGACAACTTTTCACTTCCCCTACTAAGTCATATTTAAGATTGTCTTGTGGTGAAAATATTGATCAGTTTCTAGGTAATTAGCTTTTTTTCTTTGTTAATTAACTGACTTTCAAGATGTGAAAGAAAGGCAGAATAGTTGTTGAGATTTGTTCACACCTGAATGCTTACATTTGGTTACATTACTATTTGCTGTGTTATTGAAAATAAAATTATTAAATAATAGTGTATTTATAGGCAACTTTTACTGTTTAAAATAATGTCAGCAGGGACTGTTGGCCCTATGGGCATTTTCACATCATCAAATCTGGCCCTCTTTAAAAAAGGTTTGGACACCCTTGACTTAAAGCTTCGATGAGGAACTTTCATTTAGTGTGGATTTTGGCGGTCCCCGTGGACAAAAGTGGTAGTGTTTCCAAGAACCAGAGTACCTTTAGAAAACCTCTCATTTTACTGCGGCAGGGTCTGTGAGTCCTGGTTCTCCAGCGCCTCCCTTCCCTCCAGCAGGAGTCTGAGCTGAAAGAGTTTCCAGTGAACCGGCATGATTTCATCTGATTTCATGCAGAATCCGACTCGGTGGCACCGATGACAAGCATTTGGAATAACTAGATATAGTCAATCTTCTCTCTGATGGTCTCGTTATCTTATGTAGGTCATATAGAAGCATCATCAGTATTAAATTGAGACTGTTTCATAACCAGTTAAAAGTTCTTTACAGCAACTACAGTAAAAGATGCAGCATCATACATTGAAAATACTGGACTACAAGTAAATGTCTTGCATTCAAAACCTTGCTTAAGTAACATGATCATTATATGCGCTTAGTTTCAAAACAATAGTTCTCAGACAAATGTATTCCCAACTTGTACTGTAACAACATAATTAAATAAAGTCAAGTGAGGTGAACATATTTTGTTGCCTGTCAAATATATCACTGTTTACTGGTTCCATCAAACACCTTTGCAGCAGCATCAAACCAACCAGACACATTTTTTGATTCATACGCATCATCAAAATGAATTGCTATTCAGGTAAACGAAAGGGGAGCTAATCAATTGTGTTTGTACGTTAACACTAGACACGGTCTAGACCGAGTTGATACTCCTCACTACTCCTCCTCACTACTCACTGAAGTATCGATGTACAGACAGATCTTCATTCTTTTTATGTGGAGGCTTTTGGAAAATATTTACAAATCATTCAAGTGGTAGAGCACAACCTTATTTAAATTGGTTTTTAAACAGTGATGTTTGTTGCTAGTGGGTAGAATCAATCAAAATCAAAAGTTTAGTTGCCTGTTAATCATTACGGTGACATCTTGCACTAAAAGCTAAAATTATTGTTTGAGTTTATATCAATCAGTGAATAATTACTTCCCAATCAAACCAAACAAGAGAACTTTTGGGAACACAGTAGAAAGACTTTTTGGGGCCGGAATTAAATTAGTATTTTCTCTGGAATGCATAGTTTTTTAATTTCCACAATGGTCCAAAAAGGTTAGGGAAATGAAATTACAATCGGAAATTTGAAAAAGCAATGTCTGCTTCATGTCGTATCTTTTTTCCCCCCCCTTCTCCACTTTTAAAGAGTCGCTCGCGCTTTAAGCGGTGCAAAGCCGAGAAAATCCGCTCAGACAAAAAGAGCCCCTTATCTTTCTCTCTCCATAATAATGGAAATCCAATACATTTGTATTACTCATAGAAATTCTAATTAATGCCCGGGTTTATAAAATGAGGCCAATCAGTCAATATTATCTTCAGTCGGAGCTGGATGCAGTCTTAGCTGCGGAGCAAAATGAGGACTCCGACATGACACAATGTAATATCTCGTTTCTGAGTCGGAGCAGCAGGGCCGACGCTGCAGACATGCCCGATTTCTGTATTGAGAACAGCCTGATGCTGCATCTCAGGCCGTCTCTCTCTTTCTGCTTCACTTCACTCACTTTGCAGATGAGGTTGGCAGCGGCCGCTGCTCCGTATTTCAGACTAATTTATGACCTCTGCAGAGGAGGGTGCATTAGGAAGATCAACCACGTCCACCTCTGCCATGCTGCAACAACTGGCCATGAGAAGGCAGAAGAACAAACCACTAAACTGTGTGTGTGTGTGTGTGTGTGTGTGTGTGTGTGTGTGTGTGTGAGAGAGTGTGAGAGAGAGAGAGACATGTGCATTCAATTAAAGTGTATCAAATTTGCTCCATGTCTCCTTACAACTGTGTGTATTAATTTTTTGGTACTCCATCAAAGTCTTTCTTTCTGGTTGCGTTTTTGCTATTTCAGTCACTGGTTCTGCTATTTAATTTGTACATCCGTCCATATTCGCTCTTCTCTGTGTTGCTGCATGTCGGCGTTTGCAAATTAATGACACTTTTGTTATGTCAGTAGGCGACTGTTGGCATGACTGCAGGAGGATGCTTGACAGGAAAACAGAAAGATACATTTTAAGGTTTAAACTAAAAAGGCCAGGGCTGTCTTCTTTCTGCTGGGCACATGCTACGAATTTTGTTATGAAACCAAAGCAACATCACTGTTTTCTTACACTTCCTTCATGGAAACATTAATGTTTTGAAAGTCAACACAATTCAAAATTGAGTGTGCCGACTGTTATTTCACCTGGTCTGTTCATGGTTCCTTTTTTCAATTAAAGGGTTATTCCAAGAATTTGGTATTGCAAAGCTGGGGAACTCAACAGAGTACTAAACTGACCTGCATATGTGTGTAAAATGGGAGTGCCCTTTTAAGATAATAATACAGTAACTAAGTTGTATTCATACTTCCTCAGCAGCTCAAGTGTCTCATGCTATTTTCTCAGTTCCTACAGTACTTTCCTCCCTTCCCCCTTTCACCTCGTCCAAGGAGGGGAGGGCAGATGTATAGCCAACAGGACGCAGCCACAGCTTTGCCTCCAGCACTGACCTCCTCCGATGACAACCATATGCTCCGATATGAAATATGTATGGCTGTGGAAAGAACCCGACATGGGAAAGTCAATATGGTCCAACATCCTTAAGGAGTGAGTGGTGAAGATGCCCATATAGTTTAATGTAAAGCTGACGTCAACATTGTCACATATTTAGAAATATTATGTCGGTGATCTTGTATGTATGACTAAAACAGGACTTTTTTCTCATTTGTATTACTTTATTTTTTGCTCTACAATATAATTATAGCCGTTAGTTTATTATTTATTGAGTCTATTATTTATTTCGTTGGGGGTGGGGTTTTATGTGTCTTTTATCTTTCCTTTCTTAAAGAGTTAATTCAATTCCTCCAAGTTTAAGGGAAGACGGACATGTATTTGAAAGGGAACTACATGAAAAAATTGCCATCTACAAAGATTTTCTTCGTAGTGTAGATTTGAAGTGCTCAGTTTGTGCCACAGACTGTATATAGATGGCTTGAGCGGCGATATCGGGGTCCCGTCCACAAACTCAGCCGAGTCAATCAGGAGCCGAGCACGGAGCACGGCTACAGCTCGTTAGCGTGAGCACCTAGATGCTACGTTAGCACAACGATAGCCGTTTGGCTAGTATGATAGGACATTTTGGTGTGCTAGTACATTTCTACTGTGATTTTAGTTTATGTGCCTTACTCGCCAACAAAACAATATGTGACATATGATTCTGTATGAGGAGAGTGGTAACAGGACCATATGGGATATCTCTGCCTTTGCTTTGATAAGGGGAAGGAACCAAATGGGGGTTGCAGTTTAACCAGAGAGTATTTAGGTGTGAAGATTCTCAGGGATAATCAAAGGTAACAAAGACACATGTCTTTGTGTGGCAAGGCTCAGAAGAGGAAGGGGATGACTGGAGGTGTCAATGGGGAGCTTGAAACTGCTGATCAATTGTGATAATGTAAATACCTGATGTTTCCCCCCCTTGTGTGCTGAGATGTTTATAAGCAAGAGAGACACTGGATTCTTGGCTCATCCTCTGCAGACTGCATTGCAGTCAGTATGACGGTGAAGCCTTCTCTGCGCAGAGAATAAATACTTTAAAGACAAACTTCTTTCCTCAATGTTCCTTGTTTCAGTATTATAGGACTCACTCGGTACTATTGAATAGTTTTTTCCACCACACTAGAAAGACAAAACAACTAACCATAATATTGCTATGAATACATACTATTTTTCAGCAAATCAAATTTGTCTGGAGCCACAAAAGCTATTTGATATCACAGCTTATAAAGTTGTATATATCAGGCACGTGCGGTCAGGGGAGGCAGAGCCTCACCTGTCATCATGAAAAGTAAAAAACAAATAATGATAAAATAAAATAAATAATATTTCTCTACTGATCTGTGCTATAAATATAATTTCTGTCTGATTTCAATCATTTTAAGCATTTTTATAGTCAAAATTGCTGAATTTGCTCATGTCCTGTTCAAACAGAGAGGAGACACGCGAGGTGAGGCAGCGACGAGATGTGCCTCCCCTCAGATTGCGCAATCCCTCACAAACTGGGTTGAGCGCGTGCCTTTTGCTGTCTCATTGTTTGTCACCACTGTAATATTTGTTGACACTTGTATTACATGTCCTTTCTTTCCATAGAATAGGTCATGTATTTCATGTATGTGTAGAACATATTTAGTCTTGCTGTTCTGACAGAAACCGCAGTGAAAAAGCACAGAGGGGAGGCAAACAGTACCTCTGCCTCAATGAAGGGGGCGCGCGAGAGCCCACGGGTCGGGTTTATGCTTGTAGGTCCGTTACTCTTCTTCTACACTTCTCTTCTTCTTCTTATATTTTGCTTTGACCGCAAACATTGAAGATTAAATATCTAAGCTTTAACAATTCTCAAAAAACAGGGAAATATGACCAAATCAACAGCAATTCAACGTCGGACAGGTAAAGTAACCTTTTATGTGTTTGTTGTTCTCTTTATAAATCCGTGGTTGTTACTCAGATTATCGCGGGATCTCGCGATTTTCGCGGGTGGCGCCCGCGAGCTCTCCGCTTCTGAAACACAGGTCGGTGGGGCAGGTCGCAGATTGCGGAGCTGACGCTCCTGGTGCAATCAAATATGTACCTTACCTATGTGTGTGTAAAGAATGCTGATATGGAATATGAAAAACAACCAGTAGTCAATGTGCAAGCTACCAATTGAATGGTGAAACAACCCTATATTAGGTTAATATATTTGTAAATCTGACTCTGAAAGAGTCAGTGCCTCACCAGCCACGAACTTCACCGCACGTCACTGGTATATATAGTTATATTATATATACAAAAACTATAGTTTGTTGTATTTATGAAATTATAGAACAAGAATAAAGACAATTCTTGACATTTTATCGCTATTTTACCTGTTATAACAATATAAAACTCTTATGAAGAGGAGAAAAAAACTTGAGAAATCTCTCATCTCCAGCATAATACATGATTTCAGCAAATGCTATGTGCTTGTTCTGGAAGTGACTTTCAACATTACATTTCTTGTTGTTTGCTAATTTCTCGCCACATTTCAAGCATACAGGTAAGCCAGCATCGTTGGCAGTGAAAGCAAATGAATATGTCCACGCAGAATGAAACTCTCTATTTTCCTCCGTGACTTTTCTTTTTTTGGATTTATCCATTGATAGTGTAGCCGAGGGTTAATGTTGCACCTATACTTTATGATATTAATAAAATAATAAACACGAGGCTCCGTAATCTGCGCCAAGACGGCAGCGACTTTATTCACTTCTCCCACACTTCACCAGAACCTCTTTTTCTCCTTCCGTCTCATCCTCCACAATAAAAGCACCAAACACATACACAGGAACACTGCTTCCTAGAGAGCTTTTAACGTGCTCAACATAATAGCATACAATAGACAGCGACGTAATAGGATGTGACGCACATTTTAGTTGACAAACTATTAAAACATTATTTAATTTGGCGGCGTATGCAGCCCTACAGAGCGGACGTCTGAAGTCACGGTTAGCGTTTCCTTTTCTTATTATTGTTTCTTAACTATTGTGAAGTCCACACACATAAACTATGAAGGAACTAAACATTGATTGCTCTCCAGAACGACAGAGACTTCAGCCACCAGCAGTGTTGACCTCATTTATTGATCCATAATCTAGTAAACTTTTAGTGATCATTTTAAAGCAAATGTGATGTGAGAGAGATAGAGCAAGATCCGCAGTGTTGTAACTAAGTCTGAAAAATATAACTTTCCACGAAATGTGTGTTTGAGTTTATAGAGGAAGATTTTAAGTATCGAGCACGACCTTTCATTCTTAAAGACTACTTTATAGTCGTATTCTTTTTAACTAAGCAACCAATCTACGTCCTGTTTACATCGGCACCCACCCGCATGCCCAGTGTACGTGAATAGTCACGTGATATTCATTTTCAAGCGTTTTAGTCTGGACGGAGAACATTTCGAAAACGATGCTGAAACGCCATGTGGACGGAGATCGTTTTCGTGTTATTTGTGTGGATGTAGACTCAGGGAGCCGCAACAGAGGGGCTAAAGAGCCGCAAATGCGGCTCCGGAACCGCAGGTTGCCGACCCCTGATCTAGCGAAATCAACAGTAAAAGTTTTCATTTGTTGGCGACAGAAAAGAACTGATTTACCCGTTTTCATGTTGTTCACGTGTTCCACTGTGGTCAGAGGTCTCTACAAAAACAATGGAAATGCTAACGTGCATCTCAGTACAGCTGACTGCATTTTGGGTGGGATCAAATTATGCTTGGGTCCAATTTTTGGGACATTTGAAGACCTCTATGCAGATGTCCCGATGGTTTACTTTGGGCCAAAACCATACGTCTTTGTTCGGTCAATAAAAGGGTTAGAAAGGGTTGAAACTCTCCACTCTCACGGTGACTACATGGTCTGTGATGTAATGCTGCTGGGATGCACCTTTAGGCTCTCAGGTTACAATCATTTTCAGATCCAGTGTCAGCTCATTAACTCCAGGGCCAAACAGGCACATCAGGGGTGGACTCGTGCCGTAGAAAGTCACTGGATGACATCACTCTACCACCTCTCTGAGTGTAGCATGAATCTATACAGCACCTACTCACAGGGACATGATATCACAGCCAGGAGAGCGGTTACAGTCACGTACAGTGATGAGAAACCTTAAATGTTGAGTGAGTCACGCCTTCTACGAGCTCTTTGTTGTTGCCATGTTATTTAATTTCTTTCCTGGAGCACATTGGAGCAACAACGGATAACTGGCAAGTCATCGTTATTGTGATGAATTATGTATTAGATCAGCAGATTTCCTAAACTCGTAGGGGATTTTCTTTAAATTTTGTATTAAAATTTCCGATTCATTTCTGGGGATTTCTGCATTGTCTTAGCTCTCTTTGTTAAAAAAGCTTTGAAAGGAAATATTGCTCAAAAAAAGGAATGGAAATTAGAACGATACCTATCTTTAAAACCCATGTAAACATAGAGAAAAAAAGAGACAGAACAGCAAGAAGAAGAGAACGTTTAAGAACAAAAGAATGACGACTAAGGTAAACATGTAACTAATTGTCTCATTTCATGTCCCTGAAGGACTTCTCAGGGAGAAAAAAACAAAAACAACACACTGACGTCAGTAGGAGCTGCATGTAGACAGGTGTGAAATCAGTGGCAAGTAAGAATAGCAGAACACATGAAAACAGAAACTGTAGGGGGAGAGTGTCTATGTTCCAGGAAGAGCTGTGACAAACACCGCCTGAGAAGTGTAAGTGACGACGAAAATGCGCCAAGACGGAGAAAAACACAATTGGAAGATTCTGGCGGGTATGGGTTCAAAGAAGTCAGCAAAGGGCCTTGAAATATTTCCATCAGGCAGTCAACAAAAGCCTTTTTTCTATTGTACGCAAGCCTGTAATTCCCCAGATAGTTGTTCTGAAACATAAAAACGTAATTCTTTACTCTAGAGACGGACAGGATTTACTCTGAAAATACTCCCTCTCCTTGTAGGAGCCACATGTCTATTTGGGAAGTGGAGTACTGAAGGTCATCTTTCTGCTACATATTAAAGCAGCGCAACAATGGGTTTGACCTTTCGGCACATCAACCTCCGTCCAAATACCAAAAGACTTGGTGACACCTGGACCCCCGCTGCCTTTCATTTACCTTAATAAAATGCATTCGGAGCTGCACATGCAATCACACTGACCTCACACATCAGTGCACACACTGCCTACACAAACTCACATGTAGACAACACACGCATACAAATAAGCCTAACTATATATGCCCCCTATATCGAGCCTTTAAAGCTCACAAAAGCATTGCATTATTGTTCTGATACAGTACAACTCACATTATTGTCAGCACAGTGAGAAAATATGCTTTCAAAGAATTGGAAACTTGATATCTTTACCTTAATTTATTCATTTTTGGTACTCTATGTTAATTGTGTGGTACTGCATTTGTGAGTGTCAAACAAGTGAATGATGTTACCATGACGCCACCCATTGGTTTGTGGACTACTATTTTGCAACCTCGAGTTCAGCATGTTGATTGTCGCCATCTTGGTTTTTGGCTATCGCCATCTTGGTTTTTGGCCAACGCCATCTTGGGGTACTTCTCAAGTCTCTTAATTGTCGTTTCCTCACTCCTCGATCCTCGCTTGAACCGGAAGTTGTTTCTGCGCCGCCATATTGACGACCGTCCCAAAGCTCTAATGTAGCTCGGAGGAGCGAGGATCGAGGATGGAGGAGGGACCTCGGAGGAGCCATGAGCGAGGAACCACGAGAACAGACTTCCAGGAAGTGTTTTAACGGCCGACACGCCCCCTCATTGTTCATCAGTTATGTGATTGGACGCTGCAGCCGATCGGACTGACTGACTGGAGTTTCATACCAGAGTGAAGACAGATCACAGAATAAACTCTAGTTTTATATTTGATTAGTTTTCTGATTCACCGTCTGGTTTAAATATATGTTCATTGTAGTCTGAACAACAAAAGGACCACAAACAACTTTCTTCATTTATTAGAAAGATTTGTGTTTTCATGATCTGATGTTTCCCTCAATAACTTTTATTATGGAAACAATTAAAGTCAGAGAGAACTTTTTACATCATTTATCATAATTTCATTCAGTCACGTGAGGCGGATCATTCCTGAGTGTTTGATGAGTTTTATCATTTAAGAGAAACAATAATCATATTCTGGGTTATTTAATGACGCCACAGTCACAATTTCAAAACGTACAGACGCAAATAATTCATCAATAAGACGATCGCATTCCACCGGTAGAAATCGATCCTGATCTTATAAACAGAACACAGTTTGTTAACAGACTACAGAGAGAAAACACCTCTACAGTGATGATTACTGTGTGTCTTTATTAGTTATTAGTATTATTAGATACTATTATTAAGTACAGTGATCATGTGAACAGACACAAACTTATCAAAAGTCTCTCCAGCTGTTAAAGCCGACTGACAGCTGATCCAGCTGTGATCAGCTGATCCTCCGTCATCAGAAACAGACGTCGCTTCACGTGACGCAACTGAGGAAAGGACGTCTCATGTATCTTAAAACATATTTCCTCGTTCCTCTCTCCTTGCATGGTTTCCTCCATGCATCCCTGGTGGGAGGGACTAAGACGCAAGGAAAGGAGCCAAGTGAGGGAAACGGGGATGCAATTAAGAGACTTGAGAAGTACCCTCGGTGTCTGACTGTCGCCATCTTTGTTTACTACCGTCGCCATCTTGTTTTTTGCAACCAGAAGGTGACACAAGAGGGTGGAGCCAAGTACAACCCCATCTTGACTTACGGCATAAATAGGCTACCAAAATGTTACAATTAACTCATGAATTGAAAACAAACTGAAAGCGTAAAAGGTCTATGGTCGAGGTCAAAGATGGGTGTGGTCCGAGCGAGTGTGCAGGAATCAGAGGGGCAGGAAGTGAGAAAGGGGCCATTGGCCTCTAATGACTAATGCAATGGCAAAGGAAATCCACCTAAAAACATGAGTAGCAGTAACGCTGGTTTCACCTTGTGAGCCTGTGTGTGTCTCTGTGGATAGATTTTTGTGTCTGCGATAGCGTCGCAGTCATCCAGGATGCAGTCACAAAACTTTACAGGTGTCTAGACGAAGATAAGACAAGATAAAAGTGTGAAGACTGGTGTAGTCCAAGCAAGGGTGCCAGAAGTGGGAAAGGGGCTGTTGGACCCCCACTTTACTCCTCTGGTTCAATTTGGCACTGCGGCTGGTGTGATCCCATCGTTAGATGGTCTCAAGTTTAAAACGGCTGCTCCTACCAACTGCAGAGTCTGTGTTGAGAGGAAATTAAGGCCAAAGAACTCATCTAACTTGAACACGTCAGTCTAAATGAAAGACGTTAAAAATATATAGAAATTCAGTCTGATTATCAGACTATAAAACATGCAAGATCCCTGGTTTGTTCCTTTACAGCTGCTCTGATCAATATTTTTGTATTAACAATGGATGAAATGCACAATGTGAAAGGGGTCGCTTGCAGCAATGAACCCTGAGAGAAAACTTGTTTGGGATTTGTTTTTCTTTGCTGTAAAAAAAAAACCTTTATAAAATATTTAAGTATCAAAAAAAAGAACCCTGAGAGAATGTCATCTGTCATAACACATCTGCAGGATGAATAGATTAGCAACTTTTTGCAAACGTGCTCACGTCATATCAACTTCACATATGTAAATGTTGTGTTTACAGCTTTTTCCATTGCAAATATGTCACTCCATCTGAATATAGAGCACACTTCACCTGCGATCTTCCTCTGTGTATTCATGCAAGCCTGCAGGCGTAATGATCCAGCAACCAGGGTTCACAACGCCTTCTTGAATTGCCAATATGTTGGATCACAGGTTGATGATGGAAAACAGCTAAAAGAGCATTTAAATGCAGCATAAAACCGTAGGATTTTACTTAACTAGGGCAGTGCCCGTTGAAAACATGCCTGTTCAGAATGGGCTGAATGCTTGTGGTGTTGCTGCTTGCAGCTTTCTCAAAAAACGCTCATACAAACAACTTTACACTTGACACTGCGCTTCCGGTGCAATATGGAACACCGGTGAAATTCACAGGAAACAAACACCAGGGGCAGACTTAACCGTTAGACAAGGTAGGCAACCTGGGCCTGGGGCCCCAACTAAAAGGGCCCCAAACAGCTTTAGATTTATTATGATGATTACATATGAAAAATATTACATTTTGTTACTATTCTGACTCACTGTACCCTGAAATAACTTAAAAATGCCCCCCAAAAGCACTTAAAAAATGTGCAACCCAACTGTATACTATTTAATAGGTACTTACTTGAGGAAAACATTGTAGTACTACATGTAACTGATAGAGAAGTGTTATGTTGCAGATTTAGATAAAAATATAATAACTGAAATATGAAGCATTATTATTCAGCATCACATTAGAATTAAATTCAAGTAGTGATAATGCTTCTCTTTCACTCTTCACTTGAAGTCAACATTTGAATGCAGGACTTGTGCTGTATTTATAGTTTTACTATTAATAGTAATATTGATAGAATAGTTTTACTGCACAGACTACTGTGTTTCTTTATTCATATTGAACGCATGTCCAAATTGCACCAAATTTAAAAAAAAGCACTCCCAGGTGTCCCCAGAAATACACCCACCAAGTGTGAAGTAGATCAGGTGATGTGAAGAACAGACGGACAGACAGAGAATCCATGCTTTACAGGTAGATTCCCACCAAAAACACAGCACACAGTCTGCCAGCTCACAGCTAAGAAAAACAACCTTCCTCCCTGATTAAAGCTGATTCTCCTCATCTTCCCCCGAACCCGAGTGAAGCGTCTGTTGTGACAGGATGTGATATTTGGAGCGATCAGCGGTGATTGTCTGCAGACTCACCACAACAGTAGCTCACAGAGAGGCCCATGAGTCATCGGCAGAAAAAGGTCAGCTCAACTGGACATTTAGTTTCAAGATGGCATTCAACAGAGGAGAAGGGAAGAGAAGTCAATTTCGCACTGCAGGATCTTCAATTTAAAAACTCGGCCGGCCCTCTATAAAAATGCCTTCGAGCTCCTGCTTGATGATTCACTCTGATGATGAAACGACTGTGCGGCTCAAAAAAGAGATATAAAGCCACACGCCAGGAATGATGGACGATAAGCACCATTCGTAATCGTTAATTCTGTTCTAATTAATATTGATTAGATTAGCTGGCAATAATCCATGCTTATCTGTGGAGGATAATGTGTGTTGGAGTGCGCATAAACAACTCCGGGGCCAAATTAAAATAACAATATTTTAATAATGAATAGAGGAGACTGACAGACAGAGTCATTCAAGTTCCTGTCGCGCAGAATTGGAACTTTAAAAACACAATGCCTTGCTTTTATGATATACCCCGCAGCAATTAGGTTAGTTATCTGCATTGCTCATTTGTTTTATGGCGTTGTTTGTATTGCGGATGTTTATTTTATGATGCTGCTTACTTCAGCTAAGTGGACGTCCAACGGCTCACAACAAGCACCACTTCACTCCATATGGGAAAACCCTTTTCTTTCTCTCTCGCTCTTTATTTTTTTTTGTGAAAAAAATAAATCCCCCACATCTCTTTGGTTTTTATAGTCTCTGTTTTCTCCTTAGGATTCTGTTTATGCCTGACTGGGCCCCGCACTTTTAAAATAATGAAGGGAAAGCTGCAAAGTGTTCAGGAAGGAGATCTTTTATTTGTATGATGTATTTATGGTTATTGTTTCCATTTGTTATCAGCTCACAGCAGCCGGACAGAGAAATGTGAGGAGAGTGACAAGTTAACACGAGTCCAACTGATCTGCTTTCCCCACGCAGCAACACGCCCGAGTGATTGACAGCGAGCATCTGTTGTATGGAGCCCCGATGTGTTCAATGTGAAATAGATAAATAGAAACCCAGTGTGAAAGTAAATAAGAATACATCATTCAAAACCACGCTGACATTTGTTCAAAGGAATTTACAGTTTGTTCAATATTTCTGTTTTTAACTAACCTATATGCCCCATATGGATGCCGCAAGGTGGATGTCAGGAGAATGGGTCAGCAGGAACTGAGGCTCAACCCCGGATCCAACATGTTGTTCTCAAAATGAGCACCATCGCTCACCACAAGTGCCTGATAACACTTCAAAACTTCTTCCAACGACCACGTATACAAAGTTGGAATTACCAAATGAGTGAGAGCCAAAATAGCACATCCATAAGTTCCTCAAAAACCAAGACTCAAAGGCCAACCAAGTCGTCCCATAGACGGCGCACATACACAAAGAGGAAACACGCTACATCAAAGCTCACACAAACTAAGCCAAACAAAGCTAACCTAGCTCTCTAACCAATAATCTAGTTCCTTACCTACCAAACTCTACCGAGAACCTAAGCATCTCAATACATACCAGACTCAAAGCAAGTTAACACATTATGCCAGACAATTATTTTACAATCACAGCTAGGGGTGGGAATCACCAGAGGTCCCACGATACGATTGTATCACGATACGTAAGTCACGATACGATATTATTGCGATTTTAAACATTTTGCGATACGCTGAGTATTGCGAACATATATTGCGATTTATTACCTTTTTTAAACTGCAAATTATGTCTCCAAAGGAAAACTTTGTCAACATGTTTTATCTAATAAGATAAAGTTTTCAGTCTGTTCATCTCACTTCAATCATTTTTATTGCAGCAAAATGGGATTGTCAATCAGACAGACTGACCAACACTGTCATAAAAACCTGTCATAAATGTTGCATGCACCTGACAAACTGAACTGTTTGTATTACAGTCTACATAGTTCAACTTAACTGAATGCAAATGTGTGTGGACTGCTGTACTACTACGGGTATTTTGAACAATACAACTTCTACAAAAAATGCAGCACAAGAATGGGGGATTGCCGACAGAAACCTGGTGGTTGTAACTGACAACGCTTCTAGCATGGGCGTTGTCATTCAGTTAGAGGGATAACTGCATGTGAAGTGTTTTGCTCACACGCTCAATCTAGCCTCACAACAGGCGTTAAATTTGCCAACAGTAACCAGGCTCATGGGGAGAGTGCGGCGCATAACTGGCTTTTTCAACAGAAGCACGGTGGCGCATTTCTGATTTCTTTCTCCGATGTCTTTGTGTTGACCAACTTCCTACTAATCACGCTGACCCAGGACCTCTGCTGACCTCACCAGAAAAAAACAAGCAATTGATTTTAGTACCAAAAAGTTGAATTTGTATTTGCAGTATTAATAATTTATATAATAAAAGATCGATACTTGGCTTCCGTGTATCGATACAATATTGCCACGCAAAATATCGCGATACTATGCTGTATCGATTTTTTCCCCCACCCCTAATCACAGCCATTGTACAGTATGTTTACGGTTACAAACCCACAAAAACAAATACGTGTACACCGGAACATGTGCAATGGTGAAATTAAAAGATCACAGGGCCCAAGCCCTACAGATTCAACCAGAACCCAAAGGCTTTATATGAAAGCATGTGTGTAGCCTTGCTAAACTGAATAAAAAAAGAGAGGTTAACTAGTTATTGTGTTTATTTATTCACAACAGCAACCTCTAAGAATCGCAGGAGCTAACCGGCTAAATTTGCTTGCAGTCGTTGAGCTTGCTTGCTTAAGAGAGGCAGGGGGCATGAGATTGGTTTAAAGTCGAAGTTGAGACGTTGCAATCAAACGTCTGACCTGAGTTCACCTCAGCATCTCATCCAAAAGACGAAAACACAACACATTTAGCCTTCAAACACCATTTGCCTGACAAAACCTTGGACACCTTGTTTGGCATTATGATTGGTTATAAAAGGAAGAAATAAAAAACGGTATGTTCATCACTTTCACATGTTTAGAGTGATTTTTTGGGGGTAGCTTTTAGGGTGTCATCAGCTTGATTGCTGATTAGAAGGTTTTTCTGTGGTGTGAGAAAAAAAACTCTGGTTCACTCTCCATCACACACAGGATTAACAATCCCTGATCTGGTTTGCAGATCAGCAATATAGGACACGCATGTTTTGTTGTTTCTCAGATTTACCCTCCAATCGGCTGACGTGATGTTGAGATCACACGCCTCAAGAGAGGCAGGGGGCACGTGATTGGCTGAAAGTTGAGGGGGTGGAGACTGGTGACGATGCCACTGCCATGAAGAGTGAAAATATATAAAAGTGTCATAAACGCCTTAATGACTAAAAAACGTTTTAAAATAAGGAATACTATAATTACATAAAACAATAAAAATATGAATGAAAAAATAACGTTTGATAAGAATTCGATTGTCTTTAATAATTCATTAAATCATTTCACAGTTTATTGGTTGATATATTTATTTTACACATATTATTCATATGATTTGGTCCTCTTTTTTATTTATTTAACCTTGAACAGGTTCTGGCCAGTGCAGGCAAAGCCTTGGAGAGCACGTCTTACTTTAAGAACATTTATGAATTCTGAACATCAGCTGCATAATCAAGGCAAAGAATCTCTCGCAGTTGAATACTGAATTTTTTATAAGCAATGGCCAGTCATATCTTAACAAAATAAAGCTTCTTGTGTCCTCTCTCTGTGCCGACCTGAGCTGCGCCGGAGTGAGGGGAATTTAATCAAACGGTTCTCTGTAAATGAAACCCCTCATTAGGCTCGGAGAAAGGTGGAGGAGCAGTCAGCTGCTACCCTGAAGTGCTGCTATAATTAAATTCACCTTTACTCCTTTTACCATCAGTTGTTGACATGGTGTCCACGCTCTCCACAGCCTTCCCTCAAGACACATCCACTAATAGTCACGTCTCGGCAGCTGTGTGTAGTGTTACTGGAAAGGGACGACCAATCAGATTTGCCTATTGAATGATGTAACATGAGCCAAGATATCCACTGATGTTCAAGACATGAGAGTAACTGCACTTCAAAGACAGAAGCATGTTTATAATAAAACAATATAAATTCAATATTTTGCAGCTGTCCATGAGTTTATGAATTGATAGAAATGTAGAAACCATATTCCTCTAAGCATAAAACTCTGGTATCATGGAAAGATCTGACTTTGCTTGCTGTTTTTATGGCTTTGCTGTTCATTCTTCCTCATGAAATTAAATTAGTTATTGCCCTATTGTGTGTGGGGGCTTTCTGCTGATTAAACTAGCTAACACCTTTAGCTATCATTTATCAACACTGAAGCACAATGACACGGAGACAGTTGTGTGTAACAACTAAACGTGAGGATATGAATTGTCCATCAGTATCTCCAGGAATTACATTCATACTGGATGATTCAAGAGTGCACAATTACCATACAGTATGTCCAATGGCAATGCTCTGTGCCAGTGTAAGAAGAAGCTTTTGTCTTTTGTGTACTAAGAAGAAATTTAGTGGTGGGACCTTCTATAAAATATTTGATTCTGAAGGTTTAAAAACCTTAAATGGCTCTACAGCAACCCAGTCGGCAGAATGAAATGTTGGCAATGTACCTTTATGCAAACCAGGGATGAGTTGAATTGAACATCTCGGAACCAAAAATACACTTATACTTGGTTTCACACAGGACACAAACACTGGTCTCCTGGGTGAAAGTCCAGTGTTGGACAACCTCCTCCCTACAAGGATTTGCGTTGACTTTGACCTAAAATATTTTAATATGTCAAATACAAACGTGCTCCGGGAGAAAAAAAAAATGTCCCTCCAAACTTAATTGACAATGCGGTTTCAGTGTATGAGAATGTAATTTTCAGAACATGCTTCCATACTTTCCGTCGTACAGAAACCATAAACTTTTAACCGTAACAGCAATTTTGTGCTAAACTGCAAACATCTTTTGAATAACCCTCTAAAAAGGTTTCCTCTGAAGGAACAACACAGCTCACCATATCTCATTATACACAAGAAAAAAAAAATGTTGTTCTTGATTACACATGAAGAAACAGTTGTGAATATGTTGATAAAAAAGAATAGTCAGTCTACTGTATCTAAGCTTTCTCCCTCAGTAACAAACAGCGAGGCAGAGCTTTAGCTGATGGCTGCGATCACAAATGAACCCTCCAAACAAGAGAAATGAAGAATACGACAATTCTGCCGCCGATGGATTATGCCCTAATGTCCAAAGTCAGGCAAAGGTTTCCACGGACTTTAATCCCTGTCTTCTCCCAATTCAGAGCTGTTGATGATATTTTGAAGGGTGTAGGACTTAAATCTCATCAAGACTCGTGGGGAAGATTAACAGTGACACTTTGGGGGTTGACGGCTGATCCCTGAATAGCCTGCGGTGCAGATGCCAGAGTATCTGCAATCTGTGTCGTCGGGCAAACGCAATCAAACATCTGACCCGAGTTCACCTCAGCATCTGATACAAAAGACAAAAACACGACACATTT
Source organism: Leptoclinus maculatus (assembly GCA_032191485.1). Lineage (NCBI taxonomy): Eukaryota > Metazoa > Chordata > Actinopteri > Perciformes > Stichaeidae > Leptoclinus > Leptoclinus maculatus. Next base: position 15,430,868 of record JAVDOI010000013.1, read on the forward strand.
AGCCTTCTGACGCCCTCAGTCTGACAAAACTTTGGATTTACTTCACCTTATTTGGCATTACTATGAAGCCAAATCACTGTCAAAATCCAAATGAGATCCATGCGCGTGCACAAATCAAACAGCCGCTCGCGTAGTAAATTTGCCTTCATACATTACGCTACAATGGGTTTTAAAAGGGAGAAACAAAACATGTATTTTAATCACTTCCACATGTTGAGAGGGATTTTTTTAGGGTTTTATTAACTTGTTTGCTGATACTCTGGTAAACCCACAATCAAAAGGTTTTTCTGTGGTGTGAGAAAAACTGGCTCACTTTCCATCACACACGAAGGATTAAAATCCCTGATCTGCAATAGGATAAGCATGTTTTGTTGTTTGTATCCTACATGTCAAGAGTCTCTGAGATCTCAGATTCACCCCTCCAATCGGCCGACGCGGTGGTGAGTTCACACGTCATATTAACAAGGTCGGAAAAACGCAAACAAATACACCGACAACAGGCGAGGAGTTGCAGCAGAGGTTAGCGGATGAAAACAAATAACTGTCAACACGCGGATGACTCTGGACCCTTCTCAACATACACCACTCGCAGCATGGGGAGGCCTATTTCAGAGCAGGAGTCAAAATGTGTCTTGCTAAGTGATGGAAAGACTCATTTCAATCTTCTCAAAGAGCCTAACTATGAAGGTAGATTTGTGTCTTTATTACGCAAACAAAAAAAACGTTTTGAGACCAAATTTCTCGCATTGCAATCAAAAATCAAGTTTGTAAGTAAAAATATATAAACTGAGAATAAATTATTTGTTAGTTTTGCTTATGAAACGAGAATTTTTGGCTGCAAAACAAAAACCTTTGCTCTCAAAAAAAACAACTTTGGTCTCAAAACAAAAAGTTTTGCTCTCAAAAAAAAAGCTTGGTCTCAAAACAAAAACCTTTGCTCTCAAAAAACGATGGATGTAGTGGGCGGGGCATACGCTGCTGAATGAGCCAGGAGTTTCTATTAGTCGGTTCGATTTGGATCCCGGTATCTGCTTCTACTGTAAACACGGACTATGTCCCAATCCAGCGGCTGCATCCTTAGGAGGACCCAGCCTTCGCGGTCCACGTCGGCCGCGTCCTTTGAGGACCATGAAGGCTGGACCGAGCGGTCTCCGAAATTAGATGGCCTATGCTACAGAGGACTTCCTGTTTGCGTCGCCAGCTGTCTCCCCCCCACCCCTTTGCTGCTCCCGTGCCTAGAATGCCTGCTCAGAAGGATTATACTGTATATATACAGATATATATATATATATATGTATACTGTAAACGTTTTAGTTTTAATCAGTTTTTCAATCATATATTCAATAATTCATTCATAGTTCTGTTTCATAATATAGTTTTTCTAAATTAATAATCAGTTAATTCAATCAGTTGCTATGTTAAATAACTAATTTTCAATCATTTATAGTTCTTGTAAATAAAATAATTTATTTATCAATAACTTTTTTATTTCATTCACATATATATATATATATATATATATACACATATATATGTATATTAATAAATGTATATAAACATGTATATTTATATCTATTTATTTCTCAATGAATCTTTCTAGTAGAGAAAGGAGCTTGGATACTTGCAATCCTAAGGCAGAGGACAGTTAACAAAAACAGTTAACAAAAACAACAGTTGTTAACAAAAACAACAGTCAGCAAACGTGTTTATTAACTTGCAGTAACACATACTTTATATTTTTTCTATAAGTTGTCCCTTTTTTAAGGCAGTCACCCTCCCCTGCAGGATTATTTTTCTCCAAAATTGTCCAAATCACATTGAGAAAATGTATTAAAATTATGAAAAGAGAAACATTCACACAAGGATGCAAACTTAGAAGATTGACACATTTTACACAGCAGAATATACACAAATTCACATATAAATAATTTACATGGATGTCTTATTGTGGGTTTAAATTAATAAAAGAAAAAGGTGACAGTCAACACTGTCATCTGTGTGACAGCAACAATAACACATCAGAAGTGTATTGTCCTCTCTACTGTTTGTCCTATTAGTAAAGGCTTTGTATACAAGATGAGAGCTAATTTAACTACAAGTACAAGATGGTCAAATGGAGATATTACAAAAGGACTGTCTTAATTCCAAGCTACGGTTGCTGAATGTTTGTCCACGGTGAAGAGGTCATCGTTCTCCCCCCTCAGTTCCTGGCTGAGGGGGGAGAACGGCCTAGAGTTAGTTTTATTTCACACCACAAAACAAAAGGAGCAAAATACTCAAATTGAGTTTATCCGTGTAATTAATCTCAAAGTTTGTAACGTTACCGGACTTAAAGTGGTATTTCAGGTTCACAACCTGTCTACCTGAGCTCCTGTTGGTCCGTTTATGGACATAATATGAAGTATAAATCATCTGTAAAATCGTCACAATCTCAGTAAGATATTAGTCAACCTCTGAAGTTTGAAAGTGAAGGCATTAAAAGTTACTTTCCAACGTTAACTACGGTCGGATGCAGGCAGACGAGCTGGCGCTAACGCTAGTTAGCTTATCAGCTAACGTTAGCTAGCTAGCATTTTAACAAATGTTGTAGGTAGAAGTTACGAACAAAGGAGCACAGAGGGGGGGTGGGCCTCTGACCCCAGAGCCTCTGCTGCTGCGACTTTCAGCAGTGAGGTCTCACCAAAAACGAACTGGATCCGGTTTTAAAAGTGTAACAAGTATTTTAATATCAAATGCAAACTGAATTAACCTGTTGGGCCCTAGACGATTTTTGGACTAATTTTCGAAAATATTGTACACATACGCAAAGGGCCCAACTACAAGGTATATGTGAACCATTGCAAAGAATTATTAACACTAAGAAGGGTTTGCTCATATGATTTGAGTAAATAGGTTCAGTACATTACTGGTTAATGGCTGCTGAAGATGGAACACAGCCCTATGTCAAATTCGTATGGTGAGAAAGCACTATTATTCATAATGCAATATTAAATTAGGCAGGGTGAAGCCTAAAACCCACCCACCATCATAGCAAATGATGGCAGTAGTCACCTACAAAAGAATTTGAGTGAATAGAGTGAAGTAGGCCCGAGCAAGAGACATAAACGTGTACGAGAGGTCACGAGAGGTCGTCATGTCAGAAACAGCCTCTCCAGCTGTTCCATTGTACTTTTAGAAGCTAAATAACTATATATTTAACTTCCTTTATCCTTCTACATGCTCAATATATCACATACAGCAGTTAGAAATCATTTTGGAGAGCTGGAACCGTCTCCAAAGCTCTCCAAGCCGGCGAGCTACGGGAGGATTGCGCAATAGCTGGTGTGTATTGGGCCGTTGTAGAGCCCCTGATTGGTCGATTTTCGTTTTTTTTCGCTCTGTGCACGTGGCTGCATGTGGCCAATCGAATGGCGTTAACAGATTTACCAGGAAGTGTTTACTTTTCCGAAAAAATCCGATCTACGCCGAAGTGCCGGCGCGTAAACAGCCGAGAGTGCCTTGCTGCAGACTGCTCCCCCCGCGTGTGTGACCCCCCTTCCTTTGTTTCACAACTTTTTTTACAACTGAAATGGACAGCAGGAGCCGTTTCTGCGGTCAAAAAGGACTATAAGGACACTGTTTGATGATTTTGCTTCAAAACTGTGAGTACCATCCCATAATTATTTGGCTGAGTTATTGTTGCTGGGGGCTGCTGTTCCCCCGGTCAACTTTGAAGGGTTTCCCAGAGAGGAAATCAGAGATGTAGGGTCGGAGCGTGGTTGAATGCTACGGCTGCTAACTACATAGCATTAAGCTCTCAGGTTGATTTGCGTCTTTTGAGAGGCTATTTCGGGTGCGTATGTCGGCCGAATGAACGCGAAAAAGTGACGATATTTAGCACGAGGCTAGGAATGTTGTCTTAGATTGTGTTTTATTGTGTTTTGAGTGTGTAAAGTGTTACACATGCTTCGGTTCATGAGAAATTCTTCGTTCAAACGCTATGCTCCATGGTTGTGGAAATATTATATTTGCTACCGAAAATAGCTTTCTTCGGTACCAGTCGGTACCAATCGGTACCACGAGGCGCCCTACCGGGCGCCTCTCGGGCTAGAAAGGTTAACTATCAATAGTAAATGCTCTCGAGAACAGAGATCACACACTTTCACTCTCTCAGGTCTCACATTTAAGGAGGTTCTGTGAAGCGATCATGTGGGGTCTGCTCTTTGTTCCCTCAAACAAAGCTTTTATACTGCAGAAAAGACTGGGGGGTCAGATCGTCATAAAAAGCAGGTGAGCCAATCGGTTTTACTTATACATTGATCATCTTGGCTAATGTCTTGAGCCAATCAATGTCTGGCTTATTTACAACCACATGGCTGTAAGTCGACTCCTTCTCTCTCCTGCTTCTGTCCTCCTGGAGCCATCACAGCTGGAGACATCCTTTGTAGTCATCACCCTGGCATTCATGCCTCATGAAGATGTTCCTAAATCACTAAAATATTCCCTAAATCTGACCCTATCTGACCTTTAATACTTCTTCTCTTACAGTGTTTAATACTTCAGTGTTTAATACTTTTATGGCTTATACATATGGCTTAATACATTCAATGTGTCAATATACTGTAACATATAATATCCTCTATCCGTTAACCTCCTGTAAACATAAAATACATTTCATAGATAAATATATTGCAACTCTTTAACCCATGGTAACATTCTTATTATTTTGACACTTCTATTCACCACACGAGGTGCTAATAATCATACTAAACTAATTCTAATACTAAAATCCTACTAATACTATTTTCAATACTGAAATCCTTCACACAAACGTGATGTTATAAGCTCCCGGTAAGGGAGTAACGTATGTTAACGTATGTAACGCATTACATTCACTTTGCCTGAGGCATGCCTATGTTAGCTACACATGTATGACACAATTTAAAATAAATCCTATGGTTTTCGCCGACCGAGAAAGTGAGGCTTCATGTCAACACAGCAGCCCTTCATGTCGTTCTTTAAAAAAAGAGACTCCACGACACTACATGAGAACAAAAAGAAGTGCTGCTACATTTTAAATAATTTTGACAAAACAGAGCAATATAATGTTAACTTACCTCGACGTAACCAGTAACCTCCCGTCCGTGTTTACAGTAGAAGCAGATACCGGGATCCAAGTCGAACCCACGTATGCCCCACCCACTACATCCATCGTTTTTTGAGACCAAAGCTTTTTTTTGGTCTCAAAACTTTTTTTTTTGAGAGCAAAGGTTTTTGTTTTGGAGCCAAAAATTCTCGTTTCATAAGGAAAACTAACAAATAATTTATTCTCAGTTTATATATTTTTACTTACAAACTTGATTTTTGATTGCAATGCGAGAACTTGCTCTCAAAACATTTTTTTTGTTTGCGTAATAAAGACACAAATCTACCTTCATACTAACCTGCAGCTTTTTCCCCTATTTAAAACTAAAATAAACCACAAGAACAGTAAAAAGGAAAGTTAACAGCCCAAAATAGGGCTGTGCTTCTGTGTGATCAGGTTGAGGAATGTGCTGGAGCGGGGGATGGAAGAAGTGGCTGGCTGAGGTGTTAAGAGTAGAACAACAGATCAACAGCCAGGAGGGGCTTATTGGACTTCAGCCAATCAATGAGCTGAGGAATGTAACTTTTGGGGGACAAAGGACTGTAAATCCTTGGAGAGAGCCAGACTCCCTCCGCACCATGGGACAGACAGACCATTCTGTCCTGTGGTGTGAACGGGGCCTCACTTTCATGATATATATATATGCATTTTGTTATTAATAGTGTGATTCGGTTTGTAACTGTTTGTAACTGCATTTGCTTTTATTAGTATATTAAATTCCTTTTGATTTAAACTCCAACCAGCTGATTCGGCCCTGCTTGCTGATGGAAGAAAGAGAGCAAGGGTGGGGGCTGCTTCTTCTCCTCTGTGGGCCTCTTCTCCTCTGTTTGAGAAACTTTTGAACTTAACACTTTGCAACACAGAGACAAGTGACGTGTCTTGTAATTGAATTCCTGTCAGATTTGCTTGATGTGCTGGCTGTCAGCTTGTCATCCGCACATCTTCCAAAACTTTCATTATGCCAGTTAGTGTGCCCACACAATTGTGCCCACACGGTGATAGACACAGTTATGCACACATGCATATGCACGCCCACAAACCATTCAAAATCCTTGCCTTTTTTCTTTCAGCTGCAGTTCCAGCCCAACCCATCTGTCTTCTGCTATGGTGGTCTCTATTCAAAGCCATGTTTGACGTCTGCTAGTTATAGTGTCACCCAACAAGCATCTTGCCAGTAGTGCAGGGCAAGAACGGACTGAGCACAGTTTGCATCTGCAGGCGCTGGCACTTTGGTGAACCAAGCAGGACACACAGAGGGGAAACAAATTATAATAATTCACACGCCACATGGATTGATATTTCAGAGATGGAGGAGGGATTTTTTTCGTTGAAGTGCGTGTCATAGTGTTCATTTGTGTTTTGTCTCTCTTCCAAAAGCCTGCTTTCACCCATGCCAGGGGTATCGGCAAGAGAATTGATAGCGTGTATAAATCAACAATGCTGTACGCCACTTCAGGTGTCAGGGAAAAAGAAAAGAACACTTTATGAGAGCTCTTTTGTTCAGACAAACAACAGCTCCAAACGTGATTACACACACACACGTTGTTAGCAAGCCGAGCATGGATAGCAAGCAGAGAGAATAATGAGAAGCCTGATGCAGCATTGCAGTCTCTCTGGCCATAGACTGATGGGCCAGGGAACTCATTGCATTAGGGAGAGAGGGATGGAGGAGTAGAGCACTACACAGGGAAATAGTCACCACACACACACACACACACACACACACACACACACACACACACACACACACACACACACACACACACACACGTAGAAGTGCATCCCACTAACACAAACTACCTGCCAGCATCAATTCCAGCTCCTGTATGTCACATTTATGTGAAAGGTTAAACAGAAACAAATGGTTGATTTGGCCCGGCGCTGAAGCTTGGCGGGGGACAGACTATTACGCCAGGGGGATCCTAGGACAGAGGTGACCACAGTGAAGAAGGGGGGCGCCGCTGTGTGGGCTTTAGTGCTGATTTAAGAGCTACGTTAGAAAAAGGCATAGTTGTGGTTTAGATGCAGACAGATGGAGTAAAAAAAAGTTTGTTTCTACATAAAGTTTGACATCTTGTCTCTTGGCGAGTTTGGGAAGCACCTCAGTTAACCTCGACTGCTGCTGACAACTCCAATTTAGTAACTTTTCACCCCACTAACAATTTCTCGAAAATAGGAAACAATGTGAAAGTTAAAGCATGAGTTGGTAAATGAGATGCTTACGTGCTGTACTGTTTTATCAGGAGCTCCATGGTAGTTGAAACGATCAGAATTTAGACAGTGCAGCTCCTTTCATTAAAAGCAAGTGGCTATTCCAAATAGATCCATTCATGTTAAAGTCTATTTGATTAAATTGCAAATTTGGAATCATTTACAACTGGAAGGCACTTGTGAATTAGATAGAATTTAGAAGACTGCCACCAGTCTTATAGCCGTCCAGTTAAGATGAAGCACTGGAGGCCCACAAATGCATTTGGGTCTTTATGTGGCTTAAACAAACAAGATAAAACGTGTTAATTAGTGAGCTTCAGAGGTGTTGTTTGGCCGATTTGGCTGCTTTCAGACAGAGCCAGCTTTTCCCAGCTTCCAGTAATTTTGCTAAGCTAAGCTATCCGTTCCCATCTCCAGCTTCACATTCAGCGTGGGCCTATGGAAATGAGAGTGTTATTCATCTCCTTTTTGAAAACAAAGTAGATTTCCCAAAATGTCAAACTACTCTTTTAAACAAACATAAGAAAATAAATACATGTATTTGGAAAGTCATCTTAATGAATGTCAGACATTTTTGTCCAGCATTCCAGGGGCGTTTTTCTTCACTAACTTTGCCATATATAAACTGTAATGTGTCATTTCCTATTTCAAAATAAATGCCATCATTGCAGGGAGCACGCAAGAGCCTCGAATGACTCAATTTGTGAGTGATAATTATTGTGAAAAGTGACAGTTTGTGCAAAAGCAGTGCTCGAAAACTGCTTCTGTTAAATTAGGCCCCCGGTCACAAGGGTTAAATAATTACTTAAGAATACAAATTTCTAAGTGAAGTATTCCTCTCAAGCTTTATTGGTGTTAACTGCAGATTAACAAGTGTGTAAAAATGCGAATCACTGTGACATGAGCTTCTTTCACAATACTGGAGTTACAAGTCTCATGCCTTCTCATGCAAGGTGACCTCCATGGCTCTATGAATCTTGAGGCGTTTAACTGAAAACATTAATCCGCTCAGAAAACCGAGGCTCTCATATTCTTATACTGGCACCTTATTAACAAAATAAATTGCTTGACTGAGTTTTTCACTTCAAGGCAACACATTTTCAGCACAAGTGAGCAGACAAATATCTTAACAGGAAGCTCAGGATGAGCCCTCTCACTATACATAAACAGGAAACTAGGCATCGACTTAGTTTTTCCAAAATATAAGTGCTCAGAGTTCAACTCTTGCCATGGCATAGACCTCAGCGGATGTTGTATCCTTATTCCAACAAATGAAATTAAAAGGAAACCTTAAACTCCTTCTCAGTACATCTATTTTAAGTTCTCACCTTTGAACTTTCATTGCTAACTATATATTTTGCATCCTTCATCCTTTTCCCACTTTTCCAACTATTCACACAACTCATATCAACTGATTCATACTCCATTCAATCCTTAAAATATTTCACATCTTTCATACATTATTGGTATTTCAGTCAGGAACACTCTCGTCATAGATTTTAACCATTTATTGCAACAAATGGAAATACAGTTAAACTTGGCGATGATGGCTCCACTCTTTGAATGCTCCCCGGATTAGCCAGCAGCTACCAAGCTAAGACGGGGAGCACCGAGCAATAACCCCCAAGGGTTTACAGGAATGAGCCGAAGTACATTTTTAAAATACATTTCAACCATTTGCCATGAAAGATGAACTCTGAACTAGAAATGGGTGGAGGCTGGGGTGGAGGAGGCGAAGCTTCGCCAGCAATGCGGTCTGTATTAGCGTAGATGTAGAATGAATCAGTGAGGAGGGACCATATTTAAATAAACCTCCTTGAAGTGAGAGTGGGCTGTGATTGGTGCGTGGCCGATTGGAAGCTATGATTCAATCGGCTGGCTGTCAGCTGGTTACAGCTGGGGGCGTATGACTTCCGTGTCCTGCATGAACTAACGCTATGCTTCATTATTCAACTTTTAAGCCAGCATATTCTCAGTTTATCAACCCATAACATGTTGCACACGTTTCATACATTATTGGTTTTAGTCAACTTTTCAGTGACATCCATAGTAATTAAACCTATTCCTACTTTTCCAACTATTCCTACGACTTCACCCTCTTCTTACGCATTTAAGCTAGTAATGCACTGTAGCGTCTGCTTTTCAGCATTCAGCATTCAGCATTCACACTGCAATTTCTTCAGCAATCGCCTTCTCTAGCTCTTATAATTATTACAAACTTCTAAAAATAACTATTATTATTACATCAATACTGCAGCTGCTACTTCTAACACTGCTTGTGTGGCCAATGCTGCAAATACTTTGTCTACTACAAAACACAGTTGCCATTTGAATCGTAAATTATATCATGAATTAATTAAAGCAGGATTATCAGCTACAGCTGTGACCATGATTTTAAATCTACTAATACAATACCCCTCCGGTGTAAGGTGGCCTGACTGTGCGGAGGGTGATTGATTTCAGAGTAAAACTCGTGCTCGGGAATTGCAATAATCAAATCAGCCCTGCAGTTAAACTTTTTGCCTGTGCAGATACAGGAACATGCTGGCATTTCCAGTGTGCTGGCTCATTCCTTTCCCCTTTTTCATTTAGACTCTCTATTCTCCAGCTCAGCCAGATAATGTGTACCGATACACTGACTCATAATGTTGTTATTGACGTCTTTGATGTGATTAATTATACATTTGCATAAAAGGTCAGGGCAACAGCAGACGTGAATCACTAAAGTGTACAGTAGGGGGTCTATTTCCCTTTCCTTCCCCTACCCAATGTCTCACCTCCTCAGCCCGCATGCTGGAGTTTATTTTCACATGTCACATCATCAGAAATGGCAGATTGTTCCCTTAATAGATGTCGAGTGTGTCCAATGTGGCAGGTTGTTAAAGGTGTCGCACACAGGGATGAGTAACGCTCACGAAAAAGGGGCTCATGTCGACGAGCAAACCAGCTATGTCCAACCAGTATTGTTAACGTAACATAATAATAAGTGTCTTGTCATATATATTGGTTAATATTCTGTCAAAAAGATTAAAATAATTGATTCAGCTGAGCTCCTCACAGTGTGGGTCGGTGTAAAATTGGTTGAGGACGGTCTACAAGGCCTGGAGAGATGGTGAGTTTTGGGGGGACTTCAGAGAAGGAATGTGATAAGAATAAACAGCTCACCACCCACGGCTAGCCAAAGGGAGACAAACACAGAAACCATACCTGTATAGATTCAAACAATGCAGGAGTGACAAATCATTAAACCCAAGCTGTGCATTTGCACTGTGAGAAATACGATCATCAATTCACAGGAAGTTCATTCATTTCCTACAGAGCCGAGGGACTGGGGGGGGGAGTCGATGTCAACAAGCCTGTCTATACAGAAGAAGCTTGCCTCAACTGAACTTTTCGAGGCAATTGACGGTCAGGTTTTGAACAATAAGTCGGCCTGGATTCCTCATGAGATTTTGGTACATCCAGAACTCACCAACTTATTTGGAAACGAAAGGAAAGCATGTCTTCCTGTTTATTACAACCTCTCTTAAGTTAAAAGACAGATTAATTCATCTGTTTATTACAAATCAAAACCATCAAAATATTTTTTTGTGTACATTTTAGAAAATTTATTTAGGCCATGCTAATTTTTCTAAATTGCCATTTTCACTTTATTCCGTTACAATAATAATATGTTCTTCAACATAACATTATTAGGCTGGATGCATCATAGCGCCCAATACTTGTATATATTTTGTTTCATTTGATCTAATTTTATGTATACAGTAGTGACTTTCATAAGTCATAAAGACAAATTCCGTTTTTCCTTGCATTGTGAATTTCCACCAGTTGTAGCGCTATGGAGCAAGGTTTTTACGCGTGTGTCGACATCATGTTTGTTCGCATCTTTGGAGAGTAAAACTGAACCTTAAACATAACCTTGTTTAAAGGAAAACTCCATAAGGCACCTTTAATTTGTCTAAAACTAACTGTACAGATGTTAGCTGTAGCTGGCCAGCTATAGTGTTCATAGTTATAGTGTTGTTTAAAATATGTGTTTTATGTCCTAAAGTACTACTGTCAAGCACAAATGTCAGATTAAAAGGAGGATTTTAACCATTTTACTCACACTCCATATAATACAGTCATGCATTCACCTCCACCAAGTCCACCGCGTCTCAGAGTTATATTCACACATATCAAAGGCAATCAAGGAAACTAAGAAAAGTGCTGCTCATTTTGGCGCTTTCTCTCTCTGGACTTTTTAATAAACGCTAATACAATGCCCTAATCAGTCTATAATCAGCGAGTGGTCCATGCACTCAGAGCTGAGCCGTTTACCACAGCTGCCAACATCCTCCTGAATGGCCAGTTTAAAGACCCACCACCGGCCAGAGTTTTTGGACAACTCAAGACAAACGTTGGCCCGTGGTGAGGAATCCATATCTGTTTGCTTTTTCAGGAAAGGCACAATTCATACAAAATGCAGCTTCAACATGGTTTGCATTTAGTTCGATAGTTCAATATTTTAAAGTTTCCCGGTTGTAAACGTGGCTTGGATGTCCTTAACATGTCCAAAACGGACAACAGCGCCTACTGTGATGTGACATAAACAGCATCATTCTGCAGCCATGCCTCCAGGTGAGTGCAGAACTGTTATATAGTTGTTTAGCTCGCACAGCAATAAAAATCTGATTACATTTACATTACAAATGTTCATAGAAAGATATTACCAAGAATAATTGTGTCCTGGTGATTTTTATATATTTATATATTTAGCCAAACTGACGAGTAACATTTGAGATTCATTCCTCCCAGGCAATTGTGATCTAATGTATCAACAGCTGAGCAAAGCGAAGTAAAATTCTCTTGCCAATGTAAATGAGCTCGGGTATGTGAGCAAGAATCATTGACGTTAAAGGTGACTCATGTTATGAGTTTACTGCAATCTTCTGGTAATCACAAACAGATGAATCATCACTCGAGTTCACAGTGTGCAGTTCATACTAATTAGTATGTAGAGTGGGTTTGTACCCATTAGTAACCACGGGGCAAGGCTGAGACATTAGGAACAGATACTGGAAGAAAAGACTATTCTATTCAATTTGCTGGCCAGAGGGAATATCTAATAATACGGTCGCCATTATGTACAAGTGACTATGAGGAAGTGTTGTACATGAGTAAGGTGAGGCAAAAGTGTGGAAGTGAAGGTAAAAAAGAAACCCGCAGAGTGCAAGTGTCCTTGAAGAAAAACACATTTTAATGTGTGAGACTAATGTGACTTTAGCAGTGTGCTGGCAGCCATCCAGAGCTGTGTTTGTTATATTACATTTGTCATATGAGGACAATAACAGCTTGCAGTCAATGGATGCAATATAATATTTTATATAATACAGCATCTTCTGGCAATAATGGCTAAAACAGCCATATTTCTGAGAATGAAGTCGCATTGTCTTAATATCCACTTCAGCAACAAGTTATTTCCAGCAACAAGCAGTGAATCTCTAGAAACAAGACGTTAGTATAATAGTTATTCTCTAGAACAGGGGTGGGCAATTACTTTTCCCAAGGGGCCACATGAGAAACAGGGACTGTTGTGGAGAGCCGGACCAATAGACTGAACTCAATCCTGCTCAATATTATTCCACCTCTTTATAAAAAGTAAATTGTTTGGTTTTGATAAGCTGTGAGTGGTAAGAGTAAATATTATGATCAGTGGTGGAATGTAACTAAGTCTATTTGCTTAAGTACTGTATTTATGTACAAATTCAAGGTACTTTACTTGAGTATTTCTATTTTATTTAACTTTGTACTTCCACTCCACTACATCTCAGAGGGAAAGATTGTACTTTTTACTCCACTACATTTGTCTGGCAGCTTTAGTTACTTTGCACATTATAATTTGTCAAACCCTTCCTAACTACCCAAACTGAACAACAGTGTATAAAGGAGTTAAAATGAGCTCCACCGTAAACATCTGCAGCAGGAATAATGATCCAAACAAATATAAATATGTAATATCCATATATAATAGTAAAACACTGACAAGGATCATGGTTCTGTTAATTAGTACTTTTATTACTATTGTTTGTAGTCCAATGATCTAATTTTCTGTGTTTTAGTTCAGTGAACGAGTGACTGAAGTCAGGTTGAATGTGTGAGGTGAGATGTGAAGGACAGCTGACAGGTGATGGTCAGTGAGAGAGGATCTGGATCTGGATTATTAAACTCCATCACGGAGAATGTTTGTTCACATATGTAGGTCGATCCAAAGAGAACCAACATCTTCTGAGCATGTTGATTTTGCAGCTTAGCTAGCAAAGCCTCAGATGTCCGTGCCACTCTGCATCACCAACACATCTCAGGTAGCCAAAATGACCTAGCCCAGCTCCGGAGTAAGCTCGACATGCCGGAAGAAACACGTCGGGCCGAGTCCGGTTGCCGACTCGGCTGAGACTCAGGATGAATGACTCCCCAGAATCGGGCCAAATACACCGGCCCGGTTCCGGCTGCCGACACTGCTATTATTGGGATTGCAGTGAGCCGCTGCTGGCACACATCCACGAACGTACTAACGTACGTAAATTGAGATAAAAGACAGCAGCAGTCGCCTTCAAAATAAAATCAATGCAGCTGTATTCCGTGCATGATGTACAATTATTTATGTTTTATTCCTAATTTCCCATTGACGTCCCGCGGGCCGGTCGGCGACAGCCAACGGGCCCGATACGGTTTGTGGGTTTTTAAATATAGCAACTCAGACAGGGACTATATTTCTCTCCATGATTCTACCCAAAACAGGAGATGGAGTGAGCTAAGGGTGCTCTGCAGGGGGGGGAAAACACATTATTTGAAGTTATTTACATTGCTATATTAACTTCCTCTTCTTTATGCACAAAGGAAGAATGATTTATACAGTATATCTCTCGTATTACAAAATAAAATAACTTTCATGTTTGAGCTCAAAACTGCTAAATCTCGAGACCTAACCTGTACCTTTAAATCCCGGCTGGAAACTTGAACTAGTAGGACGAACGTGGCCTTGTGCACCGCATTTGAATGTACATTCTGCATTGTTACAGAGTGGAAACAAGACGAAATTGTGTAAGATTCAAGCACTTAATTACCCAGAATACAGTTCAGGACAGTTGAGGGGTAAGAGAGCCATAAAGTTGTTTATATTGCTCTGTGGCTTCTTATATGAGTTTATTTCCATAAACTTCATGTGGGACTGCTGTCCTTTCTGTCCTTCAGACTCTGTCAGAGGGACAGAAAGCAGAGGGGAGCGTCTCCTACTGCGATCAGAAAAGTCTCACAGGGATCCACAATTACAGAAACACGGTTCACTGTTCAAGGTAACCCTCTGGGAAACGATATGCAATGCACCACCCATTGTTTTAGCCTGATGCACATTTATAGTACAATCTGCGTATGTTATTGGAAGACATTTAACAAAGAACAGTAAAAGAAATAAAGCAGCAGAGGCTGTGACACCCTTAGCATTCTATTTGTGTCAAAAATCAAACTCCACCTCAGACTCATAACTGAATCAAATCCATACATACCGACTCGGCATACTTTCAATAGCACCAATTTGCCAAAATGGAGGGTGTTTGTGGCGCAGTTGTCAGACTTTGAAAACCTCTGATTTATGTCGCATAACGGATGAGATTAAGTTTGTTTATTGTAGAATGTGCTGTTTACAAGTACATTTTTTAATATTAAATAAATGTTAAGAAGAAAAAAAAGGCTTTGGTATTAAAATGGCAAGTTCAAAGACTTTATCTGCCTTTGAAAATCGATACGGATCAGAATAAAGTTGCCTTGAATTTAAAAAATGTAACGACATTAGAATCTACAAAGGCTCCCGAGTGAACCATTAAACTTCCTCGGAATTGAACACATTCCCAACAAAACACAATATATCAAAGACTGGTGCTTTTTTTTTTTTACGTATGCATCAGCACTTGTTTCTCCACTCTGTGTTTGACTTATCGTGGTTCATTGCGCCTTGCTGAGCTGCATTTATGTGAGGAGGGTAGTAAAGAGAATCATGTTCGAGAAAGAAGTTTCTCCAAACAAGTGCTGTGTCTCAGAGGAATTGTGCTTGTGTCCTTGAGAGGCATCATGGAGTGCGACTGGAAAAGAATTTGTATTCCTCCTCCGCTCCCCCCTCCTTCTGCTCTCTCTCTCTCCCACCATCTCTCTGCCGCCGGAGGGGGGGGGGGGGTGTTCTCTCCACGCTCCGATTGGTTTTATTGGCGGTGGTTCAGTTGTGGAGGATGCCGGCATGGCTCTCGATGTCGCGCTTGATGAAGATGGATCAGCACATAACATTAGGCAAAGCAGTTCTCTTTTCTATCCCATTAAAAAGATAACATTCGCTGAGAGTAGGGAACATCGTCCAGTTGTCAGAGAGATTCATGTTGGGTTATTCATCTCTGTTTTATATGAAGGCTTGTAGTCAGGCGGCATGCTTTTTTAAAAAATCATTCAGCACTACTGCTGCCCAAATTAATTTCTGTGGACATGTTTTATTAAAAAGGCCACTTTTGCATTTACATTCACGTGTCCTTTTCTAGTGTCGGCAAGTGAAGCAGAGCAATATCTTGTCAGGATGAATAGAGTGCTGCAGGTATGACGTAGTTTTGTGGGCCAACCCCGGAAGTTAGCATCGAAACGGTCCCCTCGGCAAAGAGCCAATTGAGTTTTTCCCACTGAATTTTGTATTCACTAACAAGGACCACGCCAATAACAGTATGAGTTTCGAGAGGTTTATTGCATAATGGAATGATTGTTAGATTTAAGAAGCGGAAGGGGTCGAGGGATGAATAGATATAGGGTAGGGGTAGAGGGATGTAGGGTTGAAGGGGTCGAGGTAGAGGGATATAGGGTAGGGATGAAGAATTGAAGGGATGTAAGGAAGAAGAAACGAGGAGGGTTGTAGAAAGGAGGCTAGGCAATCTATGAGGGACTGTTGATGTCCGGTGGCTTGGGGGAATGTCTCTTCGGAAGCTCTGGTGGTGCAGGGTCCCAAAAGATAGCTTCGTAAAGACAGATGTCGATGGGCGTTTCTGGTGTCATTCAGGTTGGAACGAGTGTATGAGAGGTACACGGAGGAAGACCAACGCCCAAGTATCTTAGGGATGTGGTTGGAAATTCCTTGACTGAAGCGGTGGAGGCGGCGCCAAGTAAACTCGGGGAGTATTCCGGATCGGGCTGAGATATGGCGAAAGTGGTGGTAGACCTGAGACCATGTGGCCCCTTGCCTGTGACGAACGGGGATCTTGCGGGGGAGTTTGGCTGGAGGAGCTTAAGTGGTCGCCGATGGACGCAAGTACGGACTTGGGTATGAGTCTAGTTGGAAAAGGTAGATGGGTTGAGGCGGACCGTATGGGTTGGTCTTGCGGCATTTGAGGTGATAGACAGCTGTGTCGGGAGGATGGATGTGATGTCTGATGCGGTAGCGTGTCGGAGTTCGAGGCGGTGCACTCGGAGCAGCGAAAGAAGCAGGCAAGAACGTGGACTTTAATACTTTGGCCACGAAGGGAGACAGATAACCCGAGCATGTGGATCCCGCGGGTGAGGAGGTCCGAAGTGAGGGGCAGACGTTTAGGCGTTGTTCGGCTTTACGGAGACCTTCGAGTAGCATAGCGACGTTCGAGTGGGTAGAGGCTCACGGAGCCCCTGAGGACATTTTTGTGTAGAAGTTAATTCCGCTTAAGTGAACCCGTATGGTGGAGGGCTTGGCCTTAAGGAGGGAAATGGACGAATCACTTAAGTTCGTGAGGGTAAGGATGTCGAGAGACTGGGATGGAAGGCTAATGGAGGCGCAAAAGCGTCGAAGCGGTTCTGTACGGTGAGTGTTTGGGGGCGACGTTTTTGAGGATGCCGTCTGCACTATTTTCTGAGTAGATGGCAATGGTCTTTTTTGGACCATTCATGCCCCAAAAGAATGGCTGCTATGACTATGGGATACGTTTCGTAGATCGCGGAAGAAAGCGTGAGAGATGAGAATTCAAGTGGCCAAGAACCAATTGTCACTGTAGAGGCCGCCGAAGCTGATGGAGGGTGCTGCGTCTGTGAAAAGCTGGATGTCTTCCGGCTTGGTGATGTGTTCGTCGTGGAAGAAGGAGATGCCGTTCCGGGAGGAGAGGAACTGGTTGCAGTTTAGCTCGGTTTTACGTGCTTCGTCAAGTGTGACGTGGTCATGGAGGTTTGTAACAAAGGCGGCGACTAACGGGATGTGTGGCAAGGAGGATTTACTTTATTCTATTAATTCTATTTATTTTATCTGATGGAGGAAGCCGAGTGTTTAGTCAGAGAGCGTCTGTCGTATGTCATGTGAAGACAGTCGAAGAGGAAGTGAACGGGTTCGTCGTGCTTAAATACTCTGTGCACAGGAAATGAGCTGTGTTCTGGGCGTGGCCCTGTTCCTGAACTAAGTTTATAAAACTAAATTTATTGCAGAAAATAAGCTCTGTGGAGAACAAACGTATACAATACTTACACGATGTTTCAAGGAAACGTTAGGCTATAAATTAACTACACCTCGGTCACATGGAGAACAAGTGAGAGCACGGCGTATTGACGTTCTGTCTCATTTAACCACTTGTTAGCAACCACTTTTTTTAAGACGCTTCAAAATTCACAAGAGGGATATTGGCCGATGTATTTTATGTCGTAAAACGAAATAGCAAAATTTCTGAAGCTTGTTTGTGTTAACCGCAGACCTTATTTCAGGCATCTTGCAGCATTCTATAAACAAGCCTTTACAGTGCTACAGTGTACGAGCACTATTGTGACAGAAACTCTCACACTTAAGAAATATTAAAATCGTATATGAAAAGTTGTGAGATGCAGGTAGTGTTCTTCATCATGCTACCGCCTCATTTAGTTATGTCGATTAACTGAAATACCAAAATGTTAGCTCATTAAAATGGATAATTGTTATTTACAAATAACAGGAAAACTGAAACTTAGCCGAGGCTATCTCAGCAGCTAACGTTAGCTTTCACTTGTTACAGCTCTCTTGCTTTAGCTGTGTAGCATCAGGCAGCTGCCTTGTTGTGATGGCAGTTCATTTGTCGTTTTACATTTCGTATGTGATAAAACAGACTCCCAATTGTCAGCTAACTCTCTTGACTCCATTTTGTAAAGTGACCATATGTAGCCACGTTGTTGCAGCAGGAAGCTTGTTCTTCTGTTGGTCTGACTTGGTCTCAGCCCGCTTTTGACCTGGTTTGCACCAGAACTGACATTTGACGAGGTAAAGAAAAGAAAAAAGGAAAACAGAAGAAGGGGCTTAGAGACAAATAGAATGACATTTTGTCCATCTGCGAGATGTGGCCAAAGCGGTAGATGGGGTGATGACAGAGTTGAAGGGGGGTAGGGAGGGGGGGCTGTCCTTTACAAGGTGTGGGATGCAGGTTCAAACTGTGTTACAGCACTGCTATTGATGGAGAAATGTCCAACACCCACTTAGAGGGAGAGATGAAGACAGAGAAGGAGGGAGAGTTTAAACCACCCACCACAAATTGATGTTAGCACCATCAGTCAAAATCCCATGAAAGGAAGACAGGAAGTTGTCTATTTTGATTGCACGCTCACGTCCTATGTGCCTTATAACGTTCTCATTACCAAGCGTTTGCACCGTGACCTGTGTTTTTCTGCTTATTAACACTTAAATTTAAGAGTTTCAACATAGTCAACTCAAGCAGCTTTTATCTAATCAAATTGCCTAAAAGAAATGTTCCTGTCAGTGGGTGATGCCGAGGCGCAGGCCGTCAATAACGAGACTGAGAGAATGTGGAGAATAGCATCCGCCACCCACTGAGGCTCCGCGGGAACGCTGCTATCCTAGTGCAACAATCAACAGCTATTTAAAGACCTGTAGTGTTCAGTGTGGGTTCAGGTCCCTGTGTAACCAGACAGTTGAACTACACAGGACAGAAAGTTGCATGTCACGGTAAATAAATAGGAGAATGTGTGATTATTAGCCACAGACGTAAAAGAAAATGCCTGTTTTTCTGCCTTAAAGCTACATTTGTTGAAAGTGTGTGCATTTGTGTGGCTGCAATCGAGCGAAACGCATGCATGTTGGCTGATCATTAGCATTAATTGAGACTAATTTCATTCCCAGCAAGTTGAAGTGCATCCGTGGCCATGGCAACCCACTCCCATATGGTGAGTGGCGCTGAGGCCCGCTGTCTCTCCACTTCCTCCTCCGGCAGTCATTGTGATTTGTGGAGCAATTACTGCACAGCTCGAGGAGAAGGAGCACTTCAGCGAGACGGGTCGGTGTCCCGCCTAATGCGCGACATCCTCACGGTGTCTGCTAGCACTCACGATGGCAAGGGCCCCGAGTCAGTGTCAGCTGAAGCTGGGAGGAGGCTGAAGAGTTTGCTTTGGGTTCGGAGGTACGGTTTCACGAGGTGTCGCAAAAAGAAGGGCAAGAGGAGATATGAGATGAAAGTCAAGCTGAGAGAGTGCTGGCTTACTAACTGGGATTTGAAAAATAGTGCTGTAGCTCAGAGAACAGTGCCCTGGAACAACAGCTAAATCAGAGCGGCAGTGTGGGGGGGAAATCCTCTCTCAGCAAAAGATATCCTCCCAACACCGAAACACGGTTTCAATCGAAATCACGCCGAATAAATGTAACATCATCAAAAACTATGTCTCAACAGCCCTTTATTTTCATGATCCATCACAGCAGGGGTGTGCTATGTAATAGGATGAGGTGGACCAGTGCTTCTCATTAAAATGGTCAGTGTCCACCCTGACTGAGCAGTTAGTGGAGGAATACTTAAAAGCAATGTCTACACTGTCTTACACTATTGATGTTGTGGTTTTGGTCAAATTTTTCTTTTTCTTTGCTCTAAAAAACACTATCTACTTCTTCCAAATTAATTTCTCATGGTCACACAGCGTCTTCAGGGTTGCATTGTACCCAAACGCAACATGATTTTTCCCTACATCAGTTAAGGTTTGAAACAGAACGTAAACTATGGGCGTGAAGTCACGTGACTCGCCGACAGCTTCAGTAAGAATCACTTAACTTTTGGTTTCACATCAAATGTCCAAATCACACTTCTCACTCTTAAATACTACGTCCGTTGCTCTGCGTTTACTGAAGCGGGCAGGTTTACATTGGAATTAGTTGAAGGCCCCTTGCATCTCATACTGACACCGGCGGTAGTCTTGTTTGTCGGTATTTTACGCCCTCGGAGTGAGACCAGGCTGCCAAACAAGAGTCTGCAGCCATACTAGAGGCTGTGTGAGGCTATACTTGGGCACCATGGCACTTTAACCTACATCAGCATGTCAACATGCTCACAATAACAATGCTAACAAGCTGATGCCTATAGTTTATTTTGATAGCATACCAACAGTTTTTTTTAAATTAGTGCTATACAAACTACAGCTAAGGCAAATAGGGATGTCATTAGTTTTGCAGATATTCGATCAAAGTATTGAGACAAATAGAGATTTTGATCTGAGAATTAACGTTAAGGGATCAACACAATTATTACAGTTCACCCTGAATAGGAAAACCTGACAACATGCCCCCGGAGCCGTGTGTGGCTAAAAAGCAACTACAGTGCCAAATCTTCTACTTAAAGTCTGAGCCACAGGAAGAAAAAAACAACTTTTGTGTCAAGCCCAATTTCAAGGTGCAACAATGGCACAGAATCATGTCCAACCACAGTTTCAGTGTTACATCCCAGCAGTGAATAATTACAGGGTCTCTTGGGCGCCCTCCAAAGGGAGGTACGTGTGTACTCTGCTGACTGCACTGGCACACTAGAGCACTCTGCACTACTTTTGTTTATGACATAAGGACTTGATGTATTCATTCTTCCACTAGCAGTCAGGAACAGATGTGTTGGGAGTCGAGGTTGACGTGCACTCATACGGATTTCACCATCTCAGCAAAAACAGAGCGTTATTGAAAGCTTTTCTGATGAATAAATACAGGTTTCAGGATTTACATAATACCCACAATATTGACGGTACGATGTCTCTTTAATGATCCCTGTAAAGGTCCCTACTGTGCATGTTCCATTTACATACATATATATGTAGAGAAAAATAAATGGGTTGTGAAAATCTTTGCATAAACAACTGTGTTGGGATAACAGTTAATCAAATAGATACCCCTTATTATAATGTCTTCATACGCTTGGTGAGAACTAACAACATGAGGAATCACCTCAGTTGACTTCTCACTTTTCAAACCTAGCTCACGCGCTCACAGCTATCTCTCATTACTCAAGAAGTCTGAAAACTGTAGTTATTAACATAAAGCACTGTCGGTTGATAAAACATCCTGACTTCTCAGCTGGGACTTCTAATTTTAAATGTTCCTTAAGTATACAACACACTGTATTTTTCAGGCATTGCGTTGCGGTCACATGCGGTTATAATCTGGATTTGCTCCGTGGACAAGTTACCGGGAATTGGACATGCAAACAGATCGAGTGTATTACAGTATGTATCATGGCTACCAGCTGCGCTGAGCCCGCCGACTGGCAGTGTTGTTTGTTGTCAAAGGCGGCATCAGGAGCCATTAACAGCCTCGGGCAAAGCTGCTTTCCAGCCAAGAGTGACAACAGGCTGTCAGTTGAGTCTCCCATAGGCACAAAGACAAAATGTCCATGGCTGAGCCTTTACCAACACAGGATCTGTTCTACTCCTGTGCTGGATCAGAGAGTGGGTTAGCGGCGAACCGGAGGCCAGCATGAGCAGCTCAGCGTGGATTAATACTTCCATCTAGTGGTTGAAGAGTGAACGTGAATTGAGGACATTAATGATAACCATTTATAGATTTCTTTTTTTTTGGTCTGAACAAATTAAGAGTGTTTAGTTTCTCTTTAATCTAGACTCTTGAAAGTCAAAGAAATAGTGCGGTAACTGTGGCTAATGTCTGTAGTCACTTATCTTCAAAGGGACAGTCCAGATCAGTTTACTCTTCATCATCATTAGTTCTGCTCAGCTTGTGAAAACAGAGGAGCAGAGTTTTTGGAGTCTGACCCATATGATATATATACCTTTATACTTTATGGGAAAAAATACTAAATTGAGTGCCCCTTTAATGCACTGCTCAGTTTGTAGAAATTAGAATCACAATCTGGTTTACTAACAAGTAGGTATTCACATATGAGGAATTTGTTATTAAAATGACTTTAGTGTACTGATGCATACTAGACAAAAAACATGAATATGGAATAGAACAAAAATATATAAAAATAATATTTTCACTTTTAAAATAAAAAAATCACAGCATTTCCTTTCCTCTCTGTAATACAATCCAACTCAGTAATGTCACTGAACGTCTTGAAAGTGTGCATGTGGATGTTGACAGGTTACCAGTTTGGTAACCAGTTTGGTTACCCTGTTGAGTAATAATGGCCTGCTTCAAACAAAGCAAGGAGGCTAAACTGAAATTAGAAAAATAGAACTGTTCTGAATCAAGAGTCCCTATAAATAAGAATAATAACATTTAACCAAAAAAGGTCAAGTTATTTTAATCATCACATTACAACACAACAGATACAAAGCCTATACAAAAATACCTTTACACTTTGCACAAGGTACATCAATAACAATCTGTGCTGGTTATGGTGTATCTTCTGCAGGCTGTCTTCTGCCATGATCAAAGTGGCTGTTGTTTATGTTGGCAAAAACACATTCAGCGTTTCCCAAAGGGAGTGCATTATATTCATTTTTAATCAATGGAAAAGTTTCACATACATTGCCCAAAACAAAATCATACCACAGGGATTGAAGCTCCCTCATAGACATGCCATTTCATGAGCTGCAACAGCATCGGTTAGGCCTGAATGGAACCGTTACTGGTTCATCATTAAAACCATTAAAGCAATACTATATTCCATCTGTGTTCAGTGTGTATCTGACCATGAAAGTTTTGTCACCGCAGTGTGAATCATGGAGAAAAAGTGCACTACCACCAGGGCTTGATGTTGTATTAGATATGCAAGCTTACTGTATGGGCCGATAGTGTGTGCATGTACTGTAACTGAACGGTCTGTTCTCTGTTATGTTATTTTAGTTTGAATTTATGAACTTTATCTTAATTTTTTATGTGAATTTTTTGTTTTTGTTTTTTTTGTTTGAATGCATTTTTTTTCCTCACATTAATCACTTTGAGTTGCCTCCATGTTTAAAAGATGAGGTACAAGTGTAATTTATTTGCAGTGGGCAAATCACATTGATCTTGGTCACAGTCGGTTGCCAACTTTATTAAATACAATTTAATTTACATAAATAACTCTTGAAAAAAGAAATGGTTTGCAATCAGTTGTAGTTATATTTTGCTTTGGTTTAAAGTTCAAGCTTTGTTTATTTATTTACACAGTAAATTACACAGTAAATAAATAAATACACAGTAAATAAATAGTTTACTGCATCTGTGATTCGAGCAAAACAACTTCCGGTTTTAAATTCCATCCCTTACCCGTGCGTCATTGTAGCTACGTGCTCCTGCTTTATAACTTAATTTTTTTTTTTAAACTAACCTTTTAGTCTAGTGGACAAAGTCACCATCACCTTACCGTCCATATTGATTAGCTGTTGTAACGTAACGCCTGATATATTTGCTTTAGTGCCGGATCTTTGCGACCAGTATGCAGACGAATTTCTCTCTCGACACTGTCGTACTCTTTGATATCCAGTGCTTGCATCAGAGTTACATATTTATCTTCAATTAGAGCCCTATCATCGTATGTTTTTGCATTTGGACCATAGTTTCGACTACATTATATCGCTTCAAAGATCATATGCATATTAAATACTTGCTGCTTATTGGTAAATATGCTTTGTTTAAACATAACTCCTCCCGCGTGACGTTTTTTTCCCAGCATGCTGTGCAGTCCAGGATTTGTTTAAAATTTGACAATTTCAGCCCTATAATCAGCACCAGATATGTTGCATTTTAACGAATAATGCAGTGGTGGGCCGTCAGGGCCTGCAAGGCCTTCTCTGCTGGCCTAAACAGAATCACAAAGTTATAGCTATTTTATCATTTCATATTTTTTCTTAAATACACTACATGTATTATAATTTATAAAAATATTTTCCCCATTATCTTATTTTCTCATTGCACAGCTACTGTCTTCCTCAGTTGCTCTGATTCTAGTGCAGCTTGTTTTAAGTAGAGCTTTTATCCAATCAGATTTCACCTCTGTGTCTCTAGGTAAGAAGAGAGGCCCGAGGCCTGCAGACTCACAAGTGAATCCCCTTGCAGTTTAAGTGAATGGGGACGATATTGTTGATTGTCATAGTGTTCAACCAATCAGATCTTTAGTTTGACATGTTGGGCGTATTCTTTGACGTGCCAGAGCCTGCTAGCTGGCCTAGCCATACGTGATTGGTCAGTGGGCTAGCCTGACATGTTGGGCGGTGACAATCCCAATATCTGCTGCCTCTGTCGAGTGGACATTTTCAGCCCTCAAACGCATTCAAACGTATTCAAGAAATACAACTGGGGAGGCTCGACTGTCTTCACTGGCGTCCATGAATCGAGAAGGACTTCTTACTGGAACTAAATCTCACGGATGTACTGAACAACCGTGGGATTAAACTCTTTATTAAACAAAGAAAGCAGGATGGATTTTGTCTTTAATTTGAGCCCTAGACGTTTTTTTGGCTTATTCTCGAAAATACTATACCCATACTCAAAGGGGCCTTACTCTCTAACTACAAGGTCTATTTGAAAATGTTCAATGGATTTATAACACTGAGGAGGGTTTGCTCATATGAATTGTGTACATATTGTGTATATGTTACTGGTTAATAGCTGATGAAGATGGAACACAGCTCCACTTTGAAAAATGTCAAATTCGTATGGTGAAAAAGCATAAGCTAAATATTAAATGAGGCTCAGTGAAGCCTATAAACCACACACAATCATAGAAAACGACAGCATTAGTCACCCACAAAAGAATTGGAGTGAATAGAGTGAAGTAGGCCAGAGTTAGAAACATAAACGTTATGAGAGGTCACGAGATTGGCTTATTCTCGAAAATACTATACCCATACTCAAAGGGGCCTTACTCTCTAACTACAAGGTCTATTTGAAAATGTTCAATGGATTTATAACACTGAGGAGGGTTTGCTCATATGAATTGTGTACATATTGTGTATATGTTACTGGTTAATAGCTGATGAAGATGGAACACAGCTCCACTTTGAAAAATGTCAAATTCGTATGGTGAAAAAGCATAAGCTAAATATTAAATGAGGCTCAGTGAAGCCTATAAACCACACACAATCATAGAAAACGACAGCAGTAGTCACCCACAAAAGAATTGGAGTGAATAGAGTGAAGTAGGCCAGAGTTAGAGACATAAACGTTATGAGAGGTCACGAGAGGTCACGAGAGGTCGCCATGTGAGAAACAGCCTCTCCAGCTGTTCCATTGTACTTTTATAAGCTAAATAACTATATATTTAACTTCCTTTATCCTTGTACATGCACAATCTATCACATACAGCAGTTAGAAATCATTTTGGAGAGCTAGAACCGTCTCCAAAGCGTCTCGGGACCGCCGACCTACGGGAGAATTGCGCCATAGTGGTTGTGTATTGGGCCAGTGTAGAGCCCCTGATTGGTCGATTTCTTCATATGAAACGTCTATGCACGTGTCTGGATGTGGCCAATTGACTGGCGTCAACGGAATTTTCAGGAAGTCTTTAGTTTTCCGAAAAATGCCGATCTAAGCCGGCGGACCCGTGCGTAAACGCCCGAAGCTGCCTCGCTGGAATGTGGTCCCCCGAGCTCATTTGACCCCCCCCTTCCTTTTTTCACAACTTTATTAGACTGTAAACGGATGACAAAAGGCGAAACAGGAGTCTAAAAGGAGTTTGAGGACATCGTTTTATGATTTGGCTTTCTTCGGTACCAGTCGGCACCAGTCGGTACCAGTATCCCCCCCGTCGGGGGGCTCTCAGTTTAGAAAGGTTAAATAGTGAACAGCAGCTCTGGTAAGTTAAATGTGTTTGTTTTTACATCTGCAGTAGCTTTAATATGCTTGTTTATATATTATTATTTGTACAACTTGTTTTTATGAAGATGGATTTTTGTTTGGTTTAATATGTGATAGGAACCATTGTTATGTCCAATGTTGCTCTGGGGACATATTTAGCCGGTGCCAGTGTTGGCAACTTGGCGACCAAACCCTCATGGCGACTTTTTTTGTCAAAAGCTACTAGCGACAAATCTAGCAACTTTTTCTGGTGTTATTGGAGACTTTTCTGGTGTTTTGCCATTAAAGCACGTACGTTCTGCACTGTCGTGAACGAGCAGCGGGTGCTGCCGTGAGCCCCTCCGCCGCCCCAAAGCACACACAGGCGGGTACTCTCACAGAAGCCTTGCGCAGCAGTCCTAGCTGCAGTCAGAGAAGAGAGGAGACGCTCTCTCGGCGTATTCTCTGCAGTTGGTGTATTTACAGGTGTTGGCTTCATTTTTACACGAAACAAATAATAACGTAGCTGTGTTTCAGTTGCAGGACAGCAGTGAAGGCCCAGGTATAAAATGCACGGCCCGCCACTGGAATAATGTATAACGATGTCTACACGGTCCACACTCATTTGTGGATGATCATGTCAATAACATGAGCACCATGACTGAGCACGGATATCAACGCAGCACTTTAAATACGCGACAAAACACTGCTGCTTACCGGTTGGTCCGATGGCGGTGAGATTTCAATTGATTGCTACAGTGAGTTACAGAACCTCTACGTTTCTTCTCTCCCCTCCCTCACCGCCAACCTTGACTAGCCTTTTGGGCAATTTAAAGCCCCAGTTCCACCGAAAGCCAGATGTCCCCGGATCACCTCGGATAAAAAGAGGTGAGATCCGGGGTGATCCGCGGTGATCCGGGAAGGAAATCGTCCCAGATGACAACACATTTGACATGTTTCCCGGTTCTACTACGGTCCTACTACGGATCACCCCTGTTCAAGGCTGGTTCATCCCGGATGGCCACGGTCTATCCCGGATGGCCACGGTTTGACCACGGTTCAACTACAGATACGCCACGGACACGCCCCGGATGCGTCCCGGATGAAGCGTCAGGGTATAAATAGTCCTGATTTTCAGAGACAAAATCACTCTTCCGAAAATATTTGAAAGGACAACAACATGCCGAAAATTAAACCCATCCGGGGTGCTCCGGGGTGTCAACTAGCTCCCGTTTCATCCCGGATTAACACGGTTATGCTACGGTTCATCCCGGTCTTACTACGGTTCTTCCCGGTCCTACTACGTTTCTTCCCGGATGCGCTACGATCAACGCCGCCCCCCTCTCCATTCCCGGATGTCCCCGGATCACCCCGGATGTTAGTTGTACGTCCGACGAGCCGCTTGTCTTCCCGGATACGCCACGGACGGCCGCGGATGGCCACGGTTCAGCACGGATTGGCCACGGTTTTACTACGGTTCATCACGGAACGTCCCGGACTGACTACGGTTTCACTACGATTCCACTCCCGGATGACCCCGGATCTGATCCGTAGTGTATCCGGGGACATCCGGCTTTCGGTGGAACTGGGGCTTAAGATTCGTTTTCAGAGCAATTACAACTGCTGTCTCTTTCACATGTGGTTAGTGCAGTAGATGGTTTTATAGATATAGAAATATTAGGGTATTTTGCTCTAGTTCAAGGAAAATGCTGTAATGTAATGTTACTCATAACATGAATTAATTTAATATAGACAGACATGTGAAGCATGTGCATACAACTGATTACCTTCCACACTATAACCTCACTAGAATTTACCAGAAAAAAGGACAAAACTCACAACAAATAAAAACTGACCGACAACAAATTAAAAGGTCTATGCATTATTAAGTGACATAAATTAAGCACTATAAATCATCACAAAGTTAGCTAACACAGTCATGTCAAGATAATATAAACCCCACAGCAGCTACAGTCCACAGACACACATTTTAAACACTTTAAACACACCGAGGAGCACACATAATGAATAAGTGTGTTGTTGTACTCACTCTTACACCAAGAAGTCTTTCACAGTCTGCTCCTGGTTTAACTTCTCTACTCAGTCATTCTCCGTGCCAAATATAACCAGTCCACTCGGCCTCTCTGTCCCACTATAACCAGTCCACTCTGCCTCTCTGTCCCACAGCACATCTCAAATTGAGAACGTTTTCAGGGGGGATTCACGATGCTCATGTTAGCATTTAGTATTTTAGCTTCACCCAGAATGCAACTGTTGATTTGCGTAAAATCGTGGGTGTGTTTGATTTGGGTCATATGGCATATGTGAGGCAGATGTGGCGTGTTTCTAAACCTATAAAGAGATCATGCTAATGTAAGTCATAACCCATCACGACATCATGCTGGATTTATTTTTTACTTGACATTAAAGACACTTAAACCTCCAGATTTTTTTAAATGACTACCAAATATTACAGTTTTGTCAGAGACAGTTCAGTTTGTCCATCCTACTTTCACAATTGTTCACACACCCCGCATCAAAGCATCATAAAAATCAACTATTTTCCAAAAAGTTTTTTTCTTAAGTTATTACATACTGTGTATGTATGAAGCTGAAGCTGCCCTCACACTGTGTGTAATGAATTAACCTACTTTGGACACATATCGCCCGTCAGATTGTCTAATAAATGAATCAATCAGACAAGGTGTGGTTCATTTTGCTGAGAGGATGCTAGAACAGTGATTCTCAACTGGTGGGTCGCGACCCACTTTGCGGACTTCAGGACTTTGCCTGAAAAAAGAAAAGTATTTGGCGTTAATGCCTTGTAATGCTAATAGACACCCCCCATTTCGCAGTATAGAAGAACACCCACAAAGTTTGTTTTCATGTGCTAATTGAGCATGGCGAAACACATGTATGACACCGACTACATGAGATATGTATTTTCTTACATTGAGGACAAAAGAGGGCAAAAACCTCAGTGTGTTTTGTGCAGCGAGGTTCTGGAACAAGAAAGCATGAAGCCGTCAAAACTGAAGCGGCATTTGTTGGATCAATAAACTGCGGATAAACTAAAAACTATACCTCTGTCAAATGTATAAGTAGACGAATTGAAGACATGTCGGATGACATCAAACAACAGACCACAGCTCGAATTAAGGCAAGTGGTCATTTTGCATTACACACACACACACACACACACACACATATATATATATATATATACCCCATTGTCACGATTAGGCTTTGCCTTCTGTGTGTCTTTGTGTAGCTCCACACCCTCCTCACTCTACCTGTCAGTCACTCCCTCAGTCTAACTCCCTTCACCTGCCTCTGATCATTAATCAAGCACTTCCCCCTCATCAGCACAACTCCCTCACCTGTTCAAACCTCTACATAAACTCCTGCCCCTCAGTCACTCCTTGCCAGATCATTGCTTCATGTCTACCCGCCTGTTTTGATCGTCCTCTTCCCGGGTTTCCCGTCTGCCTGCCCTGTCTCGTTCCTGCTGGGTTTTCCCCCTTGTTTCTTGTCTTGTCCGTGGATCCCCTGTTGTGTCCTGTGAGTTTCCTCTATTGGTTTAATTTCATTAAATATCTGTTGCACGCTACTCTGCCTGGTCTGCGTTTGAGTCCTCCACCATGCCCCGTGACACCCGTGCTGTAAAAGTCCTCTTTCTGTTCCCTAATTGCAGGACAATACATTAACTTGAAAGGTTATTGAATGTGTTCTGGAGACAAAATATGTTAGTTCACAGAGTTTATTTGTCAAAAGTAAGCTCATGAAAAAAAGTAAGCTTGTCAAGAATTAACCTCATAGCTCACATATACTGTGCTAACCTGTTAAAGGTATTTTCGATTGGAGGGGATGTCAGGTGACGAGACTGGCAAAAAGGTCTGAGGTCATCTAGTGGATGGTTTGAGGATGGCAGAGGAGAATACATGACCTGGATGGAGGACGTCCTTGCACACAAACTTATTAGAAGATGAGAAAAATATAATGTTTTTTTTGATTGACATCACTTCACACCTGAATGAACTGAATTTAAAGCTGCAGGGCAATTCAGTTAAATTCGTTTTTCTAAAATTCAGTACTTTATTTTTAAGATACACATTTTTCCAAAGCTTTCTGTTACGTAATTTAATCCAGCCCTAATTTTACTGAAAGCGAGATAACATTTATTTATTATTAGAGTATGTATTATTTATAATTCATCCAGTTCAATTTAAAAAATCTGATATTAAATGACTGAGATATTATTCAATTGAACTTTCTTTATTTGATTTGACAGTCAGTTGTTGAATACATACAGACGTTAATACAAATCACAGCGCAAGTTAGACAACATTGTGATGTTCTGGACCTTTGCATGAGGAAATTCTCTCTAACTGGACCTTGTTGAACTTTAATTGAATACCCCTGGTATAGTGTGTAAAAAGAAGTATAAAAAAGTCATAGTCGAAAAAAAGTGATGGTATACTTTGTGGAAACAAGGGAAAATAAATGTGTGTGAAAAGTTTTTTAAAAAGTCATAGTATATGTCCATTATAATCATAGTATTGTATGTCGAAAGAAGTGAAAAAAAGTCCTACTATAGTGTAGAATTGTTTTGTCAAATTTCAGTTATAGTATGTCGATACAAGTAAAAATAAGTCATAGTATAGTACAGGGGTGGGCAAACTTTTTGGCTCGGGGGCCACATTGGGTTTTAAAATTTGACAGACAGGCCGGGCCAGTAGCAGATGAATGGAGAGTGTTTGTGTGAACTAATATAAATTACAAGTAAAAGCCATGACCTAAAAAGTAAAGAGAACTTACATTTAATTTCAGTGGGAACAGTGTTGTTGGTCAACCTTTTTAGCCAGTGCATCAACGTTTGGTATCAGTTTGGTTGTGACAATTCTCAGAACAGATCTGAGGTGGGATCTTACACGGTATTTTTTTGATCACGTTAATGCATTTTGACAAAGTGTTTTTAGAGTAAAGGTTAATGACTGTTGTCTTTTTAGCAATTTGATTCTTTGAAGGGATCATGCTGATATTTGACTTTCACATCTAAAATGATCAGAGCTCTGCTCTGTCATGTCTTTCCTTGTCTCTCCCCCCTGTGTCACGGTGTGGGTACATCTCACTGGAGTCAGGAAACGTATCAGAATACCCTTATTTTATTGGCTAAACTGCATCACGTGACGTGATTTACAACGCATTGGTCGGTGTTTTTCCTGCACCGCTGAATAAGTGCCGTAAATGCTGGAAAGGAGCGTGAATAACTCCGCTGCATAAAGCAAAGGCCTGCTAGGGGTGTAACGGTTCACAAAATTCACGGATCGGTTCGGTACGATACAGTGGAGCCACGGTTCGGTACGTTTCGGTATGTTTTCAATACAGTAGAAAACTATGAATGCCAGAGAAACGTACTTGATTTTAAAATATATTTATTCATTAAAACTAACATCATAAAGCTATTCTTTGACTTTGAACAATGATGGAACTATACCCGAGTGACCCATCTTCTGGGGTGTCTTCTTAGCAACACATAAGCATAAAAAACAAAAACTGCTCCTTAAAAAATGTGACGTTAATCATAATTTTAGTATGAACAATGATGGTATACACCTGAGTGAACATGGCTCTTCATCTCATTCAGTGGTGAGGTAATGTGTGTTACAGTCAGGTAGCGTTGTGTCTGAAGAACATGGCTCTTCATCTCATTCAGTGGTGAGGTAATGTGTGTTACAGTCATGTAGCGTTGTGTAGCCCTCGACGTACAGGCATCCGTTGTCAGAGCAGCAAGCGGGTGCCTTGGACATTTGATTCTCTACTTGTGCTTGTTTTCTTGTACAAAGCGGGAATTACGGTTTGGCTGAAATGGGCTCGTGAAGGAGTAGTGTAACGGGGCTCAATAACATTCAGCAGGTTCATAAAGCGTTTTACACTACAGAGTCGGGTCTCATGTCCGCGGCTATAAATGTACCAATCGCCGTGGTGATCGCTTTAGCCCTAATCGGCAGGGAACAGCTGCTTAAATGCTTCGGGAGAGTTTGAAGTGTGTGTGCTGCTCCAGGTTTTCGTTTAGTTTCACCCACTGCCACACTGGGGTGATGTCGGCGTAAATGGGTTAACATGTTTGACATATTCCTACTGATGTAGCCTACACTCGTGTAGCAAATGCGACATAGCGTTGTTTTTTTATCCACCACTCTCTCACCATCGCCCTCATAGTTCACAGAGAAACCAAAGTGGCTCCAAACACCAGACCTGTAGGCCGTTGGAGGATCTTTTATTTCTGGTCTATTACTAGCCATGTTGCACCGAGCTAACGTTAGCTTCGTGTAGCGTGTCTCACAGCGCAAAGTGTTTATAACAAATACCACACATATTACGGTAATCAGCATTGCATATGTGTTAAACTGTTATTGGTGCATCTCCGGTCTGTCTTTGTTCATCCTGCATCGCTCTGTTCTGTTCTTTAATGTAACGTTACTGGAGCGACGGAGCCTCTCCAAGCTGTTAGCAGACTGTTGTGCTAGCAAGCAGGCTCGCGAGTGAGCTGTACCCAGCATGCAGTTCGGCGGTGACATTTTATAAATGTACAATTATTAGTATTACAAATTGTTTATGTGTCACAGACTTTTGTGTCGTGGTGTTTTGCTCTGTTAAAGAGCGTTGACTGTGGGTTATTAATTGTTGTGTTATAAATTTTGTTGTTTTATAAATTTAGCTACCTGTTGAAGACAGACAGCAGTTGTTTCAGCTATAGCTATGCTATGCGGTATGATGGTGTGTGAAGAATTCTTATCATACGGGAAATTAAAACCGGTATACCGCCCAGCCCTAGTCTTTATTATAGTTTGGACAATTTTGTACCAATATTTGAGGGCCGGATTCAAAAGCCCAACGGGTATAGCGGGCCATAGTTTGCCCATGCCTGGTATAGTACTTCATAAAAAGTCATAGTATACTCGGTCGAAAAAAGTCAGTATAATATGCCCCAAAAAAATGATATATGTTGGAAAAAAACCAAAGTCATAAAAAGTCATAGAATTTCGAAAAAAGTCATACTATACTATGTCAAAAGAAGTTATAAAAGGTAAAAATATAGTAATGTTGAATATTTTTTATTTAAATAGTCATAGTATAGGATGCTGAAAAAATAGTAAAAATATAGTATGTTGAAAAAGTCATAGTATAGTACAGGGGTATTCAATTAAAATTCACGAGGTCCATTTCGAGAGAATTTCCTCACGTAAAGGTCCGGAACATAACAATCACAGTTGTATTAACGTCTGTATGTAGTCTACAACTGACTGTCAAATCAAATATAGAAAGTGCAATTGAATAATATCTCAACAATATTTATTGTCAGTTTTCAAATTGAACTGGATGAATTATAATTAATAATCAAATACATGAATGTAAATAAATTAAAATATAGACTGGATTAAAAAATAAAATACATAACCGAAAGCTTTTAAAAATGTTGCATCTTAAAATGAAGTACTTCATTTTAGAAAGATGAACTGAATTGACCCGCAGCTTTAAATTCAGTTCATTCAGGTGTGAAGTTGTGTCACCCAAAAAAGCCACAATATTATATTCTTATCTTCTAAAAAGAGAAATGTGTGTGCAGGGACTTTATCTCTGGTTATTGAACCCACTTGTTTCAGCTCTATTCCTCTCAGTCATCAATAAGTCTATATAAGTAGTATAGCATGTCGAATAAGGTCATAGTATATTATGTCAAAAAAGTCATAAAAAAGTCATAGGATAGTACCTTGAAGAAAATTTGTAAAAAAGTCACAGTATAGTATGTCAAAACAAAGTCAGAAAACCGATTTAGTACATCGTAAAAAGTCATAGTAGTCAAATGCAAATTGGGTTATCTTTTCTTCCAATCAGAGCAGTGACACGTGCCACGCAAACAAAATAGAATTAATAGAAAGACATATTATTATTATTTGTCTTAACTATTATCCACCAAATAATTCAGTTCAAAACTGTTTTAAGGTCTTAAATCCATCAACTGACTAATTCCCAAACTCAGGTGCAGGTGAGATCTGGGTGTGGCTATAGAGTATATGGGATGCAATATATTAGCATTTGAATATGAATTTGCAAACATAGACAGTTTAACAATGTTAAAGGGATAATTTGTGGAGTTACTTGCAACAGCTTAAACTTTTGTTGTGACTTGTTGCATGTATGATTTAAAATATCTGCAAAACATTAGACACACATTTTTTTTTTTAATATACAGTGTTATTTCATAACTGCTAATGGGTCATAATGTGTGGAGTTTTCTGAAAACTGTGCCATGGAAAACATGGTGAACGCTGGACAAGCAAATAGTGAATTCATAAAAGGAGACATTATGTGCCCTTGATAAATAGAATGGAATGCTGGATGGAACATGCTTCTCGGAGCCAATGCTGACGGTGAGCGTTTGAACTGTGGGGAAGACTCAGTCGCGCTCCTGAGCCGTGCATGGTGATAGGTTGCTGTGTGGGGCAAGTCGCAGGCTGCCGTCAGCAGAGTGTAAAGATGGTCGGCCAGTCTTCAATGCTACCTGGGGGGCAGGAAGTCTGCATGCCAGTCTGCCTCAGAGCTCACTTCAGGCTTCCGGTGTGTCCGATGTAGGATGCTGTGGTAAGATGCTCGCACCAAACTCCTGTCGTGTAATCCAGTAGCATATCTGACCTGTAACTTTGGATTCAGAATAGATTTTGTCCGCTACCACTTTTCGTAATTTGGCTCAGGATGTTTGGTGCCACCATAATGATTTAAGGATTACCAAATCCCTCCTTGAATATCAAATTGTTAACATTGATTATTTACTTAGAGTTAAGTACAGTAAAACTTAGTTAGAGAGCTTTGCTTATAGGAGTGATATTTTGAAATATAGTATTTATAATCATACAGTTGTCAAATAATTAACTATGTAAAATGTTGGGAGTTACTCTAACTTCCTACATTAGGACAGTGTTGTTATGCTCTCATTCACTCACTCTTTGTGCTTTCTCGCTTCACAGGTTTCCATTGATCATGGTTATATCTGGTCCTGTGAGGAATTTAAGTTTTAAAGTGCTCCTAATTATGTGTTAGTGTATTTACTTGTAGGAGTGTGTTTGAGTGTCTGTGTGATCAGGTTTGAGGAATGTGCTGAGAGCGGGGGTTGGAAGAGGTGGCTGGGTGAGGTGTCAATAGGTCAAGAGCCAAGGAGGGGCTTATTGGACTTCAGCCAATCATTGAGCTGATTGATGAGCTGAGAAATGTAACTTTGGAGGGACAAAGGATCTTCGAATTGCAGGAGATCCTCAGACTTCCTCCGTACCATGGGGCAGATACACCAATCTGTTGTGTGGTGCGGACGGGGCCTCTATTTCGTGAAATATATATGTTTGTTTAGTAATTCATAGTGTGATTCAGTTTGTAACGGCATTTGCTTTTATTAGTATATTAAATTCCTTTTGATTTTAACTCAAACCAGCTGATTCGGCCCTGCTTGCTGATGAAAGAAAGAGAGCAAAGGGGGGAGCTGCTTCTTCTCCTCTGTTTGAGAAACTTTTGAACATAACACAAGCAAGGATGAAGAAGCGATATGACCAGCGAGCAGTCACACATTTGTTTCAGCCAGGTGACAGAGTATTGATTATTTTGCCTGTACCTTGTTCTGCACTTTCTACCAAGTTTTCCGGTCCTTATGTTGTAGAAAAGAAGCTAAATGAAACAAACTACGTTATCCAAACTCCGTACCGCAGGTGACGGACCAGAGTGTGTCACGTGAATATGATGAAGCAGTACCACCTCCGAGAAGGTCAACAAGGCTCATCCAAAGTCCATGAGTTAAAGACGGCAGTCTCACCTATAGCATCCATTTCAAAGGTGAGCACTCCTGATAATGGTGATGAAGATGGGTTGGTGATGCGTAATGCTACACCACAGGGGGCAAGGCTAAGTAATACTGAGGTATTGTCCCACTTGCCCCACTACTTGTCTCATCTCCCTGATGACCAGAGAGTGGATGTTATGGAACTTATTAAT
Organism: Leptoclinus maculatus; assembly: GCA_032191485.1. NCBI lineage: Eukaryota > Metazoa > Chordata > Actinopteri > Perciformes > Stichaeidae > Leptoclinus > Leptoclinus maculatus. The sequence goes on from JAVDOI010000013.1 coordinate 15,467,209, forward strand.
GATTTTCCGTGTCTGTTCAATGACATTCCCTCCCAAACTTCTGTCATAACTCACAACATTGTCTTGACTAACCCTATACCGATCAAGCAGCATGCCTATCGGGTAAATCCAATTAAGAGGGAAGTCATGAAGAAGGAGGTTGACTATCTGGTACAGAATGGATTTGCAGTACCAAGTTCCAGTCCATGGAGTTCTCCCTGTCTCCTGGATACCAAGTCTGATGGTAGTCCAAGATTTTTTATTGACCTTCGCAAGGTAAATGCTGTAACTGTTCCTGATGCACATCCATTACCTCTAATTGATGACTGCATTGATTACATTGGTCCTGCAACCTATGTGAGCAAACTTGACATGTTGAAAGGGTATTGGCAAGTTCCTTTAACCCGAACATGCTTCTGAAGTTTCAGCTTTTGTGACACCTGATCGTTTCCTACAGTATACCGTCATGCCATTTGGTATGTGTAACGCTCCTGCTACCTTTCAAAGACTAGTAAACGCAGTACTGGGAGACGTTCCACACTGCAGAGCATATCTTGATGATATTGTAGTCTATTCTGGGGACTGGGTTGGTCGGTCACATGACTACATTGAGAGAGGTTTTCAAGCATCTTTCTACTGCATCCCTAACACTCAATCTTGCCAAATGCGAGTTTGGAAAAGGAACTGTTCTCTATCTTGGTCAGCAGTTTGGTCAAGGACAGGTTTGTCCTGCGGAGGCCAAGCCTATTCTGGCTGAGACATGGCAGTCGGGTTAATCGGCAGCCAGCACTGAAACAGGTTCTGGCCCATTGATGGCTGCCGAATCTGGGCCGATTCTGGCATTATAGACGAGGGCCTATTCTGGCTGAGACATGGCAGCCGGGTTAATCGGCAGCCAGCACTGAAACAGGTTCTGGCCCATTGATGGCTGCCGAATCTGGGCCGATTCTGGCATTATAGAAATGGGCCTAAACTGGCTGAGACATGGCAGCTGGGTTAATCGACAGCCAGCACTGAAACAGGTTCTGGCCCGTTGATGGCTGCCGAATCTGGCATTATAGAAATGGGCCTTAACTGGCTGAGACATGGCAGCCGGGTTAATCGGCAGCCAGCACTGAAACAGGTTCTGGCACGTTGATGGCTGCCAAATCTGGGCCCAATCTAGCATGGGCCTTAACTGGCTAATTGATCAAATATTGTAATGTAGCCAAACAATCATCATATTGTAGGAGCGCAGGGATTAACCGAGTCGACAATTGTATCTTTTTGGCTGCTCACCTCTGTCGTCGTTTATTTCAACTCTCACAAACATTTCATCCCAAACACTGCCATCACCTCCTTTAAACCCAACATGACGTCACGTTGCCATGGTTATGCCACTCCCCTAGTCCTGCTGAATTATGTCAAGTGTCTTCAAAGAGTCCACTACATATGCCCCCCCAGAATTCACCAAGACTAGAGAAAACATAAAAAATAACAAGAATCAATGTCTCAGGGCCCGAATCAATCGACCAGGAGCAGGAGCCTGGGCGGCCGTCGGAGTAAGCTTCCGGGCCTTTTAGCGGTGTGCTGGAAGGGTAGGAGGACGGCCTTACCGGTTGGTCCAGGTCCAGATGTGCTTGTTTCAGGCAATCCACCAACACATGGTCCAGTTTCCCGCCAATGTCCACTTTGAAGGTTTTTTCCCCGGTCTCTAGTAGGCGAAACAGGCCCTCGTAGGGAGCTTTTAAAGGATCCATGGTGGCCGTCCTGGCGAATGAACACATATTCTGCTGCCTTAATGCTGGACAGGATATGCGACTGTGGGAGGCTGTGTTGCGACGTAGGCACAGGTGTGAACACTCTGGCTTTTTCCAGGAGAGTGGCCCGCTGCTGTGTCGCAGACCAAGGGTCTGTGACCTTGGGGATGAACTCCCCAGGGACCCGCAGCGGCTGGCCATAAACCAACTCGGCGGATGAAGCTTGAAGGTCCTCCTTGGGGGCTGTCCTGAGCCCCAATATGACCCATGGGAGCCTGTCCACCCAGCTGCCGTCCTTGAGGCTGGCCCGGAGAGCAGCTTTCATTGAGCGATGGAACCGCTCACACAACCCATTAGCCTGTGGGTGATAGGCAGTAGTCCGTGGAGCTTCACCCCTAGGCTTTCTGCCACTGCGTTTCAGAGCTCCGACGTAAACTGTGGGCCTCGGTCCGAGGAAACATCAGCTGGGGCACCAAACCTGGCGACCCAAGTCCCAATGAACACCCGAGCCACCTCATCCGATGTCGTTGATGACAGTGAGACGACCTCCGGCCAACGAGTGGTTCGTCTACCATGGTGAAGAGATGTGTGAAACCATGGGACAGAGGAAGAGGTCCAACAAGGTCCACATTAACATGATCGAAACCTCCTTTCTGGAACCGAGAACTGTGCCAATGGGGCCTTTATGTGGCGGTGCACCTTGGAGCGTTGGCACACCACGCAAGTCTTGGCCAACTTTCGCACATCCTTCTTAAGCCCGTGCCACCTTAAGCTGCCACCAACCTCTGAGATGCCCTCTTGCCGAAGGTGTGACAGACCATGAATAGCGTCAAAAACCTGCCGTCTCCATCTGGTTGGAATGACCGGCCGTGGCTGACCTGTGGAGACGTCGCACAGGAGCGTGGTGCCTGTTTCGCCTAAAGAAACCTCCTCCAACCGCAGTCCCATTGTTGCCGTCCTCAATGCCTGAACGTCTGGGTCTGAAACTTCTTCCTCAGCAATCCTTGCATAGCCCAGTCCTAAGTGAACAGGCCAAATGATGGCCCTGGACAAACAGTCTGCGTCCAGGTTTTGCTTGCCTGCCATGTCTGTGGTAAACTCCGAGATGAAGGAGAGCTGGCGCTGCTGGCGTGCGGACCATGGTTCGGTCCTTGTACTCATAGCGAATGTCAATGGCTTGTGATCCACAAAAGCTGTGAATTTCCGAGCCTCTAGCAGGAACTAGAAATGACAAATGGCAAGAAAGAGGCCAAGGAGTTCTCGATCAAAGGTGCTGTACTTCCGCTCGTTAGGACGCAACTGTCGACTGAAAAAAGCGAGTGGCTGCCATGCCCCTTTCACCCACTGCTCGTACACTGCGCCAACCGCGTAGTCTGAAGCGTCCGTGGTGATGGCGATCGGAGCCTTGGGTGATGGATGTACCAGCATTGTTGCATTTGCAAGAGCTGTCTTGGCATCCACAAACGCCTGGTTCCTCTCCTCGGTCCAGTCAACAGCCTGTTTAACAGCCTTGCCTTTCAGGGCTTCGAAAAGGGGCCGCATCAACAGTGCCGCCCGGGGAATAAAGCGATGGTAAAAGTTCACCATGCCTAAAAACTCCTGCAGGGCCCTCAACGTGAGCTGGCGTTGAAAGTTGGTCACCGCGTCCACCTTCGATGGACCACCCCGTGATGCGGTATCCAAGAAAGTCGATGGTGGTCAACCCAAACGGGCACTTAGCCGGGTTGACGATCAACCCGTGCTGGTTGAGTTGATCAAACAGAGTCCGGAGGTGAGACATATGCTCTGCCCTTGATGAACTGGCAACCAGGATGTCGTCCAGCTAGACAAACAAGAAAGGCAGGTCCCTAAGCACAGTGTCCATAAGGTGCTGGAAAGCCTACGCTGCATTTTTGAGGCCAAACGGCATCCTCAAAAACTCGAACAGGCCGAAAGGAGTGATCAGCGCTGTCTTGGGAATGTCCAGAGGGTGAATGGGCACTTGATGGTAACCCCAGACAAGGTCCACCTTAGAAAACACCACGCTACCTGACAAGAGGGCAGAAAAGTCCTGAATGTGCGAAACTGGATGGTTATGACGATATCACCGCACAGGCGCCACCCGCCACCAGGCTTTGGTGCAATGTGCAGGGTTGAAGCCCACGGGCTGTTGGAGCGGTGAATGATGCCCAGGCACTCCATGTTGTCAAACTTCTATTGTTTCTGTTTTTATCATGTAAAGTGTCATTGAGTACCTTTTTAAAGTACTATACAAATAAAAAGTATTATTATTATTGAAATTAATAATAGAAACATGGGGGACTACATTTAATGAATTTACTGTTAATCAGACCACAAAATTAGCTAGCTAGCACACCCTTTTGTCCCTCAGCCTCACTCCCAACCGCTAGATGAAACTATATACCCCGGGCGCCTGTCATTGGCAGCCCACTGCTCCCTATATACAGGGATGGGTCAAATGCAGAGAAAAATTTCCCCCATAAAGGGATAAATATAGTGTAATAAATGAAAAAAATTATACAGCATATCTGCTCTACAGGATTGTTTTGAATACAGACTGGAACATGTTCAGGGATGGTGCCATCCAGCAGAACAACATTAATCTGAATTAATATACATCACATATCTGCTGTGTCAAGGGCACTTTTGTGTCATTTCTGTATCCTTTTAACACACACATGTAGTATGACAATGAATCAGCCCACACATGAGTGTGTTAGCATGGCAAAATATATTTTTTAAGAATTCAGTTTCTACAATTTTTAATATTTAATGTATGAATAAGTCATCTGAAAATGGACTTGAAATCAAATTATTGCTTTCCAAATATAAAATGTGTACCCCCCTGAGACTTGTTAAAGCGGGTACAGTGGACTGCCTTGACCAATCACGGTTGAGCTATTTCAAATGTTTCAAGTTGCAACCGTCAAACTGCCCTTTTCGCTGCTGGCTGCCAAAGAAGATGGACGTCTCAGAGGAGGACATTCCAACACTACTGGTAAGTTGTTGGCGTTGATTATATTACAAAAACAGTGGCTCAATATTTTAATGGAAGTGTGTGTAACGTAGTGTGTGCAGTCCAGCGGCGCTTGGCCAAACTCTTCGCCCCGTGCTGCAGCGCTCGGAGCTACCCGCCCGCTTGCCGGTGTTATGTCCCTACTGGTTTCTGAACCTACTGGTTTCTCCTCCGTGTGCAGCAGCTGTTTTCTGCCTCTGTCGCCAGATTCGTCAAACATTCACAAACATATTGCTGCAGATCTATAATCCACATCTCATATTCATTACGCGGATTGTAATGAGCACTTATACATTAAGAAATATATTGAAGAAAATATATTTATGGAAAGATCGCAACAACCTGGATTCGAACTCTATGGAGCAAAATAGCAATAAATCCAAAGACAGTCGCGCTACGCGATCCGCCACTTGCTCTTAGAAATACATCAGTCATTCAGGTATTTATCCATTCAGTCATACCTCGTCAGTGTGCAGGGAACGTTTTGGTTTGGGGTGAACTGAAATTACTGGTTACCTCTCTGAACACTTCCAAACATATTTATCAATGCTTTTTTGCGAGGCTTCGGCCATACACCACCAACGCATTTTGACAAAAACAAATGTACTTTTGGACGATTATACCGTGACGATCGTTCTGTGAAAATACTCTAAATAATTGCGAACTCTTGTCTCCGAAATCAACTTACTTTGTTGACAAATTTGCCACGGTCGGTTAGGATACGTTATGGGGCACCATGCTTAAAAAATATATATATTATGCACAATGTCACTACTTCAGCTCTCTTAGTTCTTAGAGGGTAGACTTCTAGCCACTTTGTGAAGTAGTCCACACACATGCGTAACTGATCCATCCAGACTAGTTTGAAGGGCTCAGTCACCTTAGAATGCAAACCAAAGCTTAACACCAACAAGACTCCATACAACATGTTACATTGAATGTTTATTCACCTCTATGGGTTATACTGAATTGTCTCCTTCATAGAGGTCCTGTTTTTCTGGCAGGCATCACATTGGGCAATCTAACAAAGTGAAACAATTGAGAACACTCTGATATTGAATATGTAAATATTACCATAAGCTTAAGAACGTATAGCTCATCTTTGTTGAAATATGTCGGATAGATGTTGCTTTGCTTGAACTCAAGCAATTAGTTCACTCTGAGGGTCCATCGGTGCTTTCTTTAAATTGTTTGTTTGTTTGCTAGCTGTACAAAATCATTTTCTAGTGAGCAAATGTCGTATTAACCTCATTGTCCTTTTATACTGACATTGCTAATTAATTAATTAGCAACGTTTAATTAATTACGTGATTGCTTGATCCTGAATTTTGCACGGTGTATTTTCATTTTTATGTCTGTGAAGCACTTTTTAAACTGTAATATGTAAAGTGGCAGATTGCGTAGCGCGACCGTCTTTGAATTTATTACTATTTTGCGCCACAGAGTTCGAATCCAGGTTGTTGTGATCTTTCCATAAATATATTTTCTTCAATGTATTTCTTCATACGTGGCTGTGATGTAGTGCTCACTTATACAATTGTAATCCGCGTAATGAAGATGTGGATTATAGATCTCCAGCAATAAGTTTGTGAATGTTTGACGAATCTGGTGACAGAGGCAGAAAACAGCTGCTGCGCACGGAGGAGAAACCAGTAGGTTCAGAAACCAGTAGGGACGTAACACCGGCTCCGGCTAAACATCGCTGTTGAGACCCGACTCTTCCTGAAACGATCAAAGTCGGAATCCGTCATAGTCTCAGTTACCCACAACTAGATGTTGTTTAAAAGGTAAGGGAAATAGTATCGCTTCGCATCTGCTTAGCTGAAATGACAACTGACATCAGCAGAGAGGAGAACACTATTTAAAGTTTGACAGCAACGATATGATTGGCTTCAGGAACCGGTGTGCAGAATCTGTTTGGTTACTTAAAAGTGCACGCCCCCAATCAGCTGGTAGAGTAATTACAAGGAGAGGAGAGACAGAGATTATGCATGCGTGTCTACCTGACTGAACTTGCGCTTGAGCTACATAACCATTACAAAGATATAGTTTGTTCACTTTTGATAACTGTCACAAGATATATTTTGTTCACTTTTTACAATCATCACAATATATAACTTGTTTACACTTTTTATAACATTGTAAAATGTAAACTTTTTTATTTCATATTAGATGTGATCTAACAAACTGTTTTACTTCATGATAGAGGTGATAGAAACATAGCCTGATAGCCTGCTTAGACACTTTATGTAACATAGTCACTTGCCTTGTATGGTGCTTTGGTTCTACCAGGACCAAACCAGTTACAACCAGTTACATTCTGTTGCTAACTCTGGTACAAGATGTTTCCTGTATTTGTGATGCATGAGATTAAGGGGAGAATAGGATAAAAGAGGCAGGAAAACTGTGAGCTTCAGCTTTTTTCCCCCATCTGTAGAGACGGGACATTTTTCTTCATAAGAAGTTAGAAAGCCCGGTTTAAAGGGAGAGATTTCCTTAATAGACCCTTAGGGGTCTTGCCCCTAAGGGTCTTGCCCTATTCAGAGATCGGAGAGAAGACAGCATGAGAAAAAAGAAAAACCACACAGCGAGAGCTGAGTGAGAGACCCTGAAAACAAGCAGGGATATTAAGCATTAGTTTTAATACCACTGAGAGTGTTTCATTGAATTTAAATTGTTTTATGTGATTGCTTTGGAAAAACTTGAATAAAACCACAAAATCCACTTTTGGCCTCTTCCCAGCCTGAAAAGAGCATAAAAGGCTGAGAATGTACCTTAAACCAGTAAAGGTGTGTAAACAGCAGGTTCTGATGAAAACATCATGAAACAGTGAAATCAACTGTCCTGAGCCACTTTTTTGTAGAAAATCTTTGAAACTATGTTTACTTTCACAAAATCCACTTTTGGCCTCTTCCCAGCCTGAAACGTCTTTTGAGAGCATAAAAAAAAAACATAGTTTTAAAGATTTTCTTCAAAGAAGTGGCTCAGGACAGTTTATTTCACTGTTTCATGATGTTGTCATTAGAACCTGCTGTTTACACACCTTTACTGGTGTAAGGTACATTCTCAGCCTTTTTATGCTCTTAAAAGACGTTTCAGGCTGGGAAGAGGCCAAAAGTGGATTTTGTGAAAGTAAGCATAGTTTCAAAGATTTTCTTCTAAAAAGTGTCTCAGGACAGTTGATTTCACTGTTTCATGATGTTTCCATTAGAACCTGCTGTTTACACACCTTTACTGGTTTAAGGTACATTCTCAGCCTTTTTATGCTCTGTTTGGCCCGAGAGCCCCCCCTACAGGGAGGCTACTGGTGCCGAAATATAATATTTCCACAGCCATGCAGCATACCGTTTGAAAGAAGAATTTCTCATGTAGCGAAGCATGTGTAACACTTTACACACTCAAAACACAATAAAACACGATATAACACAACCTCCTGCGATATTCCGTCACTTTTTCGAGTTCATTTGGCCGAGACACGCATCAGAAATAGCCCCTCAAAAGACGTTTCTCAATTGTCCAGGCTAAAGCTACATACTTTGCAACAATAGCATTCGACCACGCTTCGAACCTATATTTCGGATTTCCTCTCCGGGAAACCGTTCAAAAGTTACCCGGGGGACAGCAGCCCCGAGCAACAATCACACTGCCGAATAATTCTGGGTTGGTACTCACATTTGTGAAGCAAAATCATCAAACCGTGTCCTTAAACACCTTTTTGACCGCTGATTCAGCTCCTGCTATCCATTTCCTGTCTAATAAACTTGTGAAAAAAAGAAAGTGGGGTCAAATAAGCCCGGGGGACCACATTCCAGCGAGGCAGTCTCGCGGATTTACACGCCGGCCCCTCGGCTTAGATCGTCATTTTCCGGAAAACTAAAGACTTCCTCGTAAATCTGTTAACGCCATTCGATTGGCCACATCCAGACACGTGCATAGACGTTTCGTATGAAGAAATCGACCAATCAGGGGCTCTACAACGGCCCAATACACAACCGCTATGGCGCAAATTCTCCCGTAGCTCGCCGGCCTGGAGAGGCTTTGGAGACGGTTCCAGCTCTCCAAAATGATTTCTAACTGCTGTATGTGATAGATTGTGCATGTAGAAGGATAAAGGAAGTTAAATATATAGTTATTTAGGTTGTAAAAGTACAATGGAACAGCTGGAGAGGCAGTTTCTCACATGATGAGATGGGTGTAGTATTTTCGAGAATCAGCCCAAAAAACGGCTAGGGCCCAACTCTTAAAAGACGTTTCAGGCTGGAAAGAGGCCAAAAATGGATTTTGTGAAAGTAAACATACTTTCAAAGATTTTCTTCAAAAAAGTGTCTCAGGACAGTTGATTTCACTGTTTCATGATGTTTTCATTAGCACCTGCTGTTTACGCACCTTTACTGGTTTAAGGTACATTCTCAGCCATTTATGCTCTTTTCAGGCTGGGAAGAGTCCAAAAGTGGATTTTGTGAAAGTAAACACAGTTTCAAAGATTTTCTTCAAAGAAATGGCTCAGGACAGTTGATTTCACTGTTTCATGATGTTTTCATCAGAACCTGCTGTTTACACACCTTTACTGGTTTAAGGTACATTCTCAGCCTTTTATGCTCTTTTCAGGCTGGGAAGAGGCCAAAAGTAACCCTAACCCTAACCTTATCTTCAAAAAAGTGGCTCAGGACAGTTGATTTCACAGTTTCATGTCATTTTCATGAATATCTGCTGCTTTCAGCACTTTACTGCCTTAGAGATGCATTTTCACTTTTTATGCTCTTAAAATACGTTTCAGGCTGAGAGGAGGCCAAACGTGGATTTTTGAAAGTAAACATAGTTTCAAAGATTTTCTTCAAAAAAGTGGCTCAGGACAGTTGATTTCAGTTTCATGTCATTTTCATGAATATCTGCTGTTTTCAGCACTTTACTGCCTTAGACATGCATTTTCACTTTTTATGATCTCAAAAGACGTTTCAGGCTGAAGGAGGCCAAACGTGGATTTTTGAAAGTAAACATAGTTTTAAAGATTTTCTTCAAAAAAGTGTCTCAGGACAGTTGATTTCACAGTTTCATGTAATTTTCATGAATATCTGCTGCTTTCAGCACTTTACTGCCTTAGAGATGCATTTTCACTTTTTATGCTCTTAAAAGACATTTCAGGCTGAGAGGAAGCCAAAAGTGGATTTTGTGAAAGTAAACATAGTTTAAAGATTTTCTTCAAAAAAGTGGCTCAGGACAGTTGATTTCACAGTTTCATGATGTTTTCATTAGAACCTGATGCTTTCAGCTCTTTACTGCCTAAAGATGCATTTTCACTTTTTATGCTTTTCAAAGAAGTTAAGTTGCGTGATGGAGGTTGACTGTGTCATTATGAGCAATGGTCAGAAATAGATCCTCAATCTAAAACACCACAGCATTTTTAAAGTAAGGTACATGTGCAATGAAAACATGCAAACATACCTGGTATGATCTTTTAATGAATGACTACTCAAACTGTCTATCCAAAAGGTTGGGAGCTTTTGTTCTAAAACATGAAGAAGCAGGACAAATATATGTAACTAACTCACTGCATCTTGTACGCTGTGTGTGTGTGTGCAGATGAGGTAAGTTGTGTGGATCCAGCAGTGTGTCTGAGTGTGTGTGGAACTTCAGTTGGCTGCTCCAACATTGCCTACCCTAAACTAGTGGTGGAGCTAATGCCAACACAAACACACCTGCGTTCCTAATACAAGCTCAGAACTGATGTAGTGTAGAGTGTGAGATAGTCCACTGTTGGAAAAATTCACTCGAGACCGATGGAAAATCATTAATCACAGGACATTTATTCTTGCAAGGAGACAGAGTTGATTCACATCAGGATATGCATCAAGGCCGCTCGGAGTTCTGACTCTGAGCTTCTGATATTTATACTGAGTAAACAACATGCAATGGCTGGCACAGGATTGGTTTACAATGAGGTCTTCGTCACAAAAGGTGACACAAACACACACACACAAAATGGCGTCCACACCATGTAGTCTGGGAAGAGAACTTCACTTGAGCATATGTTCTGGCACAAAGGTCTCTTTCTCAAAACAACTCTGTGTCTATCTTCCTTATTATCATTTACAGGCTGAGAATGCTTTCTTTCCCAGACGCTGTGTAATGTCAGAGTAAGTTCACAAACACACACATTCACATGAGGACGCAGGCCATAAAGTTCAAGTGAGGACACCAGACTTTGTGAGCACACATATTATAATTAGTCATTTCGATTTTTGACTCTAACATCCACACAAGCCGGAGAGTGATAAATGGGTCAAACAAACACAGGACTTTTGTCAAGGAGACCATTGTTGTAAACATGCGTAACTAAGTTGTTGTTAGTCAAGTGAGTCGTTAGTTTCGTAAGTCACAAGACTCAGACTCTCTTTTCCTAAACCAACAGTAAATAAATGGTTTTGTTGCCTAAACCATTTAGGTGGAAATTCATTTTTTGTATAAGACAGGTATGCATGTAATGAGCGTCCCTGACACATCCAAAACTGACACTAGAGGGGAACGTACAGTCATTGTTTGAAGCTTAGTAGCAGTGAATGCGGTATTTGACACATTAGGGTGAGAATGTGTTGAGTATTGAAAGCACACTTGTGGTTCAGGGGCCGCTTGCCTCAAGGCCCGCTCTCTTCTCCCTCCATCTCGATCGGATGCCAGCTGGAGCCATCGCTTTATAAAGCGCTCCGTTTCTCCATCGCTTGCATTTGCGGTTACAGAATTACGACGGACTGATTCGTTAAAAGGAAGAGATACAACGCTCACTGGCCATGTTCATTAAAAACTAGTCAGACAGACAGTTAGATGGACTGAGTGAGTGAGTGGGAGAGACAGACAGGCAGAGAGAGAGACAGGCAGACAGACAGGCAGAGAGAGACAGGCAGAGAAAGACTGTATGTCTGTCTGTCTCTTGAACATGGCCTGAAACTGATTTCACAGTTTCATGTCATTTCCATGAATATCTGCTGCTTTCAGCACTTTGCTGACTTAGAGATGCATTTTCACTTTTTATGCTCTTAAAAGACGTTTCAGGCTGAGAGGAGGCCAAAAGTGGATTTTGTGAAAGTAAACATAGTTTCAAAGATTTTCTTCAAAAAAGTGGCTCAGGACAGTTGATTTCACAGTTTCATGTCTTTTCATGAATATCTGCTGCTTTCAGCACTTTACTGCCTTAGAGATGCATTTTCACTTTTTATGCTCTTAAAAGACGTTTCAGGCTGAGAGGAGGCCAAAAGTGGATTTTTTAAAGTAAACATAGTTTCAAAGATTTTCTTCAAATAAGTGGCTCAGGACAGTTGATTTCACAGTTTCATGTCATTTACATGAATATCTGCTGCTGTCAGCACTTTACTGCCTTAGATATGCATTTTCACTTTTTATGATCTTAAAAGACGTTTCAGGATGAGAGGAGGCCAAAAGTGGATTTTGTGAAAGTAAACATAGTTTCAAAGATTTTCTTCAAAAAAGTGACTCAGGACAGTTGATTTCACAGTTTCATGTCATTTCCATGAATATCTGCTGCTTTCAGCACTTTGCTGACTTAGAGATGCATTTTCACTTTTTATGCTCTTAAAAGACGTTTCAGGCTGAGAGGAGGCCAAAAGTGGATTTTGTGAAAGTAAACATAGTTTCAAAGATTTTCTTCAAAAAAGTGGCTCAGGACAGTTGATTTCACAGTTTCATGTCATTTTCATGAATATCTGCTGCTTTCAGCACTTTACTGCCTTAGATATGCATTTTCACTTTTTATGATCTTAAAAGACGTTTCAGGATGAGAGGAGGCCAAAAGTGGATTTTGTGAAAGTAAACATAGTTTCAAAGATTTTCTTCAAAAAAGTGACTCAGGACAGTTGATTTCACAGTTTCATGGTGTTTTCATTAGAACCTGCTGCTTTCAGCACTTTACTGCCTTAGATATGCATTTTCACTTTTTATGATCTTAAAAGACGTTTCAGGATGAGAGGAGGCCAAAAGTGGATTTTGTGAAAGTAAACATAGTTTCAAAGATTTTCTTCAAAAAAGTGGCTCAGGACAGTTGATTTCACAGTTTCATGTCATTTTCATGAATATCTGCTGCTTTCAGCACTTTACTGCCTTAGAGATGCATTTTCACTTTTTATGCTCTTAAAAGACGTTTCAGGCTGAGAGGAGGCCAAAAGTGAATTTTTTTAAAGTAAACATAGTTTCAAAGATTTTCTTCAAATAAGTGTCTCAGGACAGTTGATTTCACAGTTTCATGGTGTTTTCATTAGAACCTGCTGCTTTCAGCACTTTACTGCCTTAGATATGCATTTTCACTTTTTATGCTCTTAAAAGACGTTTCGGTAGCACTTTATAATAACTACACACTATGAAGCATTAGTTAAGCATGAGTAAACACTTAATTCATCATTTATAAAGCATTGTTACTACATTAATAATTCATTAGTATGCAGTTCATAACAACAGTTATGAATTTTTTATTCTTGATTAATAAGCTTGTCTATTATGTGTTCTATTATTGTGTTTTCATACTTTATAAATGATGGATTCCCCATTTGTAAATGAAGTATTATATATTTTACAAACCAATTAAATATAGGATTAACCCTAACCCCTAACCCTAACCCTAACCCCTAACCCTAACCCTAACCCTAACCCAACCCTAACCCTAGCCCTAACCCTAATCCCTAACCCAACCCTAACCCTAACCCTTACCCTAACCCTAACCCTAACCCTAACCCCTAAACCCAACCCTAACCCTAACCTGGAGGGCCACGCCCTCCACTAAACCTAACCCTAACCCTAACTCCTAACCCTAACCCAACCCTAACCCTAACCCTAACCCAACCCTAACCGCCCCTAGTACTCGGCAAGACATTTGGCCTACTTGCCATGTTTCCGTTAGGACAAAAATAGCCGTTTTCTTCCGTAAATTAGGGTAAGAAATAAAGCCGCTAAAAATCGGAAACGCACGGGTTCAGATACCATCTAAATCCTCCTTCCACGTGGGAAAATTGCGGTCTGTTCGGACTGTCGGTATCCGGGTTATGATTTTCCAAAGTTTCGGAAGCTGTAGGCCCATTGGCAGTTCACCGTTTGTGTCCACCAGGGGGCAAAACACTTCGGACACCCCGGAACATAACAGACATCTGGGCGGGACAGAAGGACCACAAAGGGCCATCTGGGGAGGGTGTCCCTTAAATGTCCTTATGTGTACCCTGCTGGCAAGGGACAGCTGGGACCAACTGGGACATTTGGCGGGACAGCTGGGACCAGCAGGGACATTTGGGCGGGACAGCTGAGACCAGTAGGGACAGTTCAGGGCCATTTCCGTGGAACTTTGGATCGACATTTTAAACTGCCGTATCTTCTCAACCGTTCGATATCCAGCTCTGAAAAGTAGATATCTTGGACCAACGCTTAATTGTATGGAATCAATATTTTGGGACATTTGGTCAGTATCATTGGTCACATGAGATTCCATAATAATGTAGTCGGAATGGCCGTTTCTGACTTGTAAATAAACTGACATTTGACCTGGAATATCTCCACAACCCTTTGGGCTAGGAAGCTGACATTTGGCCTGTACTATCATCCTAAAGGATAGATCCATTGGTATGAACATGAAAAGGATTAAAAAAGGATTGGATAGCCCAAAGCACATTGGAGATATTGTTTGGGAGAGATGGGTACCATATCGCTTGGGATAATTGGCATACATGGTCAGCCCATATACATGTAGTTGAAATGGCCATTTTTGAGTTGTAACTCATCCTTATAATTCAGAAAAGTGTCCCTCCGACTACATTTGTATGGGCCGACCATGTAGGCCAACCGTCCTAGGGGTTAGGTTACTAATTGTAACCCTTGTATGGTAGAAATGAGAACAAATGGGGCATTCGGGTATGGGACATGTGGCCTACATGGTCAGCCCATATACATGTAATTGAAATGGCCGTTTTTGAGTTGTTAGGGAATGGCAGCTGAAAAAGGGACATTTCCACTTCTTTTCTGTAGGCGAAATGGCCAATCCCTTATAATGTACAAAGTGCCATTCTGACTACATTTGATTGGGACTATTGGCCTAAATGGGATTCCCATCAAATGTAGTTGAGATTGCCGTTTTTGAGTTGTTAGGGAAAGGAAGCTGAAAAACGGACATTTCCCCTTCTTTTCCGTAGGCGAAATGGCCATTCCCTTATACTTTACAAAAATGCCATTCTGACTACATTTGATTGGGCTTTCATTTAGGCCAATCGTCCTAGGGGTTAGGTTACTAACCGTAACCCTTAACACAAAAAAACAAAACAAAAACTTCAAAGTATTTAGAAGTTTTTTTTGCACCCCTGGTACTCTAAATGACTACCAGAACGATGGGGGAAGTCAGGCAACTGCTCTAGACCGCGCCAGGGCCTCGAAATGGGCCAGAACTCCAAAAACACAAAAAAACACAAAAAAAACTTCAAAGTATTTCGAATTTTTTTTTGCGCCCCTGGTACTCTAAATGACTACCAGAACGATGGGGGGAGTCAGGCAAGTGCTCTGGACCACGCCAGAGCCTCGAAATCGGCCAGAACTCCAAAAACACAAAAAAACACAAAAAAAACTTCAAAGTATTTCGAAGTTTTTATAGGTTACTAACAGTAAGCCTTAGGTTACTAAATGTAACCCATTCCTGTCATTCCGACTACATTTGTATGGGCCGACCATGTAGGCCAACCGTCCTAGGGGTTAGGTTACTAATTGTAACCCTTGTATGGGACATGTGACCTACATGGTCAGCCCATATACATGTAATTGAAATGGCTGTTTTTGAGTTGTTAGGGAAAGGTAGCTGAAAAAGGGACATTTCCACTTCTTTTCTGTCCGCGAAATGGCCATTCCCTTATAATGTACAAAATGCCATTCTGACTACATTTGATTGGGACTATTGGCCTAAATGGGAGCCCCATCAAATGTAGTTGAAATGGCCATTTTTGACTTGTAACTCATCCTTATCATTCAAAAAAGTGTCCCTCCGACTACCTTTGTATGGGCCGACCATGTAGGCCAACCGTCCTAGGGGTTAGGTTACTATTTGTAACCCTTGTATGGGACATGTGACCTACATGGTCAGCCCATATACATGTAGTTGAAATGGCCATTTTTGAGTGGTTAGGGAATGGCAGCTGAAAAACGGACATTTCCCCTTCTTTTCTGTAGGCGAAATGGCCATTTAGTTTGACCTATTATCCCATAGAAAACAAAGGGCTAGTAGGCTGAAATTTGGACTACACTACCATCTCAAAGTCTTGATCCACTGGTATGAAAATGAAAATGATTGGAGAAAGTGCATTTTTTTGAATTATCAGGCATACAAGTCCAATGCATTAATATGCCTGAAAATTCACAGTCATTCGATTTGCTTGAAACTCTGCACACTAGGAGGGCTCCTCCAAGGCATGCCCCCTCATCAGTTTCAGCCTCCTAGCCCAGAGCATACTGTAGATATGGGCCACTTGGGTCGGGACTGTTGGCCTACATGGTCAGCCCATATACATGTAATTGAAATGGCCTTTTTTGAGTTGTTAGGGAATGGCAGCTGAAAAAGGGACATTTCCACTTCTTTTCTGTCCGCGAAATGGCCATTCCCTTATACTTTACAAAAATGCCATTATGACTACATGTGATTGGGCTTTCATTTAGGCCAATCGTCCTAGGGGTTAGGTTACTAACCGTAACCCTTAACACAAAAAAACAAAACAAAAACTTCAAAGTATTTAGAAGTTTTTTTTGCACCCCTGGTACTCTAAATGACTACCAGAACGATGGGGGAAGTCAGGCAACTGCTCTAGACCGCGCCAGGGCCTCGAAATGGGCCAGAACTCCAAAAACACAAAAAAACACAAAAAAAACTTCAAAGTATTTCGAATTCTTTTTTTGCGCCCCTGGTACTCTAAATGACTACCAGAACGATGGGGGGAGTCAGGCAAGTGCTCTGGACCACGCCAGAGCCTCGAAATCGGCCAGAACTCCCAAAACACAAAAAAACACAAAAAAAACTTCAAAGTATTTCGAAGTTTTTATAGGTTACTAACAGTAAGCCTTAGGTTACTAAATGTCACCCATTCCTGTCATTCCGACTACATTTGTATGGGCCGACCATGTAGGCCAACCGTCCTAGGGGTTAGGTTACTAATTGTAACCCTTGTATGGGACATGTGACCTACATGGTCAGGCCATATACATGTAATTGAAATGGCTGTTTTTGAGTTGTTAGGGAATGGCAGCTGAAAAACGGACATTTCCCCTTCATTTCTGTAGGCGAAATGGACATTCCCTTATACTTTACAAAAATGCCATTATGACTACATGTGATTGGGCTTTCATTTAGGCCAACCGTCCTAGGGGTTACAAAAGGCCATCTGGGGAAGGTGGCCCTTAAATGTCCTTATGTGTACCCCGCTGGCAAGGGACAGCTGGGACCAACTGGGACATTCAGCGGGACAGCTGGGACCAGCAGGGACATTTGGGCGGGACAGCTGAGACCAGTAGGGACAGTTCAGGGCCATTTCCGTGGAACTTTGGATCAATATTTTAAACTGCCGTATCTTCTCAACCGTTCGATATCCAGCTCTGAAACGTAGATATCTTGGACCAACGCTTAATTGTATGGAATCAATATTTTGGGACATTTGGTCAGTATCATTGGTCACTTGAGATTCCATAATAATGTAGTCAAAATGGCCGTTTCTGACTTGTAAATAAACTGACATTTGACCTGGAATATCTCCACAACCCTTTGGGCTAGGAAGCTGACATTTGGCCTGTACTATCATCCTAAAGGATAGATCCATTGGTATGAACATGAAAAGGATGAAAAAAGGATTGGATAGCCCAAAGCACATTGGAGATATTGTTTGGGAGAGATGGGTACCATATCGCTTGGGATAATTGGCCTACATGGTCAGCCCATATACATGTAGTTGAAATGGCCATTTTTGACTTGTAACTCATCCTTATCATTCAAAAAAGTGTCCCTCCGACTACCTTTGTATGGGCCGACCATGTAGGCCAACCGTCCTAGGGGTTAGGTTACTATTTGTAACCCTTGTATGGGACATGTGACCTACATGGTCAGCCCATATACATGTAATTGAAATGGCCGTTTTTGAGTTGTTAGGGAATGGTAGCTGAAAAAGGGACATTTCCACTTCTTTTCTGTCCGCGAAATGGCCATTCCCTTATACTTTACAAAAATGCCATTATGACTACATGTGATTGGACTTTCATTTAGGCCAACCGTCCTAGGGGTTAGGTTACTAATTGTTACCATTGTATGGTAGAAATGAGAACAAATTGGGCATTCGGGTATGGGACATGTGGCCTACATGGTCAGCCCATATACATGTTGTTGAAATGGCCATTTTTGAGTTGTTAGGGAATGGCAGCTGAAAAACGGACATTTCCCCTTCTTTTCTGTAGGCGAAATGGCCATTTAGTTTGACCTATTATCCCATAGAAAACAAAGGGCTAGTAGGCTGAAATTTGGACTACACTACCATCTCAAAGTCTTGATCCACTGGTATGAAAATGAAAATGATTGGAGAAAGTGCATTTTTTTGAATTATCAGGCATATAAGTCCAATGCATTAATATGCCTGAAAATTCACAGTCATCCGATTTGCTTGAAACTCTGCACACTAGGAGGGCTCCTCCAAGGCATGCCCCCTCATCAGTTTCAGCCTCCTAGCCCAGAGCATACTGTAGATATGGGCCACTTGGGTCGGGACTGTTGGCCTAAATGGTCAGCCCATATACATGTAATTGAAATGGCCGTTTTAGAGTTGTTAGGGAATGGCAGCTGAAAAAGGGACATTTCCACTTCTTTTCTGTCCGCGAAATGGCCATTCCCTTATAATGTACAAAATGCCATTCTGACTACATTTGATTGGGACTATTGGCCTAAATGGGATTCCCATCTAATGTAGTTGAGATTGCCGTTTTTGAGTTGTTAGGGAAAGGAAGCTGAAAAAGGGACAATTCCCCTTCTTTTCTGTCCGCGAAATGGCCATTCCCTTATAATGTACAAAATACCATTCTGACTACATTTGATTGGGACTATTGGCCTAAATGGGATTCCCATCAAATGTAGTTGAGATTGCCGTTTTTGAGTTGTTAGGGAATGGCAGCTGAAAAAGGGACAATTCCCCTTCTTTTCTGTAGGCGAAATGGCCATTCCCTTATACTTAACAAAAATGCCATTATGACTACATGTGATTGGGCTTTCATTTAGGCCAACCGTCCTAGGGGTTAGGTTACTAACCGTAACCCTTAACACAAAAAAACAAAATAAAAACTTCAAAGTATTTAGAAGTTTTTTTTGCACCCCTGGTACTCTAAATGACTACCAGAACGATGGGGGAAGTCAGGCAACTGCTCTAGACCGCGCCAGGGCCTCGAAATGGGCCAGAACTCCAAAAACACAAAAAAACACAAAAAAAACTTCAAAGTATTTCGAATTTTTTTTTGCGCCCCTGGTACTCTAAATGACTACCAGAACGATGGGGGGAGTCAGGCAAGTGCTCTGGACCACGCCAGAGCCTCGAAATCGGCCAGAACTCCAAAAACACAAAAAAAAAAAAAAAAACTTCAAAGTATTTCAAAGTTTTTATAGGTTACTAACAGTAAGCCTTAGGTTACTAAATGTAACCCATTCCTGTCATTCCGACTACATTTGTATGGGCCGACCATGTAGGCCAACCGTCCTAGGGGTTAGGTTACTAATTGTAACCCTTGTATGGGACATGTGACCTACATGGTCAGGCCATATACATGTAATTGAAATGGCTGTTTTTGAGTTGTTAGGGAATGGCAGCTGAAAAAGGGACATTTCCACTTCTTTTCATCTGGGCGGGACAGAGGCACCACAAAGGGCCATCTGGGGAAGGTGGCCCTTAAATGTCCTTATGTGTACCCCGCTGGCAAGGGACAGCTGGGACCAACTGGGACATTTGGCGGGACAGCTGGGACCAGCAGGGACATTTGGGCGGGACAGCTGAGACCAGTAGGGACAGTTCAGGGCCATTTCGGTGGAATTTTTGATCGATATTTTAAACTGCCGTATCTTCTCAACCGTTCGATATCCAGCTCTGAAAAGTAGATATCTTGGACCAACGCTTAATTGTATGGAATCAATATTTTGGGACATTTGGTCAGTATCATTGGTCACTTGAGATTCCATAATAATGTAGTCAAAATGGCCGTTTCTGACTTGTAAATAAACTGACATTTGACCTGGAATATCTCCACAACCCTTTGGCCTGTACTATCATCCTAAAGGATAGATCCATTGGTATGAACATGAAAAGGATGAAAAAAGGATTGGATAGCCCAAAGCACATTGGAGATATTGTTTGGGAGAGATGGGTACCATATCGCTTGGGATAATTGGCCTACATGGTCAGCCCATATACATGTAGTTGACATGGCCATTTTTGACTTGTTAGGGAATGGCAGCTGAAAAACGGACATTTCCACTTCTTTTCTGTAGGCGAAATGGCCATTTAGTTTGACCTATTATCCCATAGAAAACAAGGGGCTAGTAGGCTGAAATTTGGACTACACTACCATCTCAAAGTCTTGATCCACTGGTATGAAAATGAAAATGATTGGAGAAAGTGCATTTTTTTGAATTATCAGGCATACAAGTCCAATGCATTAATATGCCTGAAAATTCACAGTCATCCGATTTGCTTGAAACTCTGCACACTAGGAGGGCTCCTCCAAGGCATGCCCTCTTATCAGTTTCAGCCTCCTAGCCCAGAGCATACTGTAGATATGGGCCACTTGGGTCGGGACTGTTGGCCTACATGGTCAGCCCATATACATGTAATTGAAATGGCCGTTTTTGAGTTGTTAGGGAAAGGTAGCTGAAAAAGGGACATTTCCACTTCTTTTCTGTAGGCGAAATGGCCATTCCCTTATAATGTACAAAATGCCATTCCGACTACATTTGACTGGGACTATTGGCCTAAATGGGAGCCCCATCAAATGTAGTTGAGATTGCCTTTTTTGAGTTGTTAGGGAAAGGCAGCTGAAAAAGGGACATTTCCACTTCTTTTCTGTAGGCGAAATGGCCATTCCCTTATACTTTACAAAAATGTAATTCTGACTACATTTGATGGGGCTTTCATTTAGGCCAATAGTCCCGACCGAATTGTCCAATATTGACCCAGGTGTCCTTCATTTCTAAAACATGCAAATAACTCATCAAAAAGCTCAAACAGTCTGGAAATTGCACCCAACATCTTATCTTAGGTCCTGAGCATGCTCACCAAGAATCCCATCTCTCAGCCCTCTGGAAAATTATCTCCTGTTAGCAGCATGCTAATGACTTCAATTCAATGCAGCCTAGTAGAGTGTCCTCTTGTGTCCAACATATGTCAATTTCATAACAACAGGTCGTTTATTAGTGTTTTTATAGGACCCAACAGAAACGCACACATGTGGATGTCATTAACAGTCTTTTAATTAATAAAAAATACTTTAAAGCAAAATAGAGGACTTCTTTCTTTTTGTGAATGAAGAGAGGGTTGTGGAGATGAAATGGCTGAAATTTAGAGTTCGTAGGTCCAAGTTAAGGTGCCCAAAACCAGGCGTTTAGGTCAAAGGTCAAAAGGTCATAATTGGTGCATTATGTAAAAATGGCCATAGAGTCTGAGAAAAAGGTTGAAACTGCCTGAATTTTGCACCACACCTTCCCCCTGATGTGTAGAGTTCGTAGGTCCAAGTTAAAGTGCCCGAAAACAGCAACAAATGTGTAAATTGGGCCTAAAGTATGTTAAAGGAACGGTACATTTGACCTATGTACAAACAGTCATAGAATCTGAGACAAAGGTTGAAACTGCCTGTATTTTGCAACACACATTCTCCTTGATACCTTGATTCAGCCTGCAAAGTAAGAAGTCTGTAGACCCTTGGGAAAGCTATCTCCTGTTAGCAACATGCTAATGACTTCAATCCAATTCATGCTAGTAGAGCATCCCCTTGTGTCCACCATATATCATTTCCATCAACATCTGTCTTGTAGAAATGGTTTTATGGCACCCAACAGAAACAGACACATGTGGACGTAATTTACAGTCTTTTAATTAATTAAAAATACTTTAAAGCAAAATAGAGGAATTCTTTCTTTTTGTGAATGAAGAGAGGGTCGTGGAGATGAAATGCCTAAAATTTGGAGTTCGTAGGTCCAAGTTAAGGTGCCCGAAAACAGCAACAAATGTGTAAATTGGGCCTAAAGTATGTTAAAGGAACGGTACATTTGACCTATGTACAAACAGTCATAGAATCTGAGACGAAGGTTGAAACTGCCTGTATTTTGCAACACACATTCTCCTTGATACCTTGATTCAGCCTGCAAAGTAAGAAGTCTGTAGACCCTTGGAAAAGCTATCTCCTGTTAGCAACATGCTAATGACTTCAATCCAATTCATGCTAGTAGAGCATCCCCTTGTGTCCACCATATATCATTTCCATCAACATCTGTCTTGTAGAAATGGTTTTATGGCACCCAACAGAAACAGACACATGTGGACGTAATTTACAGTCTTTTAATTAATTAAAAATACTTTAAAGCAAAATAGAGGACTTCTTTCTTTTTGTGAATGAAGAGAGGGTTGTGGAGATGAAATGGCTGAAATTTAGAGTTCGTAGGTCCAAGTTAAGGTGCCCAAAACCAGGCGTTTAGGTCAAAGGTCAAAAGGTCATAATTGGTGCATTATGTAAAAATGGCCATAGAGTCTGAGAAAAAGGTTGAAACTGCCTGAATTTTGCACCACATCTTCCCCCTGATGTGTAGAGTTCGTAGGTCCAAGTTAAGGTGCCCGAAAACAGCAACAAATGTGTAAATTGGGCCTAAAGTATGTTAAAGGAACGGTACATTTGACCTATGTACAAACAGTCATAGAATCTGAGACAAAGGTTGAAACTGCCTGTATTTTGCAACACACATTCTCCTTGATACCTTGATTCAGCCTGCAAAGTAAGAAGTCTGTAGACCCTTGGAAAAGCTATCTCCTGTTAGCAACATGCTAATGACTTCAATCCAATTCATGCTAGTAGAACATCCCCTTGTGTCCACCATATATCATTTCCATCAACATCTGTCTTGTAGAAATGGTTTTATGGCACCCAACAGAAACAGACACATGTGGACGTAATTTACAGTCTTTTAATTAATTAAAAATACTTTAAAGCAAAATAGAGGAATTCTTTCTTTTTGTGAATGAAGAGAGGGTTGTGGAGATGAAATGCCTAAAATTTGGAGTTCGTAGGTCCAAGTTAAGGTGCCCAAAAACAGCAAAAAAGGTCTTAATTGGCTCTAAATCCTCTTAAAGGGCCGGTCAATTTGACCTATGCAAAAATGGTCATAATCTCTCAAATATGGGTCCCAGAAACCACAGATTACGGACACACATTGTGGACTAGGCCTACAATGAGGTCACGTGAACAAAATCCCTCTAAAATGTCTAGAAAAGAAATTTGCCTGTATGAAACTCAGAGAACAGGAGGGTGAACATCTTAGCAAGATGTACACCCTGTCGTGCTGTTAAGTCAGATTGGAGCAATTTTAGTTCTAAACATCTGAGAGCTCTGCTTTTTTAATATGTTGTAGCCATGCCACTGTTGTCCATCATATATCATTTTCATCAACATCTGTCATGTAAATCGGGCCTAAATTAACATAAAGAGCAGTCAATTTGACCTATGTAAAACGGTCATAGCATCTGAGAAAAAGGTTGAAACTGCCTGGATTTCGCAGGACACCTTCCCCCTGATACCTTGATTCAGTCTGGAAAGTAAGAAGTCTGTAGACCCTTGGGAAAGCTATCTCCTGTTAGCAGCATGCTAATGACATCAATCCAATGCATTCTAGTAGAGTGTCCTTTTGTGTCCAACATATGTGAATTTTATGAAAGAAAGTCGTTTATTAGTGTTTTTATAGGACCCAGCAAAAACCCTCTTGACTCTAAACAGGCTTTTTTGGAAAAGGCGCTTTTCCCGAATGGCCGAATCGGGGCCAAAAGTCAGTAGGCCCGTTTTCATAACAGTCTTTTCTCTTTATTTTTATACTTTAAATCAAATTAGAGATTTAAATCCTTCTCCTCTTCCAAGAGGGGCTTGTGACCATTAAATACCTACAATGTGGATCTCGTAAATGCAAGTTAAGGTCCCCAAAAACAGCAACAAAGGTCTTAATTGGCTCTAAATCCTCCGGTAAATTTGACCTATGCAAAAACGGCCATAATCTCTCAAATATGAGTCCCAGAAACTACAGATTATGTACACACATTGTGGACTAGGCCTACAATGAGGTCACGTGAACAAAATCCCTCTAAAATGTCTAGAAAAGAAATTTGCCTGTATGAAACTCAGAGAGCAGGAGGGTGAACGACTTAGTAAGATGTACACCCTGTCGTGCTGTTGGTCAGATTGGAGCAATTTTTGTTCTAAACATCTGAGATCTCTGCTTTTTTAATATGTTGTAGACACGCCCAAATGAGGAAGATTCATGTTGAAAAATACTGGCTAGCACTTAGCATGCCTGCACGGGAGGAGGGACACATGGCCTACATTTGAATTGTGAATTTTACAGGATAAAATTAATGGGAAATGATGACCGATGTGTCCCTCCTTCAAATGGTCATAACTTCTCAGAAAAAGGATGAAATTGCCTGAATGTTGCATGAAACCTTCCCATTTGATGACGTGAACCAGCACACAGAGTGGCTCGTCTGCAGGCCCTTGGGAAAGCTAACTCCTTTTAGCAGCATGCTAATGAGATCAATCCAATTCAGGCTAGTAGAACATCCTCTTGTGTCCACCATATATCATTTTCATCAACATCTGTCTTGTAGAAATGGTGTTATGGCACCCAACAGAAAACGACACATGTGTACGCCATTTGCAGTCTTTTAATTAATTAAAATTACTTTAAAGCAAAATAGAGGAATTCTTTCTTTTTGTCAGTGAAGAGAGGGTCGTGGAGATGGAACGACCAAAATTTGGAGTTCGTAGGTCCAAGTTAAGGTGCCCGAAAACAGCAAATTGGCGTTAAATTTTCTTAAAGGGCCGGAAAATTTGAAACGGCCATAAAATCTGAGAAAAAGGTTGAAACTGCTTGAATTTTGCACCATACATTCCCTGTGATGACCTGATTCAGCATGCCAAGTAAGAAGACTGCAGAACCTTGGGAAGGTTTTGGAACATTGTATTGATGTAAATCCAACTGATTCTTAAAGAGTGTCCTCTGTTGTCCACTACATCTAATTTACAAGACATTTCATGGGAAAAAATTCAGGGTCGTGCCTGCGCATCCGGTAACATAACCGAGGTGTCCACGGTCAAACTGGGCGTCGTACGGTGATAGCTGATCCGTTTCCATGTTTTGTGCATGAAGAGCCCCATTCGGCACTTAGCCCCACCCATTCCCATGTTTACAATCAAAGTTATGCTCAAAAGGCATAAAGCGCCCCATTCGGGACTTCCCATGTTTACAATTAAAGTTATGCGCATGAAGAGCCCCATTCGGCACTTAGCCCCACCCATTCCCATGTTTACCACCCATTCCCATGTTTACAATGAAAGTTATGCTCAAAAGGCATAAAGCGCCCCATTCGGGACTTCCCATGTTTACAATTAAAGTTATGCGCATGAAGAGCCCCATTCGGCACTTAGCCCCACCCATTCCCATGTTTACCACCCATTCCCATGTTTACAATGAAAGTTATGCTCAAAAGGCATAAAGCGCCCCATTCGGGACTTCCCATGTTTACAATGAAAGTTATGCGCATGAAATACCCCATTCGGCACTTAGCCCCACCCATTCCCATGTTTACAATGACAGTTATGCTCAAAAGGCATAAAGCGCCCCATTCTGGACTTCCCATGTTTACAATGAAAGTTATGCGCATGAAAAACCCCATTCGGCACTTAGCCCCACCCATTCCCATGTTTACAATGAAAGTTATGCTCAAAAGGCATAAAGCGCCCCATTCGGGACTTAGCCCCACTAAAAAACAGTTCAGTGGCGCCCTCTATTGCATTTCCCACTTATCTCACTCATCTTGCTTCGATGTCCCTTTGTGTACCAGCCTCTTTCTTCATTGTCCTTTAAGGTACCCTAAATTTAAGTGAAGTGTAGGCTAATCGCACAGGGCGTCAAAAAACATTGCCGTTGAGTCCAATTAAGGACGATTCGTGACAACGGCCCATGTTAAAATCGGGACACGCGGCAGACGTTCCCTAGCCCTAACTCTAACCCTAGCCCCTAACCCTAACCCTAACCCAACCCTAACCCTAACCCTAACCCAACCCTAACCCTAACCCTAACCCTAACCCCTAACCCTAACCCCTAACCCTAACCCCTAACCCTAACCCTAACCCAACCCTAACCCTAACCCAATCCTAACCCTAACCCTAACCCTATTTTACAAACCAATTAAATATAGGGTTAACCCTTACCCTAACCCCTAACCCCTAACCCCTAACCCTAACCCCTAACCCCTTACCCTAACCGGCCCTAGGGCTCGCCCGGACACTTGCAATACATTTGCATTGGAGCTAAGGACAAAAAAGGTCCTTTTTCAAAGGAATATTATGGACAGAAGGAGCGCCGCTAAAAATAAGCAGGTCCTATATTCGCAATATATATTTGCTCTAGTTTAACGCGGGAATTTTGTGTTCGGTTCGGACTTACGCTCGCCGAGTTATGATTTTCCAAAGTTTGGGAACAGTGTGCCCGAATGGCCTTTTATCGTCTTTGTCCACTAGGGGGACATTGACTCGGACGTGCGGGAACAAAACTGCCATTCCGGTCGGGCCATTTGGGCCAAAAAGGGCCACTTCAAAACCGTGGCCCTCAAATGGCCTTTGTGTTCCCGGACGGCCGGGAACATTTGGGCCATTTGGGCCATCACTACGGGAACTTTTGGGCCATTTGGGCCATCACTACGGGAACTTTTGGGCCATTGAAGGGCCACCTCGGGGGGATTCTGGATTGATATTTTAAACTGCCATATCTTCTCAACCGTTTGATATCCCGCTTTGAAACGTAGATATCTTGGACCAACGCGTAATTGTATGGAATCAATGTTTTGGGACAAATGTTGCCATTTGGGCCACATGAGATTCCAATGTAGTGGGAACACAAAAAAGTGTCATTCCGACTACATTTGTATGGGTTGACCATGTAGGCCAATTGTCCTAAGGGTTAGGTTACTAAATGTAACCCTTAACACAAAAAACTCCAAAGTATTTCGAAGTTTTTTTTGCGCCCCTGGTACTCTAAATGACTACCAGAACGATGGGGGGAGTCAGGCAACTGCTCTGGACCGCGCCAGGGCCTCGAAATCGGCCTGAACTCTAAAAACACAAAAAAACACAAAAAACACAAAAAACACAAAAAACACAAAAAACACAAAAACACAAAAAACACAAAAAACACAAAAAACACATAAAACACAAAAAACACAAAAAACACAAAAAACACAAAAAACACAAAAAACACAAAAAACACAAAAAAAACACAAAAAAAACTTCAAAGTATTTCGAAGTTTTTTTTGCGCCCCTGGTACTCTAAATGACTACCAGAACGATGGGGGGAGTCAGGCAACTGCTCTGGACCGCGCCAGGGCCTCGAAATCGGCCTGAACTCTAAAAACACAAAAAAACACAAAAAACACAAAAAAAACTTCAAAGTATTTCGAAGTTTTTTTTGCGCCCCTGGTACTCTAAATGACTACCAGAACGATGGGGGGAGTCAGGCAACTGCTCTGGACCGCGCCAGGGCCTCGAAATCGGCCTGAACTCTAAAAACACAAAAAAACACAAAAAACACAAAAAACACAAAAAACACAAAAAACACAAAAACACAAAAAACACAAAAAACACAAAAAACACATAAAACACAAAAAACACAAAAAACACAAAAAACACAAAAAACACAAAAAAAACACAAAAAAAACTTCAAAGTATTTCGAAGTTTTTTTTGCGCCCCTGGTACTCTAAATGACTACCAGAACGATGGGGGGAGTCAGGCAACTGCTCTGGACCGCGCCAGGGCCTCGAAATCGGCCTGAACTCTAAAAACACAAAAAAACACAAAAAACACAAAAAAAACTTCAAAGTATTTCGAAGTTTTTTTTGCGCCCCTGGTACTCTAAATGACTACCAGAACGATGGGGGGAGTCAGGCAACTGCTCTGGACCGCGCCAGGGCCTCGAAATCGGCCTGAACTCTAAAAACACAAAAAAACACAAAAAACACAAAAAAAACTTCAAAGTATTTCGAAGTTTTTTTTGCGCCCCTGGTACTCTAAATGACTACCAGAACGATGGGGGGAGTCAGGCAACTGCTCTGGACCGCGCCAGGGCCTCGAAATCGGCCTGAACTCTAAAAACACAAAAAAACACAAAAAACACAAAAAAAACTTCAAAGTATTTCGAAGTTTTTTTTGCGCCCCTGGTACTCTAAATGACTACCAGAACGATGGGGGGAGTCAGGCAACTGCTCTGGACCGCGCCAGGGCCTCGAAATCGGCCTGAACTCTAAAAACACAAAAAAACACAAAAAACACAAAAAAAACTTCAAAGTATTTCGAAGTTTTTTTTGCGCCCCTGGTACTCTAAATGACTACCAGAACGATGGGGGGAGTCAGGCAACTGCTCTGGACCGCGCCAGGGCCTCGAAATCGGCCTGAACTCTAAAAACACAAAAAAACACAAAAAACACAAAAAAAACTTCAAAGTATTTCGAAGTTTTTTTTGCGCCCCTGGTACTCTAAATGACTACCAGAACGATGGGGGGAGTCAGGCAACTGCTCTGGACCGCGCCAGGGCCTCGAAATCGGCCTGAACTCTAAAAACACAAAAAAACACAAAAAACACAAAAAAAACTTCAAAGTATTTCGAATCTTTTTTTGCGCCCTATGTCATCTAAATGACTATCAGGACGATGGGGGGAGTCAGGCAACTGCTCTGGACCGCGCCAGAGCCTCGAAATCGGCCTGAACTCTAAAAACACAAAAAAACACAAAAAAAACTTCAAAGTATTTCGAATGTTTTTTTTGCCCGATTTGCTTGAAACTTTGCACATCTGGTGGGCTGGTCCCAGGTATGCCCTCTAGTAAGTTTCAGCCTCCTAGTCTAGAGCATACTGTAGATACTGTATGGGAGCAATGAGAACAGGCTTGGGACTTTTGGCATAAATGAGAGCCCATTCAAATTTAGGACAAATGGCCGTTTTTGAACATTCCTTATAATGGCAGTGCCCTTCCCTTATAACTTAACTCAAAAAAGGACATTTCCCCTACATTTGATTGGGCTCTCATTTATGCCAAAAGTCCTAACCCTTTATTTGAACTTTATTTGGCCTGGAATCCCATAGAAAACAATGGACTAGGAAGCTGAAATTTGGACTACACTACAAGCTCAACGCCTTGGTCCACTGGTATGAAAATGAAAAGGATTGGACCAACTCCAATCTTACTTTGTTTGACCTATTATCTCATAGAAAACAAGGTTCAATGAAGCTGAGATTCTCACAGTAATTCAACCTTTGCCCAACGATTAACTGTTATGAAAATCAATGGGAAATTCCCTACAGTTTTCTCATAGTATTGTATGGCATTTTGACTTTGTTTGACCTATTAACCCATAGAACACAAGGTTCAATGAGGCTGAGATTCTCACAGTAATTCAACCTTTGCCCAACGATACATTTTCAGGAAAATCAATGGGAAATTCCTTAAACTTTTTCCATAGTAATGTATGGCATTTCGACTATGTTTGACCTATTAACCCATAGAAAACAAGGTTCAATGAAGCTGAGATTCTCACAGTAATTCAACCTTTGCCCAACGATTAACTGTTATGAAAATCAATGGGAAATTCCGTACAGTTTTATTATAGTAATGTATGGCATTTTGACTTTGTTTGACCTTTTAAACCATAGAAAACAAGGTTCAATGAAGCTGAGATTTTCACAGTAATTCAACCTTTGCCCAACAATACATTTTTATGAAAATCAATGGGAAATTCCTTACACTTTTACTATGGCATTTTGACTATGTTTGACCAATTATCCCATAGAAAACAAGGTTCAATGAGGCTGAGATTTTGACAGTAATTCAAGCTTTGCCCAACGATCAATTGTTATGAAAATCAATGGGAAATTCCTTACACTTTTACTATAGTAATGTATGGCATTTTGACTTTGTTTGACCAATTATCCCATAGAAAACAAGGTTCAATGAGGCTGAGATTTTCACAGTAATCCAACCTTTGCCCAATGATTCATTTTCATGAAAATCAATGGGAAATTCCTTAAACTTTTTCCATAGTAATGTATGGCATTTCGACTATGTTTGACCTATTATCCCATAGAAAACAAGGTTCAATGAGGCTGAGATTTTCACAGTAATTTAAGCTTTGCCCAACGATCAATTGTTATGAAAATCAATGGGAAATTCCTTACACTTTTACTATAGTAATGTATGGCATTTTGACTATGTTTGACCTATTAACCCATAGAAAACAAGGTTCAATGAGGCTGAAATTCTCACAGTAATTCAACCTTTGCCCATAGATTACATGGTGTGAATATCAATGGGAAATTCCTTACACTTTTTCCATAGTAATGTATGGCATTTTGACTATGTTTGACCTATTATCCCATAGAAAACAAGGTTCAATGAGGTTGAGATTTTCACAGTATTTCAATCTTTGCCCATAGATTACATGGTGTGAATATCAATGGGAAATTCACTGTTTTTTGTGAATGTCTCCAGTCTTTTAATTAATTAAAAATACTTTAAAGCCAAATAAAGGGATGCATTCTTTTTGTCAATGAAGAGGGGGTCGTGGAGATGAAATGGCTGAAATTTAGAGTTCGTAGGTCCAAGTAAAGGTGCCCAAAACCAGGCGTTTAGGTCAAAGGTCAAAAGGTCGTAATTGGTGCATTATGTAAAAATGGCCATAGAGTCTGAGAAAAAGGTTGAAACTGCCTGAATTTTGCACCACACCTTCCCCCTTATGTGTAGAGTACATATGTCCAAGTTAAAGTGCCCGAAAACAGCAACAAATGTGTAAATTGGGCCTAAAGTATGTTAAAGGGCTGGTACATTTGACCTATGTACAAACGGTCATAGAATCTGAGACAAAGGTTGAAACTGCCTGCATTTTGCAACACACATTCTCCCTGATACCTTGATTCATGCTGGGAAGTAAGAAGTCTGTAGACCCTAGGGAAAGCTATCTCCTGTTAGCAACATGCTAACAAGATCAATCCAATTCATGCTAGTAGAGCTTCCTCTGGTGTCCACCATATATCATTTCCATGAACATCTGTCTTGTAGAAATGGTTTTATGGCACCCAACAGAAACAGACACATGTGGACGTAATTTACAGTCTTTTAATTAATTAAAAATACTTTAAAGCAAAATAAAGGAATTCTTTCTTTTTGTGAATGAAGAGAGGGTCGTGGAGATGAAATGCCTAAAATTTGGAGTTCGTAGGTCCAAGTTAAGGTGCCCAAAAACAGCAAAAAAGGTCTTAATTGGCTCTAAATCCTCTTAAAGGGCCGGTAAATTTGACCTATGCAAAAATGGCCATAATCTCTCAAATATGGGTCCCAGAAACCACAGATTACAGACACACATTGTGGACTAGGCCTACAATGAGGTCACGTGAAAAAAATCCCTCTAAAATGTCTAGAAAAGAAATTTGCCTGTATGAAACTCAGAGAACAGGAGGGTGAACATCTTAGCAAGATGTACACCCTGTCGTGCTGTTAAGTCAGATTGGAGCAATTTTAGTTCTAAACATCTGAGAGCTCTGCTTTTTTAATATGTTGTAGCCATGCTACTGCTGTCCATCATATATCATTTTCATCAACATCTGTCATGTAAATCGGGCCTAAATTACCATAAAGAGCAGTCAATTTGACCTATGTAAAACGGTCATTACATCTGAGAAAAAGGTTGAAACTGCCTGGATTTCGCAGGACACCTTCCCCCTGATACCTTGATTCAGTCTGGAAAGTAAGAAGTCTGTAGACCCTTGGGAAAGCTATCTCTTGTTAGCAGCATGCTAATGACTTCAAACCAATGCATCCTAGTAGAGTGTCCTCTTGTGTCCAACATATGTCAATTTTATAAAACAAAGTCGTTTATTAGTGTTTTTATAGGACCCAGCAATAACCCTCTTGA
Organism: Leptoclinus maculatus; assembly: GCA_032191485.1. Lineage (NCBI taxonomy): Eukaryota > Metazoa > Chordata > Actinopteri > Perciformes > Stichaeidae > Leptoclinus > Leptoclinus maculatus. Next base: position 15,499,191 of record JAVDOI010000013.1, read on the forward strand.
CTCTAAACACTGAAAACAGGCTTTTTCGAAGGCCCTATCTCCCCTTATTTACAGTCTTTTAATTAATTAAAAATACTTTAAAGCAAAATAGAGGAATTTTTTCTTTTTGTGAATGAAGAGAGGGTCGTGGAGATGAAATGCCTAAAATTTGGAGTCCGTAGGTCCAAGTTAAGGTGCCCAAAAACAGCAAAAAAGGTCTTAATTGGCTCTAAATCCTCTTAAAGGGCCGGTAAATTTGACCTATGTAAAACGGTCATAGAATCTGAGAAAAAGGTTGAAACTGCCTGGATTTCGCAGGACACCTTCCCCTTGATACCTTGATTCAGTCTGGAAAGTAAGAAGTCTGTAGACCCTTGGGAAAGCTATCTCCTTTTAGCAGCATGCTAATGACTTCAAACCAATGCACCCTAGTAGAGTGTCCTCTTGTGTCCAACATATGTCAATTTTATAAAACAAAGTCGTTTATTAGTGTTTTTATAGGACCCAGCAATAACCCTCTTGACTCTAAACACTGAAAACAGGCTTTTTCGAAGGCCCTATCTTCCCTTATCTTCCAAAAACGGCCATTTGGGGTGGGACTTTTGGCATAAATGAGAGCCCATTCAAATTTAGGACAAATGGCCGTTTTTGAACATTCCTTATAACTCGAAAAGGGCCATTTGTCCTACTTTTCTGTATGCGAAATGGCAGTGCCCTTCCCTTATAAATCAAAAAATGCCATGTTGCCTACATTTGAATGGGCTCTCATTCATGCCAAAAGTCCTAACCCTGTCCTTTATTTCTACAACATGCAAATAACTCATCAAAAAGCTCAAACAGTCTGGAAATTGCACCCAACATCTTATCTTAGGTCCTGAACATGCTCACCAAGAATCCCATCTCTCAGCCCTCTGGAAAATTATCTCCTGTTAGCAGCATGCTAATGACTTCAATCCAATGCAGCCTAGTAGAGTGTCCTCTTGTGTCCAACATATGTCAATTTCATAACAACAAGTCGTTTATTAGTGTTTTTATAGGACCCAACAGAAACACACACATGTATACGTTTTTAACAGTCTTTTAATTAATTAAAAATACTTTAAAGCAAAATAGAGGAATGCATTCTTTTTGTTGATGAAGAGAGGGTCGTGGAGATGAAAGGACTGAAATTTAGAGTTCGTAGGTCCAAGTTAAGGTGCCCGAAAACAGTAAATTGGTGCTAAATTCTCTTAAAGGGCCGGTAAATTTGAAACGGCCATAAAATCTGAGAAAAAGGTTGAAACTGCTTGAATTTTGCACCATGCATTCCCTGTGATGCCCTGATTCAGCATGCCAAGCAAGAAGTCTGTAGAACTTTGGTAAAGTTTTGGACCGTCCCTGTGCATCCGGTAACATAACCAAGGTGTCCACGTGGCGTCGTACGGTGATAGCTGATCCGTTTCCATGTTTTCCACTCAAAAAGCAAAAAAGGCCATTCGGGACTTAGCCCCACCCATTCCCATGTTTCCCATGATCAGCCCCACCCATTTCCATGTTTCCGACGAAAGTTGTACCCAAAAGGCATATAATCCATTCGGGACTTAGCCCCACCCATTCCCATGTTTCCCATGGTTACCCCCATCCATTTTTCCATGTTTCCGACGAAAGTTGTACCCAAAAGGCATATAATCCATTCGGGACTTAGCCCCACCCATTCCCATGTTTCCCATGATCAGCCCCACCCATTTCCATGTTTCCGACGAAAGTTGTACCCAAAAGGCATATAATCCATTCGGGACTTAGCCCCACCCATTCCCATGTTTCCCATGATCAGCCCCACCCATTTCCATGTTTCCGACGAAAGTTGTACCCAAAAGGCATATAATCCATTCGGGACTTAGCCCCACCCATTCCCATGTTTCCCATGATCAGCCCAACCCATTTCCATGTTTCCGATGAAAGTTGTACCCAAAAGGCATATAATCCATTCGGGACACTTAGCCCCACCCATTCCCATGTTTCCCATGGTTATAATCCATTCGGGACTTAGCCCCACCCATTCCCATGTTTCCCATGGTTATAATCCATTCGGGACTTTACCCATGGTTTACCCATGGTTTCCCATGTTTCCCATGGTTATAATCCATTCGGGACTTAGACCCACCCATTCCCATGTTACCCATGGTTTCCATGATGAATAGCGCCCTCTATAGCATTTCTAGTTGTTAACACTTGGCCCCCT